>JAOPHQ010004098.1:0-20000 GCA_030340625.1 Merluccius polli | reverse complement strand
GAGTTCTGTGACATGCTTCTGAACATCTGGTCTTTCTTCTTCTTCTTCTTCTTCTTCTTCCAGATTATCGTATGGGGGGACTATGGACGTATGGACCATAAATCCTTCATGGGGGCGGTTCAGATACTGTTAGACGAGCTGGACCTGTCCAACATGGTGATTGGCTGGTTCAAGCTCTTTCCCCCTTCCTCATTGGTGGACCCTACACTGGCCCCCCTAACAAGAAGAGCTTCCCAATCCTCGCTGGACAGTTTCTCCCGGTCATAGCAGTGAGCAGACTGGTAGCGTCGTTGTAGCAGCCAGTGTGTTGGAGTACAGGTCGCGTCTCGCCCCCGGTTACACTGCATGTTTGATGTTGTGTCTTCTGAGCCTGTTGCTAGGGGTGTGAACGTGACCCTGTGTTTTGAGCAAAAAAAATTAAAATATTAAAGAGGTCGCGCACACGATGGAGCGTGAGGCAAAATGGCGCCTGGCGGCCAGACTTGCCGGGTTGTCGTCGTGGTCGTGGTTTTTTTGGAGGAAGCCGGAATGAACTCCTTAGCACGAGGAAACCGCCAGGTTCCGGGTTTTCATCCAGTTCCAAGCCATGGGGGAGGGGAGGGTGGGGGGGGGGGGGGGGTGGTGGGTTCAGTCCTGGGAACCACACAACCAGGTCTGCAGGAGCCCTTTTTTTTCTTTCTTTTGAATGAAAAAAATTTACAAAAAAAAAAATACCAACATAAATCAATCCATGTTTTTGCTTTGAATTTTTATTTTATTAAATTTTTTTCATTTGTTTCCTTTTTTTATGTCGATGTACTTGTATGTGAAGGGGGGTTAAATCACCCCTCACCAGGAGCTTGGTCTGACCTAGCGGTGTAGCGGACCAGAGTTTGGGAGACTGCTACCTTGGGAGGAATGGCGTCCGCCTGTATGCACTAGCCCAAAACCACCAATTGCCCCCCCTCCCCCAATGCTATTGGTTTAGTCCAGCCACGTTGGAATATTCCAGAAAGACTTCAAGTTCAACCAAGCCGATGTGTTCAGACTGACATGGCTCCCGAGAGCCCCCCCCCCCCCCCCCGAGAATAATAGAACGACCCAAACCCCCCAGTAAGGAGGTGTACTTGTACAAGATAACATCGTTCTCTCCGTTCATATATTGTATGAGATTTAAATGAGTTTTATTTTTGTTGATTTTCTTTGTTTCGGTTTTTTTGCATGGACAAAAATTTAGCTGAATTTAAAAAAAAAAGAATAATTATTTTCTTGAGGCTGCAACTTGCAAAAAAATAGAGAAAAAAACAAATAAAACCGATCAGCCATTTTCAACAATTTATATTATTTTTTATTTATTTTATTTTTTATTTATTTTATTTTTAAGGTAAATTCACTAGTGCATGGTTTTTAAGGGGAGTGAATGCAACAGCGTGATAAAAAAAAAAAAGACAAACTCTTTATCATTTTTTGGTCCACACCACAAGTCTGTGTTTGGCAGATGCCCAGATAAGGAAAAGTTTAAGGATTTCTTTGATTTAACAAATATGTTTATGTGACAAAAAGTGATGAAGATAAATGTAAATTATTTATTTCATTGTAAAAGGCACATGCCTTATAAAGATAAACATTATGTGCAAATTGTACATTGTTTCTTTCTGTTTATTTTCCCCCTTATCCCAGGGTACTTCATCGTACGATTCATTGCTACCATCGTTCATCCCCTGATATTGCCAGATCTGAGGGACTGTTGTTTAATTTACAGTTTTGTATTCTTTCAGTATTTATTTCATTTGGGATTTGATTTGTTCGACAAGCATGTTGAAAAGGTTCTTCTGCAACATGGCTTGGGCACACCTTACAGTAACTCAGCATGTTTTGATAAAGATGATATTTGGACTTTTTGCAGTTTCTTGTACAGTGCATGTACTCCA
The DNA here is from genome assembly GCA_030340625.1 of Merluccius polli. Lineage (NCBI taxonomy): Eukaryota > Metazoa > Chordata > Actinopteri > Gadiformes > Merlucciidae > Merluccius > Merluccius polli. Next base: position 18,090 of record JAOPHQ010004098.1, on the reverse strand, counting down.
TTACGTTCCTCCCCCCCCCTCACCTCAAATTGAATTACAGCAAATTAGTTCTTGGTCCCGCCGGACCGGTTGTCAACGTTTTATCAAGCATTCCACCCCGATGATCATATTATGTTTTGTTTTTGAGAAAACAAGAGTGACATGGAAAATATTTTATATTTAACAGAGGTTGACAACACAGTTGTGATTGCAAGTGTATTTTATTTCAGTATTGTTGACTAACATGCAAAAATTATCTGTATTGATAAAAACAAGAGGTCTACATCGAATCCAGAGACAGCAAACATTAAAAGATGATGGATGTTGATAATTTCTTTTTCAGGCACTGTTAGTAAAGATGAGCTAATGACAAGTTCAAGTAACAAGGGATATTGCCACACATTTTTTCCTTGTTTATGAAAATGAAATTAATTTACTATATTTTTGTTAGTTTATTTAATGGCCAAGACCAGTCAATTTTTATTTTATTTTCTATTTTTAGTAATTATAAGTGCTTCTCATGTCTGGGAAGTATATAAATATTAAAGTTGCAGTATGTCTGAATGAAATTGAATTGAGGCATTATTCCTTTTCCATGTTAAGCTCCTACGTTTGGATGTCCATTGAAAGCTCATTTGCTGTAACAAGCTATATATTTTGATTTCCATTGTACATAACTATAGATGTCAGGGTTTAAATAAAAAAAAGCTATCACAAATAGATCAGCAGTCTTTTGGAACAGAAATAATGCCTCAAATGATGACAAAGACATAATATGCTATTTATCCTTTCCAATGCCTTTTCTTTTTTTTTTTCCTTTGGTGCAATGTGTTAATGCCAAGGCTATGTCTTGGTAAAGTATGGTTGAGTACAGAGATTTATGTAAGTTATTTTTCAAATTAAAATAAAAAATGGATATTACACTGATGCTGTGTGTTGGCTGACATTACCACACATAACACATGTCGATGTGCAAAAATTACGTCATCGACAGAAATACGAAAGAATAAAAGAACGAGCGAAGGAAACAGGAAGTGCTTAGGAAGTCAAGACAACAGGGAAGTGAGCAATGCTTCAGGTTTTAGTGGGCAGTGGTTCCTCTTTCATCCGTATTTAAGTAGAGACGGCACAAACGGCTGCACTTTATATGTGGACCTCTTCACGCACGGTCACACGCTCCCTGCCATCTTCTAGCCAAGATCATTCAATCGATTCATCCATTCATTCACACTAAAGACACATAGGGGCGATGGCAGCCTTCTCATGCGCCTCACCGATACGATGCTTCTCCAACGCCGGCGGTTTTGTGATGGACGTCTACACCACAGGGCCGGATGGACGGCTTTCGGAGAGGAGCCGTCCTCACGGTCACCTGCGGCCTGCTGAGTCTGCTCCTCAGCTCCCTGCTCCTCCTGTTCCTCCTGGTCACGCTGGGCTACGGCGCGGCCGGCGCCAAGTGGACGGCCGGCTGCTTCTGGGCTCTGCTCACGGTGGCGCTTTGCCTCTCGAGACGAGTGCGCTGCATGGGGATCTTGTTCGTCATCTCCTGCTTCATGAAGCAGAGCCGCAAGCTGCTCCTCACGGCCGGCATCAGCGTCGTCGTCATCGGAAACATCCACAACACCGTGAAGAACCTCACCGGCTTGATCTGGAGCATGCAGTGCAACCTCAAGGCCAAGAGGTTGTCCATCTCCACGCCGCTGGACAAGTACATCAAAATGCTCAAATGGGTCGGCCAGATCATCGGACAGGCGAAGGACTTCGGGTTGATAACGCTGAAACCCGAGGTCAAGGTCTCGGCCAACGTCGACAGCGAGAGGTTCAAGGAGAAGCTGGCCGACGCCAGGCAGAACCTCAACCAGACGGTGAACGACGCGCTGGCTGTGGTGCGCACCATGAGGTCGGTGACCCACCAGCTGCTCCCCGTGGTCAGCTTCCTGTTGCTCTTCCTCTTCATCATGCTGCATGTGAAGAAGTACCGCGACAGCGTGACGTACAAGAACCGCTTCATAAGCGGCAAGTTCGTGGCGTTCGACGCCAAGGAGAAGGCCGAGGGGAGGCCTCACGTCCTACCGCTCACGCCGCGCGAGGAGAAGAAGTACATTTCCATCCCCTCCCTGCTCCTCACCAAGTCGGAGGGGCGAGCCATGGTGAAGTTCGGCATCCCGGTTTTCTCCCATTTCGTGTTGTGGGTCTTGTTCTTGGTTATCGACGCGCTGATTTACTATTTCGTGAAGCTCATCACGTCGAAGCTGGCGGCGTTGGAGCCGTTCAACGTGGCGCTGAATATGAAATATACAGTAAGTAAAATCACCAATAAAATCATCCCTGATACGTCGAACCAGAGCCAAATACACGATCAAATAACGATCTTTGTTTTGATCCCGTAGGAAATTCAAACGTTTCTGGGCATACAGATCAATACAGAGCAGCAAACCAACGACTTCTCCTACAAGGTGACCTTGTTTGAGGAGAAGTGCCTTCCCCACCCGGAGCTCCTGGTCTACAGCTCCATCACCCCCATGGTCTTCATCCTGGTCCTCCTGCTCCTCATGGCTTGCATGGCCTCCAAGCTCATGCAGCTTCGGCTCCTCGTCTGCGAGCGGTTCTTCTCCGGCTCGGCGGAGGAGCGGGTCAAGTACCTCCATGCGAAGATCCTGAGGAAGAGACACACGACTAAGGGAAACGCAGACGAGATCACGCTGGGATCCTTCATTTTCCAGGTTTGCTGATTTTGGGGAACGTCGTGTGAACTGGTTTTGTGTTTTATTGTGGTGGATTATTATTATGTCAGTTTGTAATCATTTGGTTTTCTTCTGCCCTCAGCTGCATTTCTGGTGTCCGCTGATCTTCAGGCCGAAGGAGCAGAACCGTTTCTAGCTGTTTGGGGGCCCTATGCGAGATACTCAAACTCTGAGATTCCTCAATGCAGCAGATCTAGATCGTAACCCACCTCGGACCTACGACCGACGAGGGGGGGGAGGGGGTTTGGGGGCCCCCGGGTGCAGTTTGGGGGCCCCCTAGTGGCGGCGGGGCCCTATGCAGCCGCATAGTCCGCATATAGCAAGAAACGGCTCTGCGAAGGAGTATGTACTGCACAAGGATTTTGTATCTGCTGACGGATAAGTTATACTGCTGATATTATGTACATATTTATATTTATTTGTAATGGTGTTATTATATTTGTTTTTTGTTGATGTTGTCATCGTTGTTGTTGTAAAAATATATGACAAATATTAATATATATAATATAATATTTTTCCACTTTTAGATGCAATAAGCTTCCTTACTCCACTCTGACTCAATACTCCTGAAGCACTTTGTCTCATATTGTAGAGGAGATGAAGAGAGGCGCTAAAGGGGATAACGGCAGTAGCCGCTGCAATTGATTAGCAGACGATCGGTTCATGGAAAAGGTTAGGAGACAGACATGTCTGTCTGTCTGTCTGTAATCTGCTGTTGTTGTGGCGTTAGTTGTGCCGTTACACAGCCAACAGAGGACCACACTGGAAACACCTGCTTTCTTCCAGCTGTTTACTGACTGCTGCTGCTGCTGTTGTTGTTGTTGTTGTTGTGTCCGACGTCCAACACAACGGAGAAGTAATGGTTTGTAAATAATATGCAGAAGTGAAAGGTCAAGACACTCTATCTATAGACCTGAAGTGTTGGTCCAACACACTATTAATGTGATATTCACTGACCGTTCAGATGATCTGCAGATTGTAAAGCTAAATCCACATTCTGTCTGACTCCTCTCATCGTGTTTATTTCATTGTTTTTAATAAAAGCGACAGCTCCTTTGTATTTGTAACGTCACTTTCACCTCCTATATTTCATCAGAGGTGGCAACAGCGATCAATAATCACGCATTACGTTCTGAAACGCCACAGTGCTCTGAATGCCGTCTCTACTGAACAGGCTGTTTTCTTACATAATGCATATCATTACATAATAATAATAATATGGCCCTGAATGTGCAGCATCCCCCCCTCATTACATATTGTCACTGCATATTACAATCACTTAGTGGTGCAATAATAATTTTCTCGACAATAAGACTTCTCGACAAATCCTCAGAAATATGATCGATCACTGATTATTATTATTATTATTATTATTATTAGACTACCTTTGAACTGAATCTGGATTATGGGATGATTTCAGGCCATTTCAAAGCGTGAGCCAGCCCCCCCTATTAACCAAACCCAACGCAGCGCTGCATGGGGGGTTAGAGAGGAGGAAGTGGCCCGGCGCTTGAATGCGTTCGCCATTTGTGACTCACATGTTGTCACTGACCCGTGTGGCAACCTGATAAACTCACATTATGTCTCCCACAGCCCCACGGCGAATCACAACGCCGGCACGCCTGCCCAATAGGAGGCCACTGTGTGGGTCATGTGACAGCGTTGAGTTGTTTTACCACAGCAGGCATGGCAGCGCCCTTATTTGGGCATAGACATGTGAATGTGAATATGGAAATGTAGACATGTCTAAATATGTAAATATGTACATATTCACGCCTGAGGTATCGACTTTAAGCACCACAGTGAAATACATTTTAGGATAATATGCTTTCACATAAATATTTCATATTTTCTTTAAGAGAAGAAACATCGTACACAAATGAAGCGCTTGGGGTTTTATTTTACAATTCACAGGATGAGCAACATTTGAGGCATTTTTCGTAATTGTAATAATATTTCTTCACTCTACCATACACACTACCATGTTTGATTACTATTGCAATTTCAAGTTCAATACAATTGTAATCGTTGGCCACAAAACCAATCTTATGTCACCTGGAAGGATAAGATAAACCTTTTATTAATCCCCGGAGGGAAAGTCAGGTAAGGGAGAAGCGGCCCTCGCCTCCAGTAGTGCAGTAACCATGAGAACGAGCTCAAGTGTTGACCTAGAAACAAATGCGCCGCATCTGCATTTCCATTGCCCGATTTCAATTACTTAATAAAAACAACTGCATAATAAATGCATCTCAATCTTCACATCTTCGGCTCTTCCACAAAAGCGGCTGTGGAAGAGCCATGGTTCTTCATGAGTTCGGTCGATGTTCGGTGGATGTAGGTCACTGGCTCTTGGACACGACTTTGCCGCGGTACGGCTCCCTGACCACCGCTGTAGGCTGACACACCTGTCAATCAAAAACACAAAACACAGAAATTACATTTTGAAGTGCGGTTGGGTCTCCATAACAACCATAACTATGCTACGGTTTGTAAAAGCTGCCACGCCGTTCTCCCTGGGACTTCGTATTTATTATGCTCTATCTTGCCTTGTTTTACTCTGAACTTGACTTCTGCACAAGACTTCCTATGTGTTTAGACCGTCTGGTTTTTGCACAAATGGTGAATAAAAAAGCTTTGACCTTTGACCTTTTGTTTTTCCTGGGGAGGAAACATTATGGGTTAGGGTTAGTGCACCGGTGTGAGGAGACAGAAGGTGACCCCACCTTCTCCCTCTGCCGGACGCGCTTGTAGACGAACTCGGAGAAGGGCGGCCGCGCGACGAAGCGCCCCGCGCCGGGCGTCACCTTCAGCTCGCCGCGTTCGTACACCACCTCCCCCCGGGAGATGGTTACCACGGGAACGCCGTGGCACACCATGCCCTCGAAGATGTTGTAGTCCACCGCCTGGTGGTGCGTGCTGGCCGAAATCTTCCTGCAGTTACCGGGTAGATTAAAATAAAAAATAAAAAGCAGTGAGTGGGGAAACTATTTTTAATTTTCTGGCTTGTTTACATGATGATGATGTCACCATGCTAAACTTGTATTATATTTCCATCTGAGAAGGTCGATATGGCGGATGTTTCCTTTCTTGTTTAACACACACACACACACACACACACGAAGCCCCAGGACAGAGACAGGGACCGCTGTCATGTCCAAGAGCACCGGCCTTTTCGAGATGAGACATAAGACACACATGAGAGACTAAATGGGAACAGTAAGCAGGTTATGTAAAGAAAAAAGATTTTATCTTCAGACACAGCGAGTTCAGTTCATGACAATAATAACCCTTTCACCTTTCGGCATGGAAACAACTCAACAGACGCACTGCAGCAGCAGTTGCCTCCAGCCACAGAAAAAAATCCACTTATGTGGCATTAGTGGTTTTTGCTGGGGCCCTCAGGACCCAGGACTCAGGACCCAGGACCCAGGACTCAGGACACAGGACCCAGGACCCAGGACCCAGGAAGATGTTGTAGGATCTCCATGTATTGGAGATGGCGAGCCAAGCAGGTGTAACACCATTATAACAGAGGCACTTCTGAGTGTGTGTGTGTGTGTGTGTGTGTGTGTGTGTGTGTGTGTGGTGATGGCTGCTTTATCCTGGGTGTCTATTCAGCCTGACTCACTACAGCCAGGTGAGGCTGTAAACCAGCTAGCAACCACACACACACACACACACACACACACACACACACACACACACACACACACACACACACACACACACACACACACACACACACACACACACACACACACACACACACACCTGTAATCCAGGTAGGATACAGCGGTAGAAGTGAAGTCCCACCATACCAATCTAATGGCCCTCGATTTGCCCTGCAGATCTCCCGTTCGCTTCGCAAGACAATAGAGGGAGGATATTTGAGAGGCTGTGGTGAGACAGGAGAGAGAGCGAGAGCGAGAGCGAGAGAGAGAGAGAGAGAGAGAGAGAGAGAGAGAGAGAGAGCTTATGTAACCACCGTTCCTCATTCCACGTTCATAACACAGATCCACAGATGATAAGCTGACACAGTCAAACGTTAATGAGCTGTAATGACCCACACACACACACACACACACACACACACACACACACACACACACACACACACACACACACACACACACACACACACACACACACACACACACACACACACACACACACACACACACACACAGGTTTACACGCGTAGAGTTTGTATGCATATATGCCAGTGTAGCATAGTATTCATGCACCTAATATAACTTCACACACACACACACACCTTACACATTTCATGACTTTCCCATAAAGAACAACAACAACAAAACAGGCTTAATAATAACGAGTAAAAACGACACAAGACACACTGGGAGCATAATGACTTCATCCATGTTTGCCAGGACACTCATCAGCGGGGTAACGGCGGCGGAGGCTCGTCTCCCATCCCATAATAACATGAGTCAGTAACAAGGGACCGACTCAGCACACACTCGATAGTGAGGCAGGCGCTCCTCGCATGCAAACGTCACGTGTGTGTGTGTGTGTGTGTGTGTGTGTGTGTGTGAAATTATATTAGGTGCATGAATAATATGCTACACTGGCATATATGCATGTCAACCTCTGTGTGTGTGTGTGTGTGTGTGTGTGTGTGTGTGTGTGTGTGTGTGTGTGTGTGTGTGTGTGTGTGTGTGTGTGTGTGTGTGTGCATGCGTGCGTGTGTGTGTGTATAATGATATCACTTGGGTGCCTTCATAATGTGTTATGTGAGTGTGTGTGTATCTGGTGTACGCAGCAGCCTTGTTATCAGATCCCTCTCGAAAAATAACTGTCAAAAAAATGAAGATCCAATCCAGTTTACGTCTAATAAAAGAAAGGAAAAAGGGAATTACTGGAGTTAATACCTCCATATAAAAATGTGCTTTCTTCACAACAACACCGTGATGCCTCAGCGTTTCCCACTCAATACTCCTGAAGCACTTTGTCTCATATTGTAGAGAGGATGAAGAGAGGCGCTAAAGGGGATAACGGCAGTAGCCGCTGCAATTGATTAGCAGACGATCGGTTCATGGAAAAGGTTAGGAGACAGACATGTCTGTCTGTCTGTCTGTAATCTGCTGTTGTTGTGGCGTTAGTTGTGCCGTTACACAGCCAACAGAGGACCACACTGGAAACACCGCTTTCCTCCAGCTGTTTACTGACTGTTGTTGTTGTTGTTGTTGTGTCCGACGTCCAACACAACGGGAAGTAATGGTTTGTAGATAATATGCAGAAGTGAAAGGTCAAGACTCTATCTATAGACCTGAAGTGTTGGTCCAACACACTATTAATGTGATATTCACTGACCGTTCAGATGATCTGCAGATTGTAAAGCTAAATCCACATTCTGTGTGACTCCTCTCATTGTGTTTATTTGAGCTGAACTGAAATCAGCCCCAACTGTGAACATTTTGAAATCCAGGTTAAAAACACTCTTCTCCTGTGCTTATGATTGAGCTCGTTCTGCTCTATTATAGTATTTTATTTCTTTCTCTTTCTATTATGTCCTTTTAAATCATTATTTTATGCTTCTGTAGTTGTTTTTATTTATTTTTATTATTTATTTCAATTCTTACTGTTTTATGTAAAGCGCATTGAGTTGCCATTGTGTATGAAATGCGCTATATAAATAAAGCTGCCTTGCCTATTTCATTTTTTTAAATTAAAAGCAACGGCTCCTTTGTCCTTTGTGTTTGTAACGTCACTTTCACGTTTTCCTGTATTTCATCAGAGGTGGCAACAGCAATCAATAATCATGCGTTATGCACTGTAACGTTACACTGCTCTGCATGCCGTCTCTACTGTTCCCTCCACAGAGAACAGACTCAGCGTTTCTGACTCTGCGCTGCATTTCAAACCCCGATATAAAAATAGAGACGTTCTAGAAACGTCCACCATGGAAGAGGATTACTGCTTTTGCTTTGCTGTGTTTTTGTGGCTCTTTGCCTGCTGCCTACGCGGCGCCGCGGCAACGCCACTGGATCGGAAAAAAAAGAGGTTGTAGGTAAGCGGTGACGCGGTGCCGGCACTGTCGTCAACGGACGTCTTCTTCTTCTTCTTCTGCTCCGGGTAAAAATAACACGCGTTGGTGGCTTTGCCGCGTGTCAGGGCGGCACCACATGAAAACACAACCTCGCTGTCTTCAGCCTCACATCTCTGGGCCACACGCCACACGCCACACGCTACACGCCACACGCCACACGTCTTAACGGGGACGTAAACGCCTGTTTTAGAAAGATGCAAAAATGCAATGTGATGCAATTGCAATTGTGGTTTTGGCAAAAACAGACACATTGGGTTATACCATAGGAGCAGGTGAGGGGGGGGGGGGGGGGGGGGGGGGCACAGCCAATCACAAACTACCGCTCTGGAAAAGCATTTTTAGAGGGAAGCATCAGACCCAGTATTTTAACCACACACACACACACACACACACACACACACAGCAAGAAGGTCCTGGGTTCAAACAATCCTGCTGTCCATAACCAAGACAAGTTAACACTCCTGCTGTCCATCACCAAGACTAGTTAACACTCCTGCTGTCCATCACCAAGACTAGTTAACACTCCTGCTGTCCATCACCAAGACTAGTTAACACTCCTGCTGTCCATCACCAAGACTAGTTAACACTCCTGCTGTCCATAACCAAGACTAGTTAACACTCCTGCTGTCCATCACCAAGACTAGTTAACACTCCTGCTGTCCATCACCAAGACTAGTTAACACTCCTGCTGTCCATCACCAAGACTAGTTAACACTCCTGCTGTCCATAACCAAGACTAGTTAACACTCCTGCTGTCCATCACCAAGACTAGTTAACACTCCTGCTGTCCATCACCAAGACTAGTTAACACTCCTGCTGTCCATAACCAAGACTAGTTATCACTCCTGCTGTCCATCACCAAGACTAGTTAACACTCCTGCTGTCCATCACCAAGACTAGTTAACACTCCTGCTGTCCATAACCAAGACTAGTTAACACTCCTGCTGTCCATAACCAAGACTAGTTAACACTCCACTTCTCCTTCTTCTTCTTCTTCTTCTTCTTCTACAAATAATTTCCCCCGTTTAACAACTTTATAGTGTTCATAAATAGTAGTGAAACGTCTCACACCCACTGCACTATTAAAGTTGCTCTGTGTCTCTGTGCGTCACAGCGGCAGTATGAGAACAGTGGAGCTGTGAGTCCGCTGCGTCCGCCTCCCTCCCTCTACCCACGATGCATCACTACAGCGCAGGGCACAGATGTATGACTAAAGCATATGTGGCGTCCGTGTGCACAGATGGGAACAACAATAATAACATGAATGACAGACAGACGTCTGTCTTCACCTGGTGGCCGCCGGGTCCCAGACGACCACGTCGGCGTCGGAGCCCTTGGCGATGCGGCCCTTCTGGGGGTAGAAGTTGAAGATCTTCGCTGCGTTGCTACTGGTTACGGCGACGAATCGGTTTTCGTCCATTTTTCCACTGTGCTGAGGGGAAGACAAGAGTGCAGACGTGATTAACCCCGGCGTGTGGCGGCGCCATTGTACGCGCTCATGTCAGCCATCTCTTATTAAAAGAGGAGAGCGACCTCAATAAGACTCAAAATAAGCGAAAAGGTTAATCACATTTTTACTCCACAACACCGCAAACTCAACACGTTAAGTTCCAGGTCATTTTTCTGCAGCGTGCGACTCAAAAATATATCACCGAAAATGTGTCACCGCTGCGGACGGCAAACTATTTTGGTGGCCCTGCGTCAGAAGTAACCGACTCACGACAACAAAGGGATGTCAAACGCTTTGTTGTCCCGCGGAGTGAGCCGCCGCCGCATCCCCGGGCGCCGAACGCTTCCCCGAAAACCCTCTCCAGCAAACGCTAGAGTGATGATGCGCATCATCATCATCATCATCATCATCATCATCATCATCATCATCATCATGCTGCGTATTATCGTTGCGGATGACAACTCACTGTATATCTATATATATATATATAATATAATAATAATGTCCTCACTTCACTGCACTATACTGTACCATTAAATTATATAACTTTTTTTTTAAATTCTGTAATCACAATATATAGATTAATATATAGTCTGTACATAGTCTATTTATAATCCGTATCATTATAGTCATAGTCCATACTTGTATATCATAGCCATAGCCTGTTTATAGTTATATATATATATATATATATATATATATATATATATATATATATATATATATATATATATACTGTACCATAGTTATTTAATCACTACTGATGCACTTCTGGTTAGATGCTATCTGCATTTCGTTGCTTTGTACTTGTGACTGTGTAATGACAATAAAGTTGATCTAATCTAATCTAATAATATATATAATGCTGTCCATAAGGTCTTGCTTGCCACGAAAGTAAACCTCAGAAGCGTTTCACTCGGCTCATGGTTTATAAATATAACATCCGTCTATGACATGGCGTCCGTGTCATAGACGGATGGCGTCTTGTCCAGCTCTCGCCCGGAGGAGACGTACCACGCCCTTCTCCCAGATGACGGACATCCTGTCCTCCACGCCGTTCACGCCGTTGGGGATCTTGGTGAAGTCGTCCTTGCCCAGCGCCTTCTGGCACACGGAGAAGGTGCAGTTGTCCGTCCCGGTGACGCTCAGGTCGTCGCTGGGCAGGAGACAAGTGGACAGGGATGAACGATGGATGGATGAATGCATTTATAAAGAGCTTTTTCAACTAGTTCCTCGCATTCACCCATTCATAGTCACATTCATATACTATGTATACATGTATGTATAGTATATGTCTGTAGTATATATATATGTATAGTAGGCCTATATGTCTGTAGTATATATATATGTATAGTATATGTCTGTATATGTATGTATAGTATATGTCTGTAGTGTATATATATATGTGTATATGTATAGTACATGTCTGTATATGTATGTATAGTATATGTCTGTATATATATGTATAGTATATGTCTGTATATATATGTATAGTATATGTCTGTATATGTATGTATAGTATATGTCTGTATATGTATGTATATATGTATAGTATATGTCTGTATATGTATGTATAGTATATGTCCAGTATCTACTTGGCCAGCAGGTCCATGAGGTATCCAGGGGTGCTGGGGTCCGGTCTCAGCGGAGGCCCCATGACGAATCTGGCGGCGTGGGCCCAGTCCTGGTGCCAGCAGTGGGTCCCATCGGTGCCCAGACCCGCTGCGATGGGCTCCCCGAACACCACGCGCCCTGCGGGGGGAGGGACACTTTAGCTCGCCGAAAAACAAATGATTCATCGATTCATCGAAGAAATTATCGTTAGATTCATCGACTATTAAAACAGTCGTTAGTTGCGGCCCTCGCTCCGTTGGTTCCCAGCCTGTTTTGGACAGCCGTGACCCCGTTTCCCGGGATATTGAGATCGTTATTATCATAATTCAACAGCATATGCTGAAATGTTGCAATCAAATTAAAACATCAATTAAAAAAATCGTTAAAATAACATCACTATACTTAAGTGAATCCATTTGTTTAGTAGTAATTCTATGCATAAACAAGGAAATGAACCCTCCTCCTCCTCCTCCTCCTGCCAGAGTCCTGCAGGGAGGAAGAGGCTCCGCCCCCGTCTCACCGCCTCACCGTCTCTGCGCGCGGCGGCGACCACCTTGGCGGCCGACTTGCTCATCACGTGGACCACGTAGAGCGGGCAGTTGACGGCGTGGGCGATGGTGACGGCCCTCTGCGTGGCCTCGGCCTCCACCGCCTCGGGACGGCACATCTCGTGGCCCTCGGGGCCCGTGATGCCCAGCGCCAGCATCTTCTTGGCCCCCTGCGGTGTGGGAGCAGGGTGGGTGGGGGTGGGTGGTGGTGGTGGTGGAAGCATGTTGAGATAAAGGTCACACGTGAAAGGTAAGGTGGGGTATGGGGCGGGCCGGGTGGTGAAACTGTAAGAATGAAATCTACAAAACGGGTCCTTTGTCACGTAGAATTACAAGCAATAGTTGCTTTTAATAGATGATGCGCACATAACCCACTTTTGTAAGTGGGGGGGAAAACATTTTGTATTGTCACACACTGTTTAGTGTAGGCTGCCAACTAATTATTGCAGATGTACACACGTCAAGTACAGTCAAACTAATAAACAATAAAACAATTCAAAATATACAACTAAAAAAAGCTTACATCCTGGATGTATATGTTCAAATGACGAGCTCTTACATTTTCACCGGCACTCTGTGATTACCTATTTTTTTAATGTTTAGTCTTTGCTACCCCCTAGCGGTGAAGGTCTGACATGACACCTTCAGGGTCCTGGCCACCTTGGATCTGTTTTGCTGCACAAGTTAAGAGCTTCTGATCTTGATTGTTATAACTTATGTATATCTCATTCTTAGTATTGAGTTATTTAGACATTGATTTTGTAAAACGACTACATCCATTAGGACTCTATTCATATTCAAGAACATTAAAGGGAATGAAATATAAATTAATATCAATAATATAAATATGACATAACTTATTTATATCTATCAGTCGTGCGATTAATGAGCGGTATATGTGTGTACTATATTACACCACCATGTGTTTTGACTGCATTGGGTAACCATAGCAACCCTGGCGTGTGGACCGACCCCTCGCCAGCACAATCCCACTGGGTTATGTATTAACCCTGAGGGGGCCCATGTTTAGGTTGACCTATATCTTTATACTGTGTCATCATGTCTGTCACAATCCTCTCTGCTGTCGCCTGTCTGTGTTGGAGAGACAGGAATATGACAGAACCAAGTTTCTTCCTAAATAATTAAACACCTCAACACTGAATATCCTTGGGGTGAAGGCTGTCAACGCTCCCCACTAGTACTTCATGGTGACCTGGTTCAGGAACCTCTCAGGGCTTTTAAAGTGCTGCATTTAAACACAACAACATCTCTACAACTTCTCCTCACATAATTGTGTCTTTTTACCTGCCAGAGTGGACAAATCTACCGGCCAAGCGATTGTTTTAATTATGTCGGCTGACCCTGAATTATTTTTGATCTGCCAAATGTCAAATCTATCAGCCAACGGCTCGTGGGCCGGTGTCCAATTTGGACCGTGATCATGCGTTATGTGTTTTAGATCTCCATGGGAGACACAGAACACCGACCTCTGCGATGAGGTCTCCGTTTTCGGCGTGGACCTGAGCGATGGCGCCGATCTCCTTGCACTGGGAGAAGACGGAGTACAGCTCCTCGTCGCACAGCATGAACACGCCCTTGTAGGCCATGAACATCTTGAAGGAGTTGACGCCCTTCTCCGTGGCCAGCGTCGCCATTTCTCTTTTGACCTGCGAGTGGCGATATAAATAAATAGTCACACATTTTTGTATTGAGTGTTTCCCTTTTTTTTTAAATCACTTTAATGCCTTTATAACCAGGAAAAAATAATACTTATGCGATATAACCATATTACGACATCCAAAATCTGAGACGATATCTAGTCTCATCATGATATCGACATAATATCGAAAGATTGCCCTGCAGCCAAATGTCAGTTAAATGTGACCTGTGACCTGTACCTGCTCTATGAAGGTATTATTGGAGCAAAAGTCTCAAGCACCTGTAACTGCAGATTTTGTATGCGTACACTAAAGTCACAGTAAATTTGAAGTCGTAAATATTTATTTAGCATGTGTACTCTAAAGTCACAAATGTGTAACAGTACATTTGAAGTCGTAAATATTTGTTCTACCATTGCAAACACAAAATAGGGTCTACGAGTTCACAAGTCTGTGTTACAGGTGCACAAATCCTCTCCTGTGCATCACAACTTCAAAGAGTCATGCACTTGACACTTTTGCTACAATCATTGCAGCGCAGTTGGTGCAAAACACATTCGCACACCCGTGTTTCATAATCTGACAACATGCCCAAAATGTGTGCATTCGTAAACCCAAATGTGAACTAATGCATCAGAAGTTGCACATCTGTGAACAATTTCCTCACAAATAAAATGATATAGAGCGCTATGTTGATTCAGCATTTTAATGAGCGAGCACAAGTCCGTCGTTACAACTGCTCGAATCTGCTCCTGCAAGTCTCAGCTGTGGGTTTTTTGCAGGTAGTTTTGCACCACGTCTAGGTGGTACATTTGGTGCAAAAGTGATTCGTATCCGCAGCAGAGCGTCTGTGGGCGGGACCAAATAGTTCCGCCCATAATTTCATAATCCAATGAAAGTCGCCGGCAGGGGGTGCATTTTTCAAATGGATAAAGATCGCAGCATACTCTTTGCGTGGGATACTTTCTGGAGAAGTGAAGAGGGCATCCAGCTGGACGGAGGTGGGTATCCTACATAATGTTCAATGAATTAACTTAGTTCAAGTGAATTCCCCCCAAAGTATTGCATTAACATGCCGCAAATGTCCTTCAATGTATTTTAATGGTCGCCATAACAAAAGTTCAGAAATGTCTTGGGGGTCCATTTGAAAAATACCGTCATACTGCTCGCTCCACCATGTGACCTGTGACCTGTACCTGCTCGCTCCACCATGTGACCTGTGACCTGTACCTGCTCGCTCCACCATGTGACCTGTGACCTGTACCTGCTCGCTCCACCATGTGACGGCGACGTGCAGAGAGTAGTCGCAGCAGACCTTGGGGTCGGCCATCCTCCGCCAGCACTCGTACGCCTCCAGCAGAGACGAGCCCTTCTGGGGGATCACGAAGTCCATGATCATCGTGGTCCCTCCGGCCAGGGCAGCCTTGCACGCGCACGCACGCACACACACACACACACACACACAAAGCATTCACTTGCTTTTCTTCCAAAATTAAGTCAAGCCCTTTTATTGAGGCTCAATCCATCCTCCATTGTAGGGGGCTGATAGTTTGAATTTAAAGTGTCTGGATAAATAAGACATAATAACCCCATCAAATCGTCAACATCCTGGATGTCCCCCTTCCCCCCAGTGGGTAGCCTACATGATAAACCATTGCACATGTAATGAATTGTCGGGGCTGAGCCCCCCCAGGTAAAACCCTAGAGTCGCCCCTGGAAACGCAGCCTGCAGCCTGCAGCCCGCAGCCTGCAGCCCGGTCCGGTCCGGTCCAGTTAAGTCCCCTTACGGTCCAGGCTCAGTGGCCCACACCGTCAGTCTGTCACCTTGGTACCGATGTAGAAGTCATCCACCGCCTTGGTGCCCATGAACGCCAGCTCCATGTGTGTGTGCGTGTCGATGCCGCCCGGCATCACCAGCTGACCCGTCGCGTCGATCACCGTGACCCCGGCCGGGACTTTCAGGTTGCATCCGACGTCCGCTATTTTTCCATTTTCAATGTAGACGTCGCTGACGAAAGAGACGTCTTCGTTCACCACTTTTCCTCCTTTAATCAGGATCTTTGTTTGGCCGTCCATCTTTGCCGATAAGTCAAACTTCGGGAGTGAAGTTTCCCAGCCGCGACCGACAGGCTGGTCCTAATTCTGCAGGTCTGGTGGGTGCGTAAAAAAGGAGCAGGCGGGAAACCAGGCGTTGAGTTGCGTAACATTTTCACTTCCCTAAAGAGGTGGATCACTAAAGAGAGGAGGAGATTGTCCTCCCACATACCATTGCGCATGCAGTAATGTGTTTTTGGTTCAGGATCAACTGGACTGGGGAGTCCCAGCTGTAGGCATTAACCCAGAGCCCTGGTCTGGAGGCCTCTTCAGTCTGCAACATCACTCACATCTGTCCTGATATCATTAGACCTTATCTATGTTTCACCCCGACAGGCCCCGACTGACACACATGCATTGCATAATTTACCCACTTTTGTATTGTTTTTATTTATTTATTATTTTTTCATTTTATTTATGTATGTATGCATTCATGGATTTATGGATTTATTTCTCAAAGGCGGGTCATTTCTTTCACTACAAATATTACTAACGGTGTCAACTAATACGAACTAGTACATTCTCAAACTAAACCAAATACACATAGAATCTCTATATAAACAATTATTTAGCTTTAAATAATCCTACAACAGTGCATGAATAACAAGAAGTTTGACCAAGTTTGAATGGATGACTTATGTGTTGCGCACATTGGTGGCTCAGCGCCGCCTTCTGGTGTACGTTGGGTGTAATGACACGTTGCGTCAGGCAGACATTGAAAACTGTTTGCAACGTTGTTGCAAGGCGTGTAACCCTAAACAAACCTAACCCTAACCTAACCCTATTACAAAACCCTAACCTAACCCTATTATAAAACCCTAACTTAACCCTAATATAAAACGCTAACCTAACCCTAATAATATGGGTTTCCTATTAGGGTTAGGGTTTCATATTAGGGTTGGGGTTAGGGTTTCATATTAGGGTTTCATATTAGGGTTAGGGTTTCATATTAGGGTTGGGGTTTCATATTAGTGTTAGGTTTTCATATTAAGGTTAGGGTTTCATATTAGGGTTAGGTTTTCATATTAGGGTTAGGGTTTCATATTAGGGTTAGGGTTTCACATTAGGGTTGGGGTTAGGGTTTCATATTAGGGTTAGGTTTTCATATTAAGGTTAGGGTTTCACATTAGGGTTGGGGTTAGGGTTTCATATTAGGGTTAGGTTTTCATATTAAGGTTAGGGTTTCACATTAGGGTTGGGGTTAGGGTTTCATATTAGGGTTAGGTTTTCATATTAGGGTTAGGGGTAATAACCAAGAGCCCTTCTTGAATAGCTTTTGTTCTGAAGGTTGTAGAGACTTGTTAGTTGGCCCATTTCCGTTCCAACGGAACCAAACACAATGTTTCTACGTTAACTGGAAGTACCAGAACCCACTTCCGTACCCTACACGCGGCTGTATCTCCGGAACGGACGGTCGCAGTGACTCAGGACCAAGACTGCCGTGTTCAGCGTCCCCAAAACCCATCAGGACATCGGTTCTTTCAGACCTTCTGAAAAAAAGTTATTAAAGAAAAACTAACTACCACTTACCCTAATGTTAAAGGGTGTCATGTTAGGGTTTCATATTAGGGTTAGGATTTCAAATTAGGATTAGGATCAACTTTATCAATCCCACGTTGGGGAAATTCTTTTTACCCTAATATGAAACACCTAATATGAAAGCTACTGGCAGTAGCTCAGTCCATAGAGACTTGGCTTGGGAACCAGAGGGCTGCTGGTTCAAGTCCAGCACGCACCACAGTGCGGAGCGTGGACTGGTGGCTGGACAAGTGCCAGTTCACCTCCTGGGCGCACCATTTTAGGGTTTCATATTAGGGTTAGGCTAATACGTTAGGGTTAGCCTAACCCTAACCCTAATATGAAACGGCACCAAATATGAAAGCTATGGCAGTAGCTCAGTCCATAGAGACTTGGTTTAACCGGAGGGCTGCTG
>JAOPHQ010004097.1:7500-47500 GCA_030340625.1 Merluccius polli | reverse complement strand
CCACCTGTTAAGTAGCTGCCAACATGTCTCATTTTCAGGTTAAAGTCCTTTTTTATTTGCCGGCTGGTCATACAGTCTCGCACCAGGCAGGCGGTTACTAGGACACTGCTGGATGTGCCGCTCGCGGCCGGCCAATAGAAAAACATGCCTGAGATCAGGTGGTGCGTAGCTATTTTGAAAAAGGGCCTGTGTGTGAAGTGAAGCAAGGAACCAAATTAGAAATGGAAATCTTTAGACAGTGTGTGTGTGTGTGTGCTTCAGGACTTGTGTCTGTGTATTCTTGCATGCCTACAGTGTATGACACAGGATACACAGGGGTATATCCTGTAGATATTGTCGTGTGATAGTCAGCGTTGACACGATCAGCGTTGAAAACTCGGCTTTGGGTGAACTGGCGCCTCTGAGCGCTGTGCTGTGCTGTGAGTCCAGGTTCATAAGGTCAGAGGAGACATCTGAGCCCCGGTGAACAATCGCCCGGTGAACCATCGGCATAGCAACGGGGAGTGTCCGCCGCAGAGCAAACAAGCCGCGGGCGTGAGTCGTGATCGACGTCACGCGGCGAAAAAGCCACAAACCCTGTGTTTCTATCCACCCATCCACCGTCTTCCCATCGCTATTTAGGGCGTTTTTAGTCGGAAGCGGTTTATACAGTGGACTCAGGTACAGGTCAGTAAGGATCGTCTTGCTCAAGGGGGTACACTGGTTGACCTTGCAGGGGGATCGAACCGAGGACCTTTCCGCTGGGAGGCGGAAAAACTCTCTGTTCTTCCCTACTGTCCCCGGTAACTCTTCTCCTTCTCCTCCTGATTGTGTTTTTGTATCCACAAATAATTCAATGTTTGTTTGGTTTTTGAATCATTACTTACATTCAGGTAGTGAGGGAAGGTTGTTGGTAATAATCGGTGTGACCAGGAAGGTATTATTAAGCCTTAATAGCTTTGTGTGTGTGCACCTGGCCTGCACCATTCATGGTGTGTGCGTGTGCGTATGCACACATGTTTTTTCGCAGGGGGATTTGGCGGGACGTCCCCCCCCCCCCCCCCCCCCCTCCCCGCCCCCCCGCCCCGCCCCACCGGCCAAAAATAAAAAGGCTCTTACATATGGCGTATGTCATCCATGTCCATTCTTCTATATATATATATATATATATATAAAACAAAAAAAAACCACAACCAATGACTCACCTCTTCTTCAACTCCGCCACATTCAGCTGTCCACATCCCTCCCGGCGCCTCCCACCGCCGTCACCCCGCCTGTCACCTATGACAACCGCCAGCGGAGAACGAGTGGGATTGTTATATAAAGAGAGAAGAAGAAGAAGAAGAAGAAGAAGAAGAAGAAGAAGAAGAAGAAGAAGAAGAAGAAGAAGAAGAAGAAGAAGAAGAGAGCGCATGGCGAGAGAACAAAAACCTCCTGAACTCGCCTGCCTCTCCCTTTTCGTCCTCCCCCGCCCTCCTTCACCCCTCTCTCTCTGTCTCTGTCTCTCTCTGCTTTCCCTCCCTCCCTCTTTCTTTCCTCTCCCTCTCTCCCTCATTCTCATTCTCTCTCTGCTCTCCCTCCCTATCATTCTCCCTCCTCATCTCTCTCGCTTTCTCTCTCTCTCTCTCTCTCTCTCTCTCTCTCTCGACTCTCCCTCCCTCCCTCTTTCCTCTCCCTTTCTCCCTCCTCATCTCTCTCTCTTTCTCTCTCTCTCTCTCTCTCTCTCCACTCTCCCTCCCTCCCTCCCTCTTTCCTCTCCCTTTCTCCCTCCTCATCTCTCTCTCTCTCTCTCTCTCCACACTGGGCTAATGCTATATGTTACGGGCCCCCGTAACATATAGCATATGAGAGGCCCCTGGCGGCCATCTTGGTTCCAACTTCCATCCAACTCCATTCAGTTTCCCCCCCACCCAGCTTGCGTTGAGAACCAAGATGGAGGTCTATTATTTTTTAGCTGTTGTTGTTGTTGTTGTTGTTGTGTGTTAGCATGGATGCGTGAGGGTCAGCCAGCGGGTGTTACGTTACCCAGCAGAAGGTGTTCGGTGAACCATAGCGGCTTCATGAGAAATTCATATGGTCGGTAAAATACTAAAGGGCCCTATTCTCTCTCTCTCTCTCTCTCTCTCTCTCGGTAAACATTTTACACATGCAAATTAAGAAAACAAACATTAATTCAAATTTGTCACATCGTGCCACAGCCACATCTGATTTAATTTGGTTGTCATGGTCATGCCAACTTTTCTAGTTGTTGATGCCCAGCTATGGAAATATATGGAAACTTTCTCAACCATACGGCCTCACCAGGGGAAGTCAATGGTTATCATCACACCAAACCAACCAAACAAAAATACTAACACACACACACACACACACACACACACACACGCACACACACGCACACACACGCACACACACGCACACGCACAATGCAAGTTGTTGCGTGCGATCTCAGCTGAAATAATACAGTTTCTCTCGTAGGTGGTAGGAGGGGGCTGACTATCATCTCCAGGGTCATGTGGTCTCACACACACACACACACACACACACACATCCTAAATACAGATGGTTGCACCTGAACCCACATATTACAGCCATAGTGCACACACACACACACACACACACACAGGCAACTTAAAACAAAGTCCATTGTTCTCTGACCCCTGTGGCAGCAGACCCTGCCCCACTGTGCTGGGCTCCTCCGACACACAGGAAGCAGGTAGATGTTGTATGAACCAGTTTATTGGAGAGTTGGCAAAATGTTACAGCCAGAGCAATACCTGCGTTCACCTGGGAGCTCTCCTCTCATATTTATATGTTTCCAAAAGAACCACAAATTGCTGCTGCATGTATTTTTTTGTATTCAGCAATGTTACCACCTCACGCCAAACTTTCTTTCGGGCATCCATGTCCTCTCTCTCTCTGTGTCTCTGTGTCTCTCTGTCTCTCTCTCTCTGTCTCTCTGTGGGGCTGCTCCAACCAGCTATCATCCACACACAGTCCACAACTACTATGTGGTTATTTAGATCCTGGTATGTTTCTTAGAAGCAGATATGTGTCATTGAAGCGCAGGTGGGGGTAAGGAAGCCAGAGACCCAGCAGGAGCTTTCCACTGGTAGACACTACCCTGATGCACAGCTAGTGTGTAGTGGTCTCACCTCAGTCTTTAAGGACAGAACCAGGTCACTTATCTTTCCAAATGCCTAACGTCTGTTGATCACCAGTATATTCCATGTGTTGATCACCAGTATAGTCCACATGTGTTGATCACCAGTATAGTCCATGTGTTGATCACCAGTATAGTCCACGTGTTGATCACCAGTATAGTCCATGTGTTGATCACCAGTATAGTCCACATGTGTTGATCACCAGTATAGTCCATGTGTTGATCACCAGTATAGTCCACGTGTTGATCACCAGTATAGTCCACATGTGTTGATCACCAGTATAGTCCATGTGTTGATCACCAGTATAGTCCATGTGTTGATCACCAGTATAGTCCATGTGTTGATCACCAGTATAGTCCATGTGTTGATCACCAGTATAGTCCATGTGTTGATCACCAGTATAGTCCATGTGTTGATCACCAGTATAGTCCATGTGTTGATCACCAGTACAGTCCATGTGTTGATCACCAGTATAGTGCATGTGTTGATCACCAGTATAGTCCATGTGTTGATCACCAGTATAGTCCACATGTGTTGATCACCAGTATAGTCCACATGTGTTGATCACCAGTATAGTCCATGTGTTGATCACCAGTATAGTCCACATGTGTTGATCACCAGTATAGTCCATGTGTTGATCACCAGTATAGTCCACGTGTTGATCACCAGTATAGTCCACATGTGTTGATCACCAGTATAGTCCACGTGTTGATCACCGTGTGTGTTTGTGGGTGCGTGTGTGAGGCTGGTGGTTATTGAGGTTAATGGTTAAGGAAGCCTGACTGACTGGCGGTTCACAGAAGTACAACAACGACTGGTGGATCGGTCGGCTGGTGAAGGAGGGTTGCGAGGTGGGTTTCATTCCCAGCAGGAGCTTTCCACTGGTAGACACTACCCTGATGCACAGCTAGTGTGTAGTGGTCTCACCTCAGTCTTTAAGGACAGAACCAGGTCACTTATCTTTCCAAATGCCTAACGTCTGTTGATCACCAGTATATTCCATGTGTTGATCACCAGTATAGTCCACATGTGTTGATCACCAGTATAGTCCATGTGTTGATCACCAGTATAGTCCACGTGTTGATCACCAGTATAGTCCATGTGTTGATCACCAGTATAGTCCACATGTGTTGATCACCAGTATAGTCCATGTGTTGATCACCAGTATAGTCCACGTGTTGATCACCAGTATAGTCCACATGTGTTGATCACCAGTATAGTCCATGTGTTGATCACCAGTATAGTCCATGTGTTGATCACCAGTATAGTCCATTGATCACCAGTATAGTCCATGTGTTGATCACCAGTATAGTGCATGTGTTGATCACCAGTATAGTCCATGTGTTGATCACCAGTATAGTCCACATGTGTTGATCACCAGTATAGTCCACATGTGTTGATCACCAGTATAGTCCATGTGTTGATCACCAGTATAGTCCACATGTGTTGATCACCAGTATAGTCCATGTGTTGATCACCAGTATAGTCCACGTGTTGATCACCAGTATAGTCCACATGTGTTGATCACCAGTATAGTCCACGTGTTGATCACCAGTATAGTCCACGTGTTGATCACCAGTATAGTCCACGTGTTGATCACCAGTATAGTCCACATGTGTTGATCACCAGTATAGTCCACATGTGTTGATCACCACCAGTATAGTCCATGTGTTGATCACCAGTATAGTCCATGTGTTGATCACCAGTATATTCCACGTGTTGATCACCAGTATAGTCCACGTGTTGATCACCAGTATAGTCCACATGTGTTGATCACCAGTATAGTCCACGTGTTGATCACCAGTATAGTCCACGTGTTGATCACCAGTATAGTCCACATGTGTTGATCACCAGTATAGTCCACGTGTTGATCACCAGTATAGTCCACATGTGTTGATCACCAGTATAGTCCACATGTGTTGATCACCACCAGTATAGTCCATGTGTTGATCACCAGTATAGTCCATGTGTTGATCACCAGTATAGTCCACGTGTTGATCACCAGTATAGTCCACGTGTTGATCACCAGTATAGTCCACGTGTTGATCACCAGTATAGTCCACGTGTTGATCACCAGTATAGTCCACGTGTTGATCACCAGTATAGTCCACGTGTTGATCACCAGTATAGTCCACGTGTTGATCACCAGTATAGTCCACGTGTTGATCACCAGTATAGTCCACGTGTTGATCACCAGTATAGTCCATGTGTTGATCACCAGTATAGTCCACGTGTTGATCACCAGTATAGTCCACGTGTTGATCACCAGTATAGTCCACGTGTTGATCACCAGTATAGTCCACGTGTTGATCACCAGTATAGTCCATGTGTTGATCACCAGTATAGTCCACGTGTTGATCACCAGTATAGTCCACGTGTTGATCACCAGTATAGTCCACGTGTTGATCACCAGTATAGTCCACGTGTTGATCACCAGTATAGTCCATGTGTTGATCACCAGTATAGTCCATGTGTTGATCACCAGTATAGTCCACGTGTTGACTGTGATGGTCCGTGTCTCCGCAGGGCTCTGCAGACTCCTACACCAGTAGGCCGTCGGACTCGGATGTGTCCCTGGAGGAAGATCCCGAGGCGCTGAGGAAGGAGGCGGACAGGCAGGCCCTCGCCACGCTTGAGAAGGCCAAGGTCAGAGGTCCACTCTTCACAAATCACAACAAATCACTTCCTCGTTCATCCCGGTCTTGCTGCGTTGTCAACCATCTGTCCGTGCAAGGGCCAAAATGTGCGAGAGCACGACTACCGTGCGACTACCACTGCAACTACCATGTGACTGCCAGTGCGACTACCACTGCGACTACCAGTGCTTCATTTCATGACGATACAATACCATTTAAAAATAAACAATAATATTGATCCATATTGATAATAGTGTAAAAAATCAATGCTGGATACGTTAGGAGTGGTGCAGCAGTTCATATTGATGGATTTATTGATTGTTTTGTCTCTGATTGCTAACATCTACGTTGACAACCATCATTGGCCTGAGCAGACCAAACCCGTGGCTTTTGCTGTGCGGACGAACGTCGGTTACAACTCGGGTCCCAACGATGAGGTCCCTGTGCAGGGCATGGCCATATCCTTCGAAGCCAAAGACTTCCTGCATATCAAAGAGGTGAGGGCTTGGCCAACACTTATAATCTGTCAATCTGAGGACAAGTCTGAGCAGTGAACTAAATCAGATCAGATGAGATAGATTGCTTGACATTTCCGTAATAGCATTGTTCGGGTGAGGGAACTGTGAAGTGTGTCTGGGTGTGTGTTTCTGTGTGCGTGTGTGGGTGCATGTGTGTTTGTGGGTGCGTGTGTGAGGCTGGTGGTTATTGAGGTTAATGGTTAAGGAAGCCTGACTGACTGGCGGTTCACAGAAGTACAACAACGACTGGTGGATCGGTCGGCTGGTGAAGGAGGGTTGCGAGGTGGGTTTCATTCCCAGCCCCGTCAAGCTGGAGAACACCCGCCTGCTGCAGGAGCAGAGGATGAGGCAGAACCGACTCAGCTCCAGGTAACCTCATCACCAGTAGTCTCGAGTAGCCAGACCCATCTCCACACTTGGTTTTAGCGCTGTGCCGGTGCTGGAGAAAGGTCTGGCTCTGCTCACTATCATTCTGGCATAGGGGAGAAAAATGCGCTGTCTCGTTTGTATTTCTTTAACCAATCAGTCGTCTTGGGCGGCGCTAAGCCCAGGACGCAGCAACGGTAGCAGATGGCAGAAGGGGGAGGAGTATAAGGTATAAGCCCGGCCAGAGCCAGAGCCTGCCATTGGGTGATGATTACAGTTGATCAACTATTCAGTTGATGTCATGCAAAGTAGAGTGGCAGTGTAGGGCTGGGCAATATAATGATATTATATCGATACTGTGACATGAGACTAGATATGGTCTCAGATTTTGGATATCGTAATATCGTGATATGGCGTAAGTGTTGTCTTTTTCCTGGTTTTAAAGGCTGCATTACAGCGAAGTATAATAGTATATGAAAAGTACTCAGTACTTAGTTCACACAGTGGTTATTTTATATAGACAATTTATTTATTGTATTATCTATTTTGGTGTTTGTTTACTTTAGCGAAGGCGCTACCTGGACCATAAGTAACGAGTTTGTAATGAGTCAGACAGTGTTAATTAATGAGCTGCAGTGGATCCGGTCTGAACCAACCTTGTGTTTGGCTGTCCACAGTAAATCTGGAGGAAGCTCTAGCTTGGACGTCGCTACGGGAACGCGCAGACCCACCCCACCTGGCACAGGTGAGGTCAGCCATCATGTTTCAGTGATGAGAGAGAGAGAGAGAGAGAGAGGGGGGGGGGAGAGAGAGACAGAGAGAGACAAATAGAGAAAGAGAGCCAGAGAGTGAGGTACTCTGTTATGGGAGGCCGACATTATCATTGAAGGATTGTGTGTGGCTTCTTGACCTCAGCTGAGCCGTCTTGAGGGGTCTGGAGACGGGAGGGGCTCATTCAATCACAAAACAAAGGCCCTCTCGTCTCTGCAGCACCGGCAAGCGGCCATTTTGTGGAGACACTGAGGAAGAACGTATCACCAACCAAAGTCACCCATTGAAACTGATTTAAATTATCATTTTTTTGACAGGGCATCACTTCAAGTCCAATCACATGACACAGCAGATGTTTAAGACATATTTATCAACGTAATACAAATTGGGGCTGTGTACAGTTCATTGACGATATGCCATAGCCCCATTTGAAGCAGAACCATACCAAATACCAAATACCAAATACCAAAGACATATTATTCCTTCCCCCTGCGACACAACTCTTCTGGCAGCTTTTCCACTTATTCTTTGTCTTTCTGTTTCCATTACTTATTATCTACTATCTACTAAGCACACTGATGACCCAACTTCCCCATTGTTGCTGTATCACTTCTCTGGTGCTTCAAATGTCCTTTTGGTTTCATACAGTCACTTTACACCCGGTCTCTCTCTTTCCTTCCCATTTGTAATTCAACAGCAGTCTTCGGTAGCCTTGTGAGACCATCCCGATGTCGCAAGTTCACTTTCTGCTTCTCTCGATACAGTGGAAAGCCTTTTCCAAAAATGTTAAAATGCCGGGACCAATCAGGGCCCGGGGGGAGGGCGTTTCAGTTCATAATGAACAAGGAGCGCGGCAGTCTGCTGAATTAAACAGCAATGGCGGCGCCCAAGGAAAGTGTAGCAATCAAAACTGTTTTTATCCGAAATAGACTAACGTTGTTAAAAGATGGACAGAAATTCAGAAAGGCTTGGAATGGCTTCTCTCAGATGAGAATATGTATTCGCTTTACTTCCAACTAGGGATGTCCGATATTATCGGCCCACCGATATTATCGGCCGATATTGGCATAAAAAATCAATATCAGAAAATATCGGTATCGGTTTTTTAACCGATACCGAAATCGATTTTGAAATAATTTCAGACATCTGTTATGTTTCAAGTGAGGACGTGGTTTGATGACATCATCAAACGCGCCGCACCGTCTCAATAACAAGCCTGGGCTGTGCGGCCGTGTAGCGGGACGCTAGTTGTAGCTGTAGTTATGTCGGTGGTTTGGAATTGTTTCAAAGTTTCTACGTTGAATAGTAAAATAGGGGTCAGCGCAACATACTAACGCATTCTGTGAAACAGTCTCATCACAACCGGTTCAGGTCCGCTGTACCGCGCTCACATTATTTTATTTATTAATCCGCACTTCCAGACCGTCACCGGGGCTTCAGAGTAATGTGTCCGAGGAGAGCAGCCCTCTCCCGGACTCACACGCTAGCTTTTACCGCTGTTTTGTTTTTATTTATTAATCCACACTTCCGCTCGGCATAAAGCCTATTGCAATGAGTGTAAAGCGGAGGTTGTCAAGTTATTCTCAATAACTGGTTCGTACAACGACGTATTTGGAGTCTGTGTTTATTTTTACACCTCGCTACCGCCGCAGTCGGCTAGTGCGCATGACCGGAACTCCCCCATCACTTCAAAATAAAGGCACTGCTTACACTATTATACCATAATACCACATCTCCCTTTCTTTGAGAACAAAGGGTGGACTACCTTTGTCTCTTCAGGTCTTAAGGGGTTTATTCTGCCCTTTTGCTGGAAGACCTGTCCCTGATCTGTCCCTGTGTTAAGCATGCACAATAGAAATAAATAACTTACACATTACCATACTGTGAACTATTACTTTAGCAGGCTGTGTTCTTCAAAACTTAAACTCTCAGGTTTCACATAAATGTAAACAGTAAAGCAGAACAATTTCACAATCACCGTTCACTCTCCTTTTTTTCATTTTTTTTTTTTCATGTGGCCGCATATATCGGTATCGGTATCGGTTGATATCGGTATCGGAAATTAAGAGTTGAACAATATCGGTTATCGGTAAAAAAGCCAATATCGGACATCCCTACTTCCAACCAAATTCGGTAAGAGTGAATCACGTTTTGAGATTCATCGCGTGTAAATTGTGCAAATATCCGGATGGCCTCACAAGGCTAACTCTTCAGACCTCTAGTCACATATCTCGCGATCAAACGGCGCTCCTCCTTCACCTTGTGAAAAACCTGTGACTTGTGACAAACTTTCTCTGTACCATCTTTTGCAGTTTCTCTTCATGCTGTTTTTTTCTGCCACTGCATCTCACGTGCTTTCCTTCTATCTGTCTGTCCTTTCACCGTTTCCCCTTTTCTACTCTCGTGTCACTTGCTCCCCATCCTTTCCTTCATCCCACCCTTTCCAATTCCCTCTTTTTCTTCTTCTTCTCCTTCACCTTCTTCTCCTCCTCCTCGACCTCCTCCTCTCTGCCCTTTCTCTTGCTGTACTCCCGGTCCTTTTCTATGCACCGCCCCCCCTCCCACCTTGCCTCCCCTCCTCCCTCCCCCTCCAGCTCACGTGGACATGTCCACCGTGACCTTTGACGTTGACCCTCTCGACCTGGACTGTGAGGAGCCCCCTGACAGTCAGGGGGACCCTCGCTCCCCTAAGGGCACCTCGGGCAGCGTCACGTCCCCACAGGCCAACGCACATCGGCTGCCCTTCTTTAAGAAGGTAACACTGCTGCAGGCCCTGGGAAACCGCCTATGGCCCCCCCCCCCCCCCGCCACACGCTGGCCTCGCTAACCACTCCCCCCCCCCCCCCACCACCACCACCAACCAACCAACCAACCAGCACCCACCATAAGCCCTCAGTCCGCTCATCCTCCGAGATGCCTTCAGGCATTACTGCATCTCTGCTTGCCAGAATTTCAGGGCTCTGTTGTTTCACTAACCAACCCCCAAATGCGGCGGTCCTTATGCCTGTTCAAGCCTGTTCCTGCATCTAACACTGATTGGTCCAATTAGTTCTGGATCTTTAATGGTAACGCAGAGATATGTTTGGATTTGGGTCATTTAACCGGTTGACATGTGTGTGTCAACCGGGAGAGGCAGGGCACTGCATCGCACGCGTCAGTGCCCGCTGTATGAGCCTGGATTTGTTTGTCTAAATTAACAAGTCCTCTCTCAAATTCCCCACTCTGTCTGTGCTGAATATTAACACAATGGGAACTGTGTTTGTGCTTTTTTTTTTGTCTCCGTCTCCTCTGTCTTGCTATTTTTTTTTTGTTTGGTGGGCCTTGTATGTGTTTGTGTGTTTGCTGAATGAATACCGTAGGTGGGCCCGCTAAACAGAAACAGAAATCGGTGAGTGTGTTTCGTTTTTCTAATGACACTAAATGCCCTGGTGTCCCAATGCTGTCCCTACTCACTACCACTCCACACTACCACACCCCTTCTGCACGCTCCCGCTTAGGGTCAGATGTCCCAGTTGGACAATGGGTGTACTGGTTGTGGTGTTTTGGCCCTCCAGTCGGCCCTATGAATGGAGCACATTGTTATACATCCATTGCTATAGGGGGCAGGGGTATAAGAAATATCCCAGCATGCATTTACAAATGTCATTAATGTGATAATATCGTAGCCGTTAGTTTATCAAAAATGTTAACTTGATTTGGTTTGGTTAGAATGTCAAAGTCATGTAATTTACAAAGTTCCCAATTTACAAGCCTCTGCAGCTACAGTAGTTTGCGGATGACAGCAATAATTACAATTTTAATAATCATTGTTAAAAATAATTAAAAACGTATAGCTGCCGATGCTTATGCGGAAGTACACGACCCTGTGTTGTCAACCAACAACGTGTTTTGTAATCTGTCCCATTTCGTAGTATAGGAGACAAAACCTAAAGCAGTGGTAGGGAGTATGAGGGACATAATTGGGACACGGCGTACCCTAACTCTGACCGCTCTGGTCAGCTTCCTTCATCTTGTTATCCCCCCATAATATGTCACTAAGCAGGTTCACACACTGTAGATATTATTCCAGGACTAATCAGGACGGAGCAAGAGGGTGTTGTGTGTGTGCCACGGCTAAATCTACATAGGTACATAGGAAGAAGGCAAGCTGTTTGTTCTAAGTGACACCCAGGAAAACCACTAATCCTCAAACACAAACACCTTGATGATAAATATAAATAAGTAAAAATCCAATATCGACTTGCAATTAAGACGAGCTATGTAATGTTCTCGCCCACGTTAATGGGGTTTAATCATCGAGTACAACCTGAGGAGCTCACAGATTAGTGGCTTTAAAATATTCATATGCAGCCAATAAAACAGGTGGGACTCCAATTTCAAATCCCCCTTCCCCACACACACACACACACACACGTTCAGGGGAAAGAGAGGGGTCCATTGAGGCCTTGTGTGGTTAGTGTGCATTCATTTATGTATGAGCGTATTCCCACAACTGGGGCTCATGTTTCAAAGACTGTCAGCTCGATGAAAGCGTGTGTTCTGTATGTGTGTGTGTGTATTACTATACTTTTACATACATGTCTCTCGTTAATCTTGGAGCAGATGGAGCACGTTCCACCATATGACGTTGTGCCGTCTATGCGGCCTATCATCCTCGTGGGACCTTCGCTCAAGGGCTACGAGGTGAGCCCAACACACAACCCTCTAGGGCCGAGCGATATGTCGGTATTATATCGCCATGGTGATACGAGACGACATATCTTCTTAGGTTTTTGTAGATGCTGTAATGTCGTGGTGTGGCATAAGTGTTGCTGCCTGGTTTCAAAGGCTGCATTACAGTAAAGTGATGAAAAGAATGAGAGACAATGAAAAGTACTTTTCATTTGTCTTCAAGTGTTTAATTCACACGAGTAAACAACAATATGCTTTACCATGTGGTTATATTACATATATATACTATTTATTGAATTACCAGAAAACATGCTATATTGTAAATAATCTATCTACCTAAACCTTGTACGTTGTGATTTCCAGGTAACTGATATGATGCAGAAAGCCCTCTTTGACTTCCTGAAGCACAAGTTTGAGGGCAGGTAGGTGAAGCACACAGACAGACGAACGGCAATGAATCATCTCATGAGCCAGGCAACCAGGCTCACACATGCACACTCACACGTACACACACAAACTAGGGGTCACCCCTAACACAAACACAGGGGTGCAACTACCCAGAGTCAGGGGGGTATGCAACAACAATTTTGGCGCCCCCCCCCATAGATATTACGGGTTGCGCGATTGTTGAGCGGAGTGGGGGGGGGGGGGGGGGGGTGCTGCGCGATTGTTTGGGGGGGGGGGGTGCTGCGCGATTGTTGAGCGGGGGGGGGGGGGGGGTGCTGCGCGATTGTTGAGCGGGGGGGGGGTGCTGCGCGATTGTTGAGCGTGGTGCGGCGCCCCTATGCGCCGCATACAGCGCATACCCACTTTTTGCGCCACTGCACAAACACAATGCATGTTTGTGTTTTGACTTCCTGAAGTACAAGTTTGAGGGCAGGTAGAAGCACACAGATTACAATCAGACAACCACACACGCACACACAAACATGCAAACAATGCACATTTGCGCTTAACACACACACAACACATTATTCATATTACTTATAGTATTATTGTATTGTATTTTATTAGCATTTAGTTTTTTATTGCCATGTCGAGGAGCTGAAACCCAAGAATTGTACTCTCTTATACCTGTATAATGTGATTGAACAACAAAGGCATCTTGAATTGATGTGTCATACAGTGCAACTGGTTCTGATGCCGTTGCAGGATATCCATCACAAGGGTGACGGCAGACATCTCCCTGGCCAAGCGTTCGGTCCTCAACAACCCCAGCAAACACACCATAATTGAGCGCTCCAGCACCCGCTCCAGCCTGGGTAGGGCCATGTACACTGCAACACAGCGGATGAATGAATACATTGGTTTTCAATTCATTTTTTCCCGAATCGCAGGATTCGGGAATTACATTTTCGTTTTGTTCCTTTTTCTTTTTAATTTAAATCAAAATGGACCTTGGGGAATGAAGTTAAACAACTATTTAGATTTTGATGATTTTCAACAGATCAGCAGAAGATTGATATGCCATGTTGAAATTGGGTCATTCATTTATAGATAGTAATTTCATAAAATCAATGGGGGACACAACAGTAGCTCTCTTTTTTTTTTTACGTATAGTTACATATTCTAAGTCCCTTACAATTTCTGTTTCTGAAACTTTATCAACACCCCCCTGAAATCAATTCCTGGCTACGCCACTGCTTCAAAATGACCACAACATTCAATAGATTATTTCACCAGGGTGGGCAGATATAGTGATGGACTGTGCTTTGCATTGGTAATAGATTAAGGACAATGTCGTGTGTATACCTTCCCAACCTCTCTGTGTTTTTTTATCTCTACATGTGATTTCCATCATCATTTTCCCTTCCTTTCTCATTCTGTTTCATGTCAAAATGCCCTTTTGTTACACAAGTGCCTTACATACGTCTTGGTCTTCAACAACGAGGGGCACTGGCAGAACTAGGAACATGAAAATGTGTTGTTTATGTGGACTGTAGCCATATAAAACTGTTTAAAAACAACATAATTATGGATTTGGAATATAATTTACTTGTAGTGATGAAGTACATGAAGTGTAGGAGGAAATGTTAGGACTTCTTACTTTACTGTATCCTATATGAGCAACAAGTCCTCCAACTCATACGCTCACTGTTGTCGTTTGTTCATGCATTAGAATTTTTTTCAAAGAGCGCCCCCAGCGCCCCCCCGTCCGTGACATGGGGATACAGATACTTTTCGCCGATGAGCATTGTGGGTGATATTAAGGGTTAGGGTTAGGGTTTTTCGCCGATGAGCATTAGGGGTTAGAGTTAGGGTTAGGGTTAGGGTTAGAGTTAGAGTTAGGGGTTAGGGTTAGGGTTAGGGTAAGGTTAGCTAGAAGTAGAGGTTTTCATATCCTGTCTTCAAAACAAAAGCATTGTCACTGTCTACGCTTTTATTTTGTAAACAGCCGGATATGAGTTTACTTCGTACCATTGCTAGCATGACAGTTGTATAGCAATGTTGGAAGCAAATTTTAAAATAGGCTATATTTGGACAAATTGACTCCGTATTTGGGATCTACGTTGTTACTTTCTCGCCTGAAATGTTTTTAAAACTTAATAAAGTGACATATTAACGGTCGTACAACGAAAAGTGGAGTCAGCCTTTTAGGGCCGGAGGTTACGCTAAACATAACAATGAGTCGTAAATTCGCGTGCATGCAAAACGACAACAGTGAGCGTATGAGTTGGAGGACAGTCTGTATATGAGATACTATATCTCCTACTGTAATGACCGGTCTATAGAGCAAAGCAGTCCATGCAGGAGTTATATACGTCATCTAAAGCAAAACCTTCTGCAGGACCCTAGTCTCTACCACCAGGATCCCGCCCTAGCCCAACTGCTCTATCCAAGTCTGATGATGTGGCCTCTTGTCTCTCTCTGTTCATCCTGTCTTCCCCCCACCCATCCCATCTCTCCCATCCTGCCCGTCCGCTTGCCGCGCAACCCCCCCCCCCCCCTTTCCACCCCTCTCTTGACCTCTCCAGACGTGTTGGGTACGTATGACCTCACACCGGCAGGAAAAAAAACACGCTGCATCTCTCCGCTCCCCCCCTCCCCGCCCCCCCCGCCCCGCCTCTTCATCCTTTGATGTGTTCATTCATACTATCATACTATCACACTTTCTTTGCACATCTTCTTATTTTCTTTTGCTTGCCTGTCGGGTTCTCTCTCAGGTTCTCACACAATGCCGGTTGACTATCTGCCCATCGCTCACACACTGCCTTTGTGTGCTTCTGAATTGACACACCTAATTACTAATAACTACAACCGGTTCTCCACTGAGATCAGTAAATAAAACACTAGCTAGAGATACTAGATCTGGTGCCTAGGTTTTACAGTTTTACCGCCCAGGAAGCGTTCGTTACCTAGATGGCCCCACACGTCACAGTCAAGGTTCATAATGGCTCCTTACCCAGTGTGTGTCCTCGTCGTGACCGTGAGTCATGGTGCCAAGAAGCAGATGAGTTAAATATAATATACATATGCCATTTGGTTGGCGCTTTTAATCCAAAGTGTCTCATAATACCACACGTGCACACATTCTTGGCCCCCGGTGGGAACTGAAATCCCTCAGCCCCGGCCTGTGTCAATGCCATGCCCGAGGGGTTGAGGTAGAGCATGGTAGGTTGGTGAGGATCAAATGAACACAGGCAGCCCAAAAAGGACATGGCTAACCTATTGCAATAAATGCAGTGGCAAGGATAACAACATACTAACGTATCACGTTATGCCGTGTGATAATGACGCCCCTGTGCTTATTCACTCAGTGAGGCACGGTGCACCCCTTGGTTTATCCGGAGCGCCGCAGGCATCCCATTCTGAAGTGCCGCATGTTGGGGCGGTGGTTTTCCAGAATGTGTCGGGGAAAAAGAATGGGAATGCCACGCCGGTTTCATTTAGCTGTGTCTAAATGAAACCCTCACACTCTGACTCATCCGCTTCAATACTATTCCTGTCAGTAGTCACCGGCGTGCATGAGACAGTGACCACTTACATGCCGTTAATGTGCATGTGTGCAACGTGCAACAAAAGAAATAAAGAATTTGAAACCATATTGAAAACAATTGATTTTTTTTTTTTAAATTGACCTCCCGAACGGAGATAACAGATGTTAAATCTCACTGTTTGTTTTCTGTGTGCGTCTGGATGCTTCCTCTCCACCCCGGTGCATGCAGCCGAGGTGCAGAGCGAGATTGAGCGTATCTTCGAGCTGGCTCGCACCCTGCAGCTGGTGGCCCTGGATGCAGACACCATCAACCATCCCTCTCAGCTGGCCAAGACCTCCCTGGCCCCCATCATCGTCTACATCAAAATAGCATCCCCGAAGGTATGGAAAGTGATCTTTTTTCAAGTCAATAAATCTGTGCCAAGAAACGCTGAGAAGGTGGCGGTGGGTGATAGCATGCAGAGAGTGAGCATGAATCGCGTACCTCCCGCCCCGCTCAAATACCAACACAATCCCGTTGTTCATCCTCCATTCGATTGCTCAGGACCACGAATGAAACGATTGTGTATACAGACGTCTTTATTGTTGCTCCATTCACCATCAAGACCACTTAATGGCGTGTCCATTGAATATGGCACGGATGGACGCATGCCTGTTGTCAGTTGTACCTTGTGATATCGAGTGGTGTGGGGTCTGTGTGGCGTTGCTCTAGGTGCTCCAGAGACTCATCAAGTCGAGAGGAAAGTCCCAGGCCAAGCACCTGAATGTGCAGATGGTTGCTGCGGACAAGCTGGCGCAATGCCCTCCTGTAAGTTCCCTTTGGTGACCCTAGACCCATCCCAACATACAGTAGGCTACATTGAACGCCATGCACGCATGTTTTGAAATTAAAAAAACTAAAATGGATTCACAGTTGATACTTGTACCAGGAAAAACTGCTGAAAACCAAATAAACGTAAAGAAATAAAAAGAGTGAACCAAGTCTGCTTTCTGTGTCCAGGAACTGTTTGACATCATTCTGGATGAGAACCAGCTGGAGGATGCCTGTGAGCACCTCGCTGACTACCTGGAGGCTTACTGGAAGGCCACCCACCCCCCCAGCAGCAACCCACCAAACCCCTTACTGAACCGCACCATGGCCACCGCCGCCCTGGCCGCCTCCCCAGAGCCAGTCTCTAACCTGCAGGTACAGGTGCTCACCTCCCTGCGCCGGAACCTGGACCTCTGGCCTGGCCTGGACGGCCACATCGAGGGAAAGGAAGATGAGCACACTCTCTAATGGCCCGCTGGGGGGGGAGGGAGGGGGAGGGAAAGGAGGGAGGAATCCGGCTACTTAAAACCCTGCGCTCCACATATGTACTGCTCCTCTGCCTTACCATTTAGAAGAAGAGAAGAGGGCGTTCTCACGATCATCCTGTATATAGCAACAAACATGGCGACTGTGCAGATAAGCATACTGGGTGGGGGGGTCCAGGGTCCATCAAAACTCATCTCTTGAGCACATACACAAGCACACAGACAAACACACAGGCAGGCATTCACGTACACTGACACTGGCAGCAAAATCCCTAACCCTCGACTTTTAGTTCATCTTAAGACCGGAGTTGGCCTCATAGTCCGCCAAAACCAGAATGAGTTGATGGTCCAGCAACTTCTCTTCACAGGATGGCTTGTGCGGAAAAAAAGCCTCTTTATCTGTATCTTACTCAAGAGAAACCAGCGCCACTCCTCTTCGACTCACACACTCAATCAGTTGTAGTTCTTTGCAATTCTGTTCTCCTTGTGGACATTGATGTGTTCTTGCCAGCCACCATAGGCAGAGACGTCTAATTTTTAGTAACTGTTTGGATCTAACCACAGTTAATCTGGTCACTAATCTATATTTTGTTTTGAACGACAAGAGCTTTTGTCCATACCTTGTTAGGAAGGGCGAGCAGTCTCCACGCTTAAGCGTGCCTTTCATTTAGCAAAGCGCAGAGCATCTTATGACATCATAGCGATGCAAATGTTTTATTGGACTATGTCTTAAGAGGGGGCGTAATTTCATCAGAGCCGCTGAGGGGATGCTAATATATGCCATTTGGTAGAGGCTTTTATCCAAAGCATCTTTGCCATACCCTGAGCGCATGGATTTCTTAGTGGGAATCAAACCAGGAACCCTGGCAGTGCTAATGCTATGCTCAGCTACTGTACACAGGAGCTCCGGCAACCACCTAGTTATTCTAGATATGAACGATAGAAACGATCGTAATGACCGTGATTAAAGCAGCCGAATGAGTTGAGAGTTGTAAAAAGAGACAACAAAAATGAGCAGAAGAGAGCGTGATTTTGACAAAAAATAACCCCAAAAAATGCCTGCTTCCTCTCTGCTCCCTCCCACCCTACCTTTCTCCACTATTGACAAGTGTTGCATTCAAGCACCTGTGATTGACAGGCAAGATGGACTCCTTGAACCAATCAGGGAAGAGATGCCAGAAATTGGTCAGATATTAGCTGGGAGCAGTCTAATATCAAAATTGGCTCATACAGAGGCAGGCGCAGTCAACCAAAACATATATTCTCACAGAGCATTTCAATCACTAATGGCTGACTGATGGCTTTGGCATCAAATAACACTCAAATAATAGTTAAACTTACCTACAGCACCTTTAACTGCCTGGGAATGTGTAATAGCTTGGAGGGCAAATTAATGCTGAGTGTGATGTTAAAGATTGGATGCATGTGTTGTGTGTATAACTGCTAATTTCATTATTACTGCACTTTTTTTTTTACTAAGGATAATAATGCTTTCAAAGTTACAAATGCTACAAATTACATACAACTATACTAAGGTGACCAGACAGTCCCCGTTTCTGATGGCCTGTCCCCAGCTAGAGCTGTCCCCGGAAAAGTCCCAGTTTTTAAATGATGAATATTTTAAGACGTTGGTAATTAGTCTCGTGTCTATCTGATAGGCTGTGATGCAATCATAAACAATAGGATATCAATACAATATAGAACCGATCATAAACAATAGGATATCAATACAATGTAGAACGATTCCCGATTCGAGTAGCTAGTATCTACTTTGAATTGTTTTTGGCTGGTTTACCAGAGCCTAAAACACATCATAGTAAACCATTGAGCATGTACTCAATCTTTTACTAAAGTACTACATTAACCATAATGGGAATAGGCAAAATGTAAATATGTCCCTTTTTTTATTTCAGAAATAATACCATCAAATATTTTGTTGATATGTGGCCCGCCAAACTACAAATGTCTGGTCCCTTAAACTATAGATGGTTCTCAGAAGTTTTGTATCACAAGCGTAATATATATTCATATTGATATAATTTCATTGTGAGGGCCATTGGCCATGTCAGAAAAAAAAAAAAAAAATTCACAGGATCTATCACACTGAGACTGTACAGATATGGATGGCAACCCAGCTACAAAGAGCTTACTCAGCAGCATGGAAATTAATGCTCAACCAAAAACAAACATGCTAATCCCTATTACCCTGAAGCTTATCCCTGTAGTCTCCACCATGCATGGCTTTGCCTTACCGTTTGTCTCTCTGCATGCTATGTATGTGTGTGTGTGTGTGTGTGTGTGCGTGCGTGTGTGCTGCATGGGTATGGCTGTCTCCAGGGACCATACCTGTTACCAGGAGAGCAGAAGAGAGAAAGCCCTCTAACAGAGTGTGGTGGGAGTGGCAGTCTCCACGACTACATGACAGACCTGGGGGGAAAACCTCAACAACAGCAACAGCAACAGCAACAGCAGACATACCTGCGCTCTTCACGTGGCCAGCTGCGGGGCGGCAGTGGGCGGGGCCTGTCCCGGCAAGACACCTTCGACTCGGAGACGCAGGGCAGCCGCGACTCGGCGTACACTGAGGCCGGGGACTCGTGCATGGACATCGAGACGGACCCCTACGAGGAACCCGAGCCCTACGGAGGAGGAGGCCTGCACCCGGCGCAGCACCACGGGCGCCAGGCCTCCTGGGAGGACGAGGGGGCGGAGCCAGACCAAGAGAACCTGAACCAGCCCGCCATGCCCAGCCAGCAGCCGCCGCACGGACGCGCCAAGCTGCGGGAGCGCTACTGCCAGGACACTGCCGAGACGGGGAACAACATGGGTCGCAACAAGAACCAGGACGACTGGGGGAGGGATGTGTACATCCGCTGAACATACGTCGCCACCGCCACCACACCCCACCACCAGTACCAGTGTCGACGCTCACGGAGGTCATAGGTGGATGGCAAGGATGGGGAAGTGTGTTTAAAAAGGGGAGGTCAAGTGTGGATTTCGGGGGCCTTGCCAATCAGCCATATGATTTTATCGTCTCACCTCCTTTCTGGAAGACATTTTCTCTTCACTTTAGAGTACAGTGTAAAGAAATACATCCCCTGCCAGGTGTCATCCTAAACATGTTATTTTAGCAATTCAATTAATTTGTTGGAGAAATATATATAATATAGACCTACTGGTCTGTTGTAGGTCTTTTTTCCGCCCTTACATTAATACTGCATGAAGCTAACTGAATCTTATTGGCAACACGAGGACGGTAGTTTTTGTGACTTAACTCTTTTGTCAAAGTGTAGAGGGTGAAGGCTGACCCAGCTGTGGTCACCTCTGTGCTCTGCTCTCTTTAAGAGGGTTTAATATCATCATCCTCATGTACAGTGTGGGCCTTCCTTCCTTCCTTCCTTCCTTCCTTCCTTCCTTCCTTCCTTTCCTTTCCTTCAACTTCCACTCACTCGGTTTGCTGCTTGATCTCAAAAAATATTTTAATTTAATTACATTTTTTTGAAATGTGGGAATAGATGTTGATTTTTCCTCACCTTACATTACGAAAACACCCAGACCTTAAAACTATTCCCAGGTGGGGAGGTTGCAACCCGGTTAGGAAGTGTTGACCTGGTTTCACACATGGCAACTCTCTCCCTCTCACTTGTCCCGACCATGTAAACCAATTGTACTTACTGTTTACGTCTTCTCGCACAGTGCGCTACGTTTTGCGGGTGCTGTAAGGCAATAGCTTTGGTCACTGTAGTGTTCACCCGTACATCGGTTTCAATTGGCTACGTTCAGACTGACTTCATGCCCAAATGAGACGTTTACACACTTTTACACACGCGTTTACTCAACAGAGACTGACTAACAACAAACTAACTAACATTTCTATAAAACCACCTGCGTACATTGAGTCTGAATGTAGCCACGTGTATTTGTGTGTGAATGAAGTCTCCTGCCTTAGCCACTAACATTTAACTCACGGCACCAACCCCAACCCACAAGTGCCAGAATGTCTCTCCAAGCCATGTCCGCCCATGTCTCGGTGGGACGTCTTAACTACTTGTCAGAGTTGTTTTCATACCATGTGTGTGTGTTATTTTGTCTTTTGTCTATTGAATATGCGACACAAAATAGCCCTCAACGGTTGCTATAGCAGAATGTTTATTTAGTTTTCTTTGCAATAGCTTTGTTGTCTGTTTTAATGCTTAGTGTAAAATAAAATATAAAAAAGAAATATATATACATATATATATATATATATATATATATATATATATATATATATATATATATATATATACATATATATATACACACACACAATGTTTAGTGTGGTGAAGCACTCACAAAATCCCAAACTGCTAGAATATTCAGTTCTTAATTTGTGTTTTATTTCTTATCTTTAGTGATGGTAGATAGTGAGAGGAGTAACACGTTTGGCAGGAAGACAGGTGCAAAGTGTCTCGGCTGGAGACTTTGACCTGGTTTGTCTTCAGTCAAATAAATAAATATGAAATTATGATCAGTAAATAACGTTATTGTTGCATTATCGCAATTGTTCAAAAAAAATGTATCATTGGTGCCTGATTGTAGCTACAATTTGCTTTTTCTGCCTTTCGTTTTTAATCTGTGGATAAATTCGTATTTTAAGTAAAAATTTAATCAGACATTGTGTGGTGTCAATTATTTGATGATGTAGGCCTGTCATGTAGGATATTTAGGGCATTTAGCAGATGCTTTTGTCCAAAACGACTTACAATATAGCCATTTTTTTTAAAAGTAAAACACAAGGTAGGTAGTTAGATGAACAAACATGACAATGACAGGAAAAACAGGTCCTGTACCAATACAAAAAATACCACATTGTGTCAAAAAAAACCTGCTTTCATGCGTCAATTAAAAGTAATATCCCATTTCCTTCCCCCAACGTGTTTACAGCATACATATGGAGGACAGAAACTGCCAAAATAAAAAATAAAAATGAATAAATAAATAAATGGCTCAATAAATAAATAAAATACAGAAACAAATGTAGAAATAAAAGCCTCAATGATTAAATAAATGTGCAAGTTACTTTAAATATAAATAGATATACACAGAAAAAAAAATAAAGAATACAATATATCACAACATCATGTGATAATTTGTGGACGTAAAAAGAGAACAACAAATGATTAAAAGGGTACTCTGCCTGTCCGAAGTGGACTTGCTGTTGATTTGGTAATTTTTCCTACATTTTTGTGCTGCTACAGTGAGTTAGTAGGCTATGTAGTAAATGTGTATAGTCTATAGAGTGGTGCAGGGACCGTTGCCCTGGGTTCCCTTGACAACAAGCCATTGGGGATTTTCCAGAGATTGCCACGTTTTGGTCTACGACATAAAATACGTGTGTGTGCATGTGTGTGTGTGTGTTGCAGGGCTCTCAAGTGTCACGCATTGAGCGTGACAGTCACTCATTTCGGTCTTTTGTCACGCCCTCCCGCCACACATGCTATTTCTCATGCTGAAAAATAACTTATATGCCGCTGCCGCAGCACCCCCCCCCCTCCCCGTCAACAATCGCGCAGCAGCACCAGGGGCAGAGCGAGGGGGTGGCTTTCGGGGCTGAAGCCCCGAATCTCACTTCAAAAGCCCTGGATCTTTTTTAAGCTTTTGAAGTTATAAGCACAATGGGCATACCACTTTTAAAAAAAAAAAACCCCAGACCCCCCTTTGGGCTAAGCCCCGGATGTACACAAAGCCTGGCTCCACCCCTGAGCAGCACCCCCCCCCCCCCCCCCCCCCCCAACAATCGCGCACCCCCAACGCCAGTCCAAGACAAAATTGCCCGGGCCGAATTTTGTTCCCAGTCCACCCGTGGGGGGGGGGGCGGCGGGCCGGGACCCGGGGGGCGGGGGGGAATGTCACTCTTGCCTGTGTTCAAAACTTGAGAGCCCTGGTGTTGTCACCAATCAGATACTGCTTGAAACTCTTTTAATGATCACTGCCTCACTACCTACTAATCTAAGGTGACCAGACGTCCCCGATTTCCGGGGACAGTCCCCGTTTTGGGTGACCTGTCCCTGGTCAAAGCTGTCCCCGAAAATGTCCCCGATTGACACTGAACGGGGGAAAAATGCGCGCAGACTCAAACACCTGTTATTACAGTAGCCATTTAACGCCAGAGAAGACGTCGTATGACGTACAGACGCAGCAGCGTCAACAACAACACAATCTAGAGGCGGCAAAAAGGAAAGAAAAGGAGACCAGCGGCCGCCATAAATGGTATGTTGTGTATGAACTCATTTATTTTGTGTAACTGGCAGAAGACTTGGCTGTGAGTGTGTGTGTGTGTGTGTGTGTGTGTGTGAAGTGATGTAACGTTAAAGTAAGTATGATTGTTTATCTGAACTGAAGACCTAACGTAACGTTATACGCAATTACATAGAGCAGATAAAAAAAGAGCACAATGACTATATAAGTATATCACCAAAACTGATGTTATTTCTTTAAGAAACAAACTATTACTATTGGCTCTGTTCTTGCAGTTTGTCTCATGTTCTCCTCTGCTCTTATTCTACCCAGGCTCCTGAGGCGGAGGTGGATGAATGAGGAGATCACAGTAATGTGACCCATCAGTTCAGTATTCAGTTGCGAGTAGAAACTTTTTTTTTTTTATATTGCTATTTTTGTCTTCCTCAGTGGATGGATGGTTGGTGATGTCATGTTGTTTGATTGCAACCTTTTGTGTAATAAAAGCTGGTTAAAATACATGAAAAAGTACTTGTCCCAGTTTTTTATTTCATAATAATATTTAATGATTTTTCACCGCCGCATTGAAAATGTCCCCCGATTTTCATTTCAGAAATCTGGTCACCTTATACTAATCCAAAGTAAACACAACCACACACGCACACACGCACACACACACACACACACACACACACCTCTGTATTGCTAGTAGTATGAACTAGCCATAGTAGTAGTGTTAACTAGGGAAAGTACACAGTTTTATTTCCCTTGAGAGCAACCGAGAGGACACCCATCTGGCTCCGCCCCTGGGTTTATGTGACTGGGCAGAAATAACTGGGATTGTGTTTGTGGCACCTGCTTATGGAAAGGTTAGGACTACTCTGTGTGAAGGGTAAGTCATCTCGGTGAGATACTATTATTTAATTTCCGATTGATTTAGTTTGAATATAATTTCTAAGCTATATTGAAAATAATAGTCAAATGGCCTTCTTTAGTGACACCTGATTATTGGTCTTATCAGTCAGATCAGTATACAAGTTTTCAGTTTAGATAGTTTTAGTGTTTATAAAGACAAACACC
This sequence comes from Merluccius polli, assembly GCA_030340625.1. Lineage (NCBI taxonomy): Eukaryota > Metazoa > Chordata > Actinopteri > Gadiformes > Merlucciidae > Merluccius > Merluccius polli. The sequence continues at coordinate 22,863 of JAOPHQ010004097.1, read as the reverse complement.
TAGTAAACGCCTAGTATAGTTGGTTTTCTTTAGGCTAAAGCCTATAAGGGGCCATGTCTTTGAATTTTCCCAAATATGGTGTAGGCCTATTATTTGATCAAAATGTGAAAGTACAACTAAAAGAAGAAATACAAAAAAGTAGAAAAGTAGGCAAATGGGCCTGATTTATTGATTTAGCTTTTATTCCTATCCATTAAACAAGATGGTGGAGTTTCTCTGGAGGATAACAACTGCAAAAATAAATAAATTAATTAATGACTCAATAAAGAAATAAATATGTATGCCTAAAAACATGTAGGCCTAGGCCTAAAAATAAAAGCCTCAATTATCAAATACATGTGCAGGTTAATTTGATAAAAAATAAATATGCACACACATGTGTATACTAGCAATGGGTTAACTTAGCAATTGGGTGTGCTTGAAACTTGTTCTTGTGAAATCCTATCCTACGGATAGCGATTTACGGTAGAGCCCTGCACTGGAGCCCTAGGCCTATGGAGTCAGAATAGTGTCATAATTCAAACCTGAAAAAAAAGGTTTCAAAGGCTTGTAAGTCTGTGTTTGAAAACTCAACACCGCTCGCAGAGCAGAGTCTACAGCGTCCGCAGTCTACTGTGAAACAATTCACTCCAAAAAGGGTTAGGGTCGCTGTAGACTCTGCTCTGCGAGCGGACGCTGTAGACTCTGCTCGTCTCTTACCACCGCGAACGGGTTTATGAGATTGTTTCACACAGATCGTTTCACACAGACGCGGGAGGGTACCTTTTGCGTCAGTATCACGTCTAGGGGCGTGACAAACCGTCGGTATATTACGAGTTGGGATGAGAACGTGTTGCAAATTACAGCTTGGCGAGCCGCAGGAGGCTCGCGGGTGGTTAGAACGCAAACAATGCAGAATAAAATTGCTCGCCTGTCTACCAGCCATGGTTCCAGAAAATAGACAACAAAATCAACCACGCAAGTCACTTGTTATTCTTGTCATCGGCAGAGCACTGTCAATCCCGCACAGCCCGTTCAACGGCGCATGTGATTGGACTGTGCCTCAGCAGAGAGCAACCAATAGGTTTAGAGCAAGATGGTCCCGCCCCCAGGAAGGTTTTTTTTCCTTTTTTTCAGAACCACGTTTTCAGACCTTTGACGCTAAAGGAGTTTCAAAACGAACGGCGACAGAACAGTGTCAATAATCACGTGACTCGCAAGCTTGCGCCCGTGTGGTCAAATCTCTGAAAAGTCAGTGCTGAAAATTAAGTTCTGAAAAAATACATTGCAATGGTGTACATTTACACCTTTACAAGTTTTTAAAAATAAATATTCAACCTTTCAAAACGTATTTCTCAATGTTTGAACAGCTGTTTGCAGAATCCCATTTACAAGGTTTCGAAACCGGGAAACAAAGTAATACACTGTTAGAACAGTGTCAGATTTGAAACTCTGCAAATGCGCTGGTGAACATTTTTAAACTTTGAAAATGTGTTTGTGAAAACATTTTAGCTTTGAAAATGTGTTGGTGAAAATGATGAAGAAGATAAAATAGAACACAAAATCATGTTTGCAGATGTTTGACTTTTTTTTTCAGGCTATAATCTCTTTTTTCAGTGGTGCAAAACCTTTTTTACAAGGTGTTGAGTTTTCAAACACAGACTTACAAGCCTTTGAAACCTTTTTTTTCAGGTTTGAATTATGACACTATTCTGACTCCATATAGGCCCGAGGGGCCCGACAGCCCGAGGGCCGGGCTTCGGGCCGACGACCGCATAATTAGATCGGACACGGGCCGGGCTCGGGCACTTTTATTTTTCAACTGAATAAATTTTTTTTTTAAACCTGCTAATTAAAGAACTGTGTTGTGTTTAAATGGAAACACTTGAACGCAGCAGCAGCTGCTCTGCCCCGCACCAGCACCTCCCTTCTGTAAGCCTACCTCACTTAGCCTACACATCCGATTCGCGCGAGCGCGCTTTTAGCGCAGCTGGAAGAGTGATAGAGGAAAGGAGGACTGGACTTGCCCCTGAAACGGTGGATGCTGTTCTTTTTCTGCATGATGCCAAATAGACTGTTCCTCTTGTGGTGTTCAAAGAACGGAGGACTTTTGCCATGTTAAGCGGCTCACTGTTGTTAAATTGGACGTATAGGCTGTTCTTATAGGCTATAGTTGTTCTTATAATTGTATCGCCATGTTCATGTGAAGACTTGTTTTTCGAGTTGTAGGCCTACTACGCCCAGGCAAGAGTTGTTGTCTTTATTAAGGAGAAACATATTTTTGATAGGCTTTTGCTACGTTTAGCCTACTAATAAACACTGTAATAAGGTTTAAGCGTTTTGTTGGTTTTTGTAGCCTACCGTATGTTTGGATATTAGTGTTTATTATAGGCCTATTATAATTGCTCAGGTCAACTTGCTGTGCGCTCATTTCAAACGAAATAATCATTTAAACAATACCAAAAACGCTTCAAACGCTTGACAAAAGTGCCATTATGCCACTAAAAGTGCTCAGTTAAGGTTTGTGGTCTATAACTGCGCCTATATCAACGAGTTCTCAAGCTGCTGATCGAAACATGAGCCCCTATTTTAACCTGCTCTTTTATGTCCACTTTGATCTGTCAGAAACCGTTCGTTTATTCACAGAAAAATAGAATGCTGTTTTTTTCTAACTGCAGATCGTTATCCCATTTGCAGAGCGTTATCCCATTTCAGAGCGAGAGATTAAATTTACGATCGCACCGGGGCGCTACCGGAGGATTTCTGTTGCGCGATTGTTGACCGGGGGGGGGGTGTTGCGCGATTGTTGACATTTTTATTTTCGAATAATTAATTCACATTTTAATGTTTAATTGTTCATGTGTAATTTTACAACGCATAGAAAATTTAAATGACCGCTCAAAAGGGCACTTTGGTCCTTCAGAGGGAAAAGGGCAGGGGCTCGGGCACCCATAGCCCCCCTCTCTGCACGTGCCTGCCTGACATACTGATGCACTTTCTTCTAACAAATGTACTTATTGTAAGTTGCTTTGGACCAAAGCGTCTGCTAAATGCCCTAAATGTAAATGTGTGTTTCAGTCCTTCTTTGCCTGTGTTACACCAGTCTGATTAGTGTACAGTGTCCATCAATATTGTAAAATAAAAGGTACAGTTTGAGTTGAGTTGAGTTTGCCGAGAAGACAGTAGAAAATGTTCATCCTTACATGTTGATGTCCATCCATCCAAGCCTACATTTACTATATCTATTATTAACGTACTGTTAATGTGTGAAATTCAACACAAACCAGAAGGCAAGAGTGGGGTTCAACCTCCGTTTGTAAAAACATTTTGGGGGTGTTGTGTGTGTGTGTCTCCAGATGATTAGCAAATCATGTTTGCTGCTGCTCATATCTCTTGTTGCCCTCACCTTGATGAGCTGGCTCTTCCAAAACTTTACTGATGAGCACAAGATCGAACCCCAGATGAGAAAGTGGTAAGTGTTGTTATTCATATTGCATGCTTATGTTTTAACCAACGTTTGTTTGTTCTGGAAAGCACTTATGCGTACATGCATGATAAGCGCTCTATAAATAAAGTATTATCATAATTAATATTACCTGTAGGTCCAGGCCCATTGGTCTCGTCAGACCTCCGGCTCCCTGCGTCTGCCCAGCGAAGTCATTGGTTCTGGAGGAGAAAATTCCTAGTGCCCAACGAGCGGCGATTCTGGACCGACGGACCAAGGAGTACAAGAAACACCAGGCCAGGTACGCACGGCCACCAGCACCAGCGACAAAGGATGAGAAAAGTGATGGAGAGGGAGAGAGACATTGATAAGTGAATGAATTGATTAATTGGACAATTAATCAACAAAATCAATTCATAAATGTATGAATTGAATAATGTAATACTAATTAAAGTTGGTTAGTTAAGAGTTGAGTTGAATATTGGTGAATTCATTAATATTGGTTGATTATTGGTTAATTGGCATATTGATTGTATTGGTTAATTGATTAATCAATTCTGCTATTTTTGCTCTCTTATGTCCAGGACAAGATCCAGTTTGAACACACTCCTCTTTGCTCCGTCTAACTCTCCACTGCAGTATCCCATTCAGGGTTTCACAGTACCCCCCATGGCCACTACTCTCATTCCAGGTACTGTACTACTGTCCACATTGGGGGTTCAATAACAAAGGCCTGACACTGCCCTTTAGTCCAGAGTAGTTCAGTTGCAGTGAAAGTGCACTGCACAGATTTACGTTACACAGTACAATGTGCTCTTTCCTCTGCATGTCTTCAGTTTATGTACTCCTCAGGAAATAGTTTCACCCCCGAAGATGTTTGTTTCAGGTTTAGCGGTGCACTCACAGCAAAGAAGCCGCTACAAGGTTGGTATTCAAACTCGGGGTGTTATGTCAAAAACAGGATACAAGGGACATTTCTGGACGTCTTAGAGCTGCGGGTAACATTTGTTGGTGATGTTTGTTTCTCATAAAGTAATAGTTGAAATGTCCTTTCTATCCCTTTAATGACATGGTTATGGGGATATGGGTTTTTCAAGCAGAGCTGTTGGGGACGTTTGGGCTGTCTTCTAACCAAAACTGCCTACGCCTTCAATAAAATATGCAGATGTGCAGATATTCAAAAACATGCACATGATAAGAAAAGGGAATGACTTATCATTGAACTATCAAAACAAAAATTGAGCATAGCATTAGTTCAGGCAGGCCACGACGTCAGGCTCGGCTCAGTACAGAGTTCACAGTAGTCATAATCATAGTCATATTGCCGCTTTTAGGTTGCGTTGCATATGCAGAAGTGCTTCAAATATGTAGTATTATCAAAAACATACATCAGCTGATTCCCCTAGCTTCCCATTGGATACCATACACAGTCAGCTGACAGCTCAGCTGACTCCCCCTCAAACACCCATTGGTAAACGTCATTCTTGGCGCCTTATTTAAAGCTGCTTCAGCCTGCCTATCTTCGCTGCTTTCTCTGCTAGCTTTGCAACCCACCTCCACCCCAGCTCCTCCTTTATGTTGTATCTAATTAATCAATGTTTTTTCTGATTGTCATTGATGCTTGCTCTGTTCTGTACCCTGGGGGTCTCTGCTGCCGCTCTCCTTGTCTTAAACCTTTCCATGTATGCACATGGAAGGGCAGGGAGGAGTGCTCCCCCTGCCTTAAGGCTTTCCACGTAGGCACGTGGAAGGACAGGGAGGTCCCAGAACAGAGCCATACCGCCAAATGTAATATTCTGCAAAAGTATATTCTGCAAATGTAATATTCTGCTTAGAATAAAGATTATTTTGACAAAAGTGGTCCTGACTGAACTTAACTTCCTGCTTCATTCCTGGCATATTTGTACGTATTCCTGCATGCTTGAGATAACCGTAACCGCACTGGGGTGCGTTCATGACATTTTTTATTTGAATAGGTGTGCTGCTGCCTTTGTGTTTAACAGGTATCACTAAATGTCACCAGAGGTGTGCTCAGTCTAACTGAAGCGGGTGAAGCGGATGAAGCGGGTGAAGCGGCGAGTGTCAACGGTGATTAATGAACTCCGACTTTGCATTGTTCCAATGTGTAACTGACCTACTTGTGATGGGGAATGACTTGTATGAAACATAATTTGTGAAAACCAATAGGTGGCGGGACGAATTTGGTGACTCTGGAGACACAGAGCTTAGAGGAACTCAACAACCTCCTGGCATGGGTCACATACACCAGCACAATGTACCACATAAACACCGTGGACCTGGGTAAGACCTTTTCAGTTGATCTAGACCAAGAATCATGAGATGAGATTGGTTTGGCGACGTCATTGATAGTTACATACTGAACTTGCGCACGTTTTTAAAAAAAGATTCGGTAATTTAGTCAAGTCAAGTAAATGTAATGTTCTCATTTTGCACTCAAAGCCATCCAATGTTACTGTGGTTAATGTTATTTATGTCAAATCTTACTTTAGTCTGGAAGAAATGATTTGTTTAATGAAGCCTCCTTTTTTGCAGTTCACTTCATGTTTGAGCATCACAAAGCTGTGTTCCCCGTTCTCATTCGGCAACCAACCCTACCTGTTCTCTACGACATGGGAACAGGTGCAACCACAAACTTATTTTCTTATAACTCTTCTCTTATTACTTTTTGTGTACTCATGAACCATTACCCTCTCTCTCTCTCTCTCTCTCAGACATTAACGAACATGTGACTGTCACCACCAAGACCTTTATGCGCTACAAGGAGTTGAAGGTGCTCATAAGCAGCCTAAGGCGCTTCTACAAAAACATGACGCTCATCGTGGCCGATGACAGCTTTAAGCCAGAAAGCATTGCTGAAGATCACGTTCTGCAGTACATCATGCCGGGGGGACAGGTATGAATGTATTACATGGATCACGATCAGACACATGCACACACACCAGAAAATGTGGTGAAAAGCATTTTCCTGTGCTTGGACATTGGGTTAGGGTTAGAGTTAGAGTTAGCTTTCAAAGTACTCGGAGACGGTAGGAAAAGGCAACGCATAATACAAATAATCAATGAACATAATACAAGCAAATGGAGACTTTCTTATAGGAACTTAATGTCAAATCTTCCCCATCCACAGGGCTGGTTTGCTGGCAGAAACCTGGCTATCTCCCAAGTAACAACCAAGTACTTTCTTTGGGTGGACGACGACTTTCTGTTCACTGACCACACAAAGATAGAGGATCTAGTGGAGGTGATGGAGGCAATACCAGAGTTGGATGTGGTGAGACTCATATTACTCATTGACCATAATAATAATAATAATAATAATAATAATAACTAGAAGAAAGAAAATGCAGAAAATGCAGTGAGTGCTGTAGTATGAATGAGGTTAAAAAGCGACAATGACTTTCATTATATAATATTTTAGAAGATTCCAAGCCAAGATGTACATTTTAAAAGTTGGTGTGGGAGGAGATAGCTGCCAGTTTGTAGAGAATAATAAAGAAAAAAATAATAAAACCTAAGAAGAACATAAGCTGATCGCTGTAGGTGTGAGGCTATAATGTCTGGTTATGTTTCTTAGGTTGGGGGTTCAGTGGAAGGAAACCAGTTCTTCTTCTCCATCATCTATGAGGAAGGCGATGGCGTTGCTGGAGGCTGTCTATACAGGAAGTCCAAAGGAAAGTTCCAGTCACTACCTAATTACCCACAATGCAACATAGTCAATGGAGTGGTCAACTTCTTCCTGGGTCGTACCGATGCCGTGAGTCGGGTGGGATTTGACCCCAAGCTAAAGAGAGTGGCACATTCAGGTATGTACACGGCCATATCTATATGTAGCCTGAGTGGGTTGTGTACATCCCACATCCACACTGGATGAGCATGAGAAACCAAAACTAAAAAAGGGTTCATGGGGAGTAACTCTTTAGCTTCACTGGTAAAGGTCTTCAGTCTTTAACTGCGCTATTATAGAGAGAGAGCGCTATGCCACTCCTGGATGTGATGCAGCCTCCTTTTTAGAGCAGTTGCACTAGCACTGAGGCTACACGACATGACAAGCAGCTGGCAGCAGTGGCGATCCTCCAGAATCTCTTCACATTTTTTTATAAATAAAGTAGGCAAATATTTATTGCCTTTAGTAATCAGATGAATCGGAAAGCAGTGCCAAGTGTTGGCAGAGTGTTCTGGTACAGGTGCCAGCTGCTCTTCTGCCCATCTCTTCTTTATCATTGTTTCACCCATCTTTGCACTTCCTCTTCTTCATTAACAACAACATCCAAACCTATAGTGGCTGAAACTGGAATCATTATTATCGTCTCACTTTTTTGTTATAATAGTTCATTCACTTTTTCCAAGTTAAATTCTCCCCCAAGGGCACCAGAGGTTTTGGGGTGACACCAAAAGCGCTCCTGCTATCAATGTTTTTCGTTTTTCTCTCTATAGAGTTCTTCATGGATGGTCTCGGCCGACTGATGATTGCCTCGTGTGGCCATGTTTCAATCGGCCATCAGAAGAAAGCGGCCAACGCTGAATATCAACGGTTCAGAAACCCCGGAGCCTCTGACAGCGAGTATAAAGAACGGCTGCACTACTACAAAAACCATCTCAAATGTATCCGCTACGGATAGGCGGATCGGTGCAGCGTACGCAGTAATATGAATTACAAGAAAACGTACACATTATGCTGTATCGCCATGGTGGTGTTGTAACCCTGCAATAGACGTAGCGCAGGCTGGCGAGCTGTTACACATGAGTTCACATACCCATGTGAATGTGTTTATCGTCAGTGTGTGGTACTTTGCACCTGATGATTTTTTTGAGTGAAAACCCTTACTTTTTAAAATCCTTTTTGGTTGTCTGTCTACTTTCTTTTTTGGCTCCATGTTTTAGTCCTTAGTCCACTCCATGGTGACAGCAAAACTAAGCTAGCAACATGGACCCAGCAGAGATGAGCCATTTGCACCATTTTCTTCTTTCATTCTTCTTATTATAAATGATGATGATTATAAATGTTTATGAGTATTTGACTTGATGCAATAGCCGAGTCGGGGGTTACGTCATCTTGAGATATGTAAGGTAATCCACGACGAGGTGTGCCTGTATCAAAGAATAACGCATGAGGCAGGGGCTAAGAGCTTCGCGGAGGGGGGTTTGCCTCGGAGTGGATTATCCTGCTTATACCATGGCCACCTACGAATCAATTAAATATAAGGGTGTTGATTCATATTTTGGGGTAATTCTGTCTCAAAAGTACAACTTTTAGCTCGCACTACTTTGTGTGTGCCTGTAAACAAACGGCAAATGACTGGAGACTGGGGGGGGGGGGGGGGGGGGGGTATTGTACAAAACCAAGATAAGGGATTAAGCCGGGATATGTTCATGGTTTTAGGTTATCTTGGCTAAATTTAACCTGAAGTCAGTTGCATGAAAGCAGCTCAAACTTAACCCGGCTAAGTTACCATGGTGATTTATTCTCTGCAGCTAGCCTGCTCCAGACCAGGCTAACAGCCAGGCTAAGATTAATCCTAGTGATTCACCTGTATTTACACCGTCAATCCTGTGAGGAATTAATGTGTTTTACAGCATGTGCATGGTCTTTCTATGTATGTTGCATCATTTTAATTATCCTGAATTAAAATATTACATATATAGTCATTTCTCATTTCATTTAAATCTGCTGGCTGTTTGCAATTGCAACAGTCTTTTTATATTAATTCAAGTGTTATTACTCAGGCCAACACAGTTAAAGTCTATATTTTTTCATACTATGACACATTTACGTTTGTGTTTATTAAAGTCCGCCTTTATTACGCAACTGCAGCGCATTTGGAAATGTCAACAAACAGATGAGCGCAACATGCTTATGTCATATTTATAAAATGTACTTTAATCACACAATCGAAACCTTTGCAACATGTGAAACAGCCCATTGGCTACCATGCATAATAAGCTGTTTTAAATTTCACATTTCAAATCGCGTAGACGTGACCGAGCGCGACCCGAACCCTAGCATAATTTCTAAATATCTGTCCGAACCCGACCCGGCCCGTCGGGTACCGTCGGGTCCCCTCGGGTCCCGTCAGGTCCCCTCGGGTCCCGTCGGGCTTGGGTCGGGTATCCAATAAGGAGCTGTTCAGCGGCCGTGACGTATGAAATGCCATGTTCCGATCGGTGATTCTGTGAGCGATCGCGAGGTCTATTCAAGTATGCCGTGAACACGTGCTTATCCCAGCCAGAGCTATAGAGAGAACAGAGTTACGACACTTCCATTGACTCCCGTGGTAAAAAATGGCGGACGACACTTCCGGGTTATGGAGACGCCAATAGTTCCAAACAAGGGGCGGAGCTCCGTTGATTTCAATGGCTCGTCAAGAACAATTACTGGTAAGTTGATGAAACAGCATTTTAAACGTTTTTTTTACATTTTCAAGCATTAGCTATCAGAGGTATACTCTTAGACATCGTTATTTTTACATTTGGTTTGCATGAAATGTCGATGTTGATGTTAAAAATGTAAAGTTAGGTAGGTTAGGTCCCTAAATGGATTTAGGGCCAAACTGAAAGCTTGGTAACGGAGGCTAACGTGAGGTAATTAACGTGATAATTTCACTAAAGTCCATTAACCTTTTGTTGTCAGGTGACATTATGTAAAGTTGTTTTGATTGTTAGGTTTTAAAGCATTTCCAAAATACTACTACTAATGCTAATACTAAAATGCTACTGCTATTACTGCTTCTATTACTTAAATGCTAGCTGTTTTACTTCTGCTGCTGCTATAACTATTACAATAATAATAATAATAATGCATTTTATTTGTTTTATTCTGTACCGAGAGAGGGCAGTCACAACGTGGCGGGACGACATAAGGTCAAACCAGTGATCTTCTCCAGGAACCATGATGTGGTGAGGTTTGATTCAGGATGCTGCTCCTCCTCTACCAGGTACTTTAAGGCAGCACTTGTCCACTCACTGAAGACGTGCATGGCTGAGCCAACTTTCATCTTTTCGAAGTGGTTAGGCTCCAAGATGGCCCTGGAGAGGTTGGGAGCCAGCTTTAGTGCCATACCCTCTTGGTAGGACACCAGATCCTGTAAGGGACCAACAGACACCACACTGGACAGTAGGTGCTCTTTGTTCACCACATCTTGTGGAACGGTGATGGTCTGACCACAGACAAGGGCGCTCTTCAAGTTACATTACCAGATGTGGGACATCTGCCATGAAATAGAGCCGCCGGTGTGGCTCTATGGGAAGTGGAGTCCAGGGTTTATCACACGTCACCCCAAAAGCACGCCACATTGCTCTATTGGGGCTCCCCATGTCACTTGTGACGTTAATGACATGAAGCCCTACATATGCTGCTGCCTCCACTATAGCAATGATGATGGGCTGGTAGACGGCACCATTGGTGGAATTACTGCTGTAGTGGTATGCCACAACTTGCTTCCACCTTGTTGTTAATAATGTATAATGTATAGTGTCAATAGTGTACGGTCGATAATGTCTACTTCAACTGTCTGTAATGTTTACCTTCATTTTTGGGATTTACATTAACATTGCTACTATTCATAATACTGTACATAGATATGTTTTCTGTATTTATTGTATGCAGTTTTTAATTATTTTCTCGTATTTTAATGTGTCGTCTATTTTTTGTTTGTTTCTACTACTCTCCTGTACTTTCTGCTGTGGCAGCCACATTTCCTGATAAAGTCTCATGCCAATTCCTCAGCCATTGTCCCTGTCAGACACCGATGTCCTGCTTCACTGACCTAACTATGATAAACATATAGCAACTAACTAACCATGTTTCACACCACGTGACTGTCCTTGCAGGCGGGTAAATTCAGCCTCATTCCAACCATCAACAACTCAGTGACTGCGATGGGGTCCATAGGGATCGTGAGTATTTGGAATTTATGATTTAATAATAATAATAATAATAATAACTACTATAATTACTCCAGCCAGCATGAAGACACAAGTGTGAGTTGCTCTGCCATTGTGGCCAGGCAGTGTAACGTTGCCAAACAGCTTTCCTGTCCCCATATGCAGCTCTACGCTTGGGGTGATGGCCATCATCCAAGGTTAGCACACCTCTCCATTTGGCTCATGCTACCAGCCTTTAGCTTCAGCATGTCAAAAACCTCTCCCAACACGCCTGGCTTCAGTTTTACATGCTTCATTCTTCTTTGGACAGTGAGGATGTCTGGCAGAGGGATCTTCATGTTTTGCAGGGTTTTGTATCCTGTTGTGCCTGGCTGCTGTAAATCGAATTTGAATTGCCTTTTTGATGGTCTCATTGCCCCACCGAATCACCCCTTTTTTCTGGTCCCAATTGAAAATTGAAATAAACTTTTGTTGTGTATATTATTTATTATTATTCCTATTTTTTCTTACACACACACGCACACGTACACACACACACACACGTTCTTCTTTCAATAATTCTTTAATAAAAATCTTGTTTATTATTAACAACTTTTGTACCAGTCATACGTATTCCAGTCCATCAGCTCTAACATAAATTGCAAGTGTGAATAGTTGCTTGTAGAGTTAGATTTTGACTGATCATATTCAAGCATAATTAGTGGTTGTTTGATAGATCTGATACATGGCTCCATCTTAAAACCTCCATGGTTCTGATCCATGTCCTACAAAAATAACTCAATGTCCTTTAGTCTCCTACATGTCCTTTTAAAATAACTAAACTTGGTAATAAAGATAAAACGTACTTTGGAAAAACTGACATTTCACAAAACAGGAAGTGCTAAGAGTGCAATAATAATAGTACAAATTAAATGGTAATGGTAACTTGTTTAACTAAGTGCAAATACAGAACAACCAACCTTGTAACGTCAGCATCACTCACGTAAGTAACCTAGCCAAGCTAACACGAACGTTTCCCTCCAAAGGTTTATTACTATTATTATTATTCAAGCACAAAAGCTATTATTGTAGCGCAAAAACGGTTAAAAAACGTGTTTTATTTTGATATTTACCATGACAAGACAATGACCGCTATGGCAGTTTGCGGTTTGTTTAGAACTATTGAGGCTTACATGAACCACGTGACAGCCCTAGCGGCGACATCAAAGCGTGTCGTAACTCTGTTTTCTCTATAGCTCTGATCCCAGCTATCGTCATCCGACTTAACATAGCCGCGCCTTTTTATCCTGGCTCGGCAAACGTGCAACCGATTAAGCCAGGATGCGCCGAGCAGACTAGTTCAAGCCGCGCTTGCTCAATTATCCTGGATTTCTTCATCCTAGTTTTGCGCAATACCCCCTGGGTCTGACTAATAATGTGAGATTCATGTGGAATGCGGACGTTACCTTATTACTCCAGTAAATAGAGACGATCTTAGTAACAACCTGGAACGTTAACTTATTACTCCAGTAAATAGAGACGATCTTAGTAACGACATGGCAACGTTACCTTATTACTCCAGTAAATAGAGACGATCTTAGTAACGACATGGTAACGTTACCTTATTACTCCAGTAAATAGAGACGATCTTAGTAACAACATGGCAACGTTACCTTATTACTCCAGTAAATAGAGACGATCTTAGTAACGACATGGCAACGTTACCTTATTACTCCAGTAAATAGAGACAATCTTAGTAACGACATGGCAACGTTACCTTATTACTCCAGTAAATAGAGACAATCTTAGTAACGACATGGCAACGTTACCTTATTACTCCAGTAAATAGAGACGACCTTAGTAACGACATGGCAACGTTACCTTATTACTCCAGTAAATAGAGACGATCTTAGTAACGACATGGCAACGTTACCTTATTACTCCAGTAAATAGAGACGATCTTAGTAACGACATGGCAACGTTACCTTATTACTCCAGTAAATAGAGACGACCTTAGTAACGACATGGCAACGTTACCTTATTACTCCAGTAAAGAGACAATCTTAGTAACGACATGGCAACGTTACCTTATTACTCCAGTAAATAGAGACGATCTTAGTAACGACATGGCAACGTTACCTTATTACTCCAGTAAATAGAGACGACCTTAGTAACGACATGGTAACGTTACCTTATTACTCCAGTAAATAGAGACGATCTTAGTAACGACATGGCAACGTTACCTTATTACTCCAGTAAATAGAGATGATCTTAGTAACGACATGGTAACGTTACCTTATTACTCCAGTAAATAGAGACGACCTTAGTAACGACATGGTAACGTTACCTTATTACTCCAGTAAATAGAGACGATCTTAGTAACGACATGGTAACGTTACCTTATTACTCCAGTAAATAGAGACGATCTTAGTAACGACCTGGAACGTTAACTTATTACTCCAGTAAATAGAGACGATCTTAGTAACGACATGGCAACGTTACCTTAGTAAATAGAGACGATCTTAGAAACGACCTGGTAACGGGGAAGCTTTCTAAACGTAGTCCCCCCTCCGGTCCAAGTTGACAGTTAGGCCTACTAACGTTTCGTTCAGCGCATTAATCTTTAGACCGGTGATGAGGCTGCTTACGTCATGGCCTTGGATGTAACTACAATGAATGCATACCTCTCCAGCCAATCAGAATCGAGTATTCACCCGGGCCATGGTTTAATTATAATATAATGCATAATAATTTAAATAAACGTTATAATATGACATTTGGTATTATAGTTGTTTTTAAGTTTACGTTGTGAAATGTATTTTATATTAGCTTATATAAATGTTATGAGGTTAAAAACACAATTTATAATTACGTGTATAACATTTAATGAACTGTTTTAAACGTGCATATGGGTTGGATTAGCCTACTGTTGTAATGAGGTTCAATGACACTTGTATTGTAGTAACAATTGATGTGTGTAGGCTGTGATGTGTTCAATGAACATTGTGAGGTCTAACAGAAAACATTTTAATTTAAAGTGTAGGTTTCAGCTCCCCCATGTCCCCCTTTACACCTGCTGACTAGTGACATTGTCATCCTTGTGCAACCACAACCATTGACTCACCTCTTCATATCCGCCACGTTCAGCTGTCCACATCCCTCCCAGTGTAACCCCGCCTGTCACCTACGACAACCGCCAGCGGAGACCGAGTGGGATTGTTATATAAAGAGAGAGAAAAAAACTCCCTCTCCCTTTTCGTCCTCCGCCTATGGCAAGCCGTTTTAACATGTATTAGCTAAGTTGTTTGACTATCCAGAATTAACATTATAGATATTAAAATCTTCATTTTGACTAGTCCTAATTACATTGTGACTAGAGCCTGGTAAAGTTGGTTTTATATTGGACGTTGGATATTCGACACATTCGAAAAATCTATTTAGCACTGGCTTCGATGGACGCATTTGTGTCAAACCAACTTTGATGTGTTAATACAAGAACTGTCTATATGTAAAAAAAAAAATATATATATATATATATCTTTTGATTTTATACCATTTTTAACGTTGATAATTAACTATTATGCGGCTTCACTTTTTGACTTACACATCCGGTGAACTCAGCTAACTGCCCTACACATAACACAAAGCTTATTTTTTTCCCAAAAACCCACCTTTTGATGTTATACTATTTTTTTAATGTTAAAAAAGGCTATAAATCTATTATGCGGCTTGGGCTTTTGACCTACCCATGTCAAAACACATCCGGTGAACTCAGCTAACTGCCCCACACATAACAATACATTACCCTCCTTCACCCTTCACACACTCGGTGACTGCGGTGAATGGCGGAAGCACCATAATGAAGTGAGCTTTAAGGTTTTAGCATCGGATTTAGGTTTCCTGAACAACTTTTACGAAAGTTAACTCACTGTGTAGATGCATGTTGGCAAATCGGCTCCATAACAGACAGCTAATCAGATAAGAGAGAGATCGGTTCCCAATTGACCTTATGTTTACATGTGTGCTAGTAATACATGCCACGCATTAAAGGGGCTATA
>JAOPHQ010004097.1:0-5000 GCA_030340625.1 Merluccius polli | reverse complement strand
GTCTGCATCGTGACATCACACAGTCCGCATCGTGACATCACACAGCCGCATCGTGACATCACACAGTCCGCATCGTGACATCACACAGTCCGCATCGTGACATCACACAGTCCGCATCGTGACATCACACAGTCCGCATCGTGACATCACAGTCTGCATCGTGACACCACACAGTCCGCATCGTGACATCACACAGTCCGCATCACAGTCCGCATCGTGACATCACACAGTCCGCATCGTGACATCACACAGTCTGCATCATGACATCACACAGTCCGCAACATGACCACATCACACGGTGATGCACTATGACAACGCACAGGTCATGAATAAGGCCGAGCCCTGTGACATCACACACACACACACACACACACACACGTCCCAGCAAGTCATTCAGTGTGGTTCCTGGACCACCCAGCTGGAGATAACATCTGCACACTCCCTGCTCCCCCGTCACTAGAGGAGCAAGACGACGTTCGGCGTCCATATCTATCCCACAGTCCCTCAGTAATTACTGTCATGAGATTAACACGGATCAGCACTCGGTGTTGCTTGCTGTGGGCATTATGATGGCAGTAGCCATGGAGTAATCCCCCCGAGACCTGTAGGTGTATGTGTGTGCGTGTGTGTGCGCGCGTGTGTGCGTGTGCGTGTGTGAAAATACGATGGATGGATCGGTTAATTAACAGACTCACGAAGTGACAGGCAAATTAATAAATCAATAAATGAGTCATCTGCAATTTCGCACATTTCGTCTTCCTCGCCGGTTCACGGTAATGTCAGCTACGTTGATTAGCTATTATTATTATTTCCGAGGTGAAAAACTATTCCTCTTCCCGGCGGTCTGCGGTGAGTTATAACCTCGTTCCCAGGCGTCCTCATCTCATGATGGAGGGCCATGAGATGAGGATGCCGGAGGGTCTTCTTCTTCTTCTTCTTCTTCTTCTTCTTCTTCTTCTTCTTCTTCCCATTATTCACGCCGTGGGGACTGTTTGCTTTGTATTTCTGTTGCTATGGCGAACGTTGCTCTCCCCTCTAATAATAATAATAATAATAATAACAATTAAACAGGTGAAAATTAACAACAATAAGTAAAACCATAGCAATAAGTATCAGGAAAAACAAACACGCAAAGAAAGCAATAAGCAGTAAGTGAAAAAAATAAAGACAATAAAGTCTGATCACAATACAATAACACATTAACAATGATACCAGTCAAGTTAACCCGAATTAAAAGCCAAATTAAATACCACAGCGTCTTCTGCCAGCTATGCTTTTCATCTTTTGTTCGTTTCCAAAAGATAAACGAAAGAAAATAGGGTCAGCATTTTATGGAGGCGTGGAAAAATACGTCTGTAGCCTACTATTTAAAATATCCGGGTGGCCCAGTGCTGAAAGGGACAGTGAGGGTACTTTTAGACATTGGAATAAGAGACTTTCTGCCTGTAAATGTAAGTTATCACACTAGACTCAAGTTGCTACACTGTGTAAGCGAAATTAAATATCTATTATAGTATTAGTATTCTGTGATTATAGTTAGCCTTTGCGTATATGTATTGCTTTGTGTTGTTGTTTTTTAAGCACTTGTTAAGCACTTTCAAACTTTTTTCTTTTTTACTTATTTGCTTACTTAATTACTTACTTAGTCACTAACTTAGTTACTTAGACACTCACTCACTTACGTACGTACTTACTCACTCACGTCCTTCCTTTCTTCTTTCCTTATTTACTTCCTGACTTATTTGCTGGACCAATCAGGAGGCAGCAGCGTCGCCCGTGGTGAAGGCCAAGCTCAACCCAGCACACATGCCCCCCCCCCCCCCCCCCCCCACACACACACACACGGTCAGTTGATCAGCAGTCGTTTGTTCGTCGATCATGATGATCAGCCATTTAATCGTTCAAATGCTCAATCACGTAAATCCAATCAATCAATCCCATCCACTGATTCCAGTGTTTAAAGACGTCTAGCATCCTGCTGCGATACGTCACACTGGGGTGGATGTTATTTGTACTAATATCCCAAGATTAACACAACGCTATAATGGCTCCTCGTCTAGTTTTCATCCAAAATTTAAATTCCACTTTTTCAGATTATCCGCGCCACATTACGCATAATTATACAGACGCGACAAGCTACTTCATCCATTTATGTAGCATCGGCGTGATTAGCATGTTACACACACACACATCAGAGCAGGCAACAGAAGGACAACGACAGCTTTCCGAAGATACCTAATGGCATTAAATATATCAAAAGAAAAACCACAGCAGTGTTTTTAGTGAAAAAATATAAAATATAAAATATATAATTTTTTTTTTTTTGTCTTTCGTGGAGACAGGACAGTGAAGACCGGGTTGAGAGCGTGAGCCGCCGCCGCCGCCGCCCGGCATGCGATGCTCTCGTGGGTGGCGCCGCCGCCCGGCTTACCGTGTAGTTGCGTGCGATGAAGCCTAATGAATGTGATGTTCTGGCAGGGGTGTTGTTCTCCGTGACCTCTGACCCCTCCTTCTGGTGGACGGGACTGGTGGGCGGGAGTCGGGTCGCTGTGTGCACGTGCGTGCGTGTGTGTGTGTGTGTGCGTGTGAGCTTCGTGTCATAATGGCTTCGGCGAGCGGCGCGGCTTGCTGAACTTTCGCGATCCCCTTTTTCCCCCCCCGCATCCAGATGGTTCATTAGAGACGACAACAAACAACATCTGCTGTGTATTGAAAACAGTCGATGTTTTAACGGCGGGCTTTCGAGAAAATGTTTTCCACGATTTGAGCGATTGAAAGTCGCGGTGAGCTTTCAGCCGCTGTCAAGCGTTGCCGGTGGACCGCTCGGATCGTCCGTCTTACCCGCGGCGGCGCTCGTAGTTCAATTTTAACTTTGACCCCTCGGTTGGGCGCTGACCACTCGAAGCGCGTCCAATCAGATTAGAGCTATACGCCAAACGGCTTTCTTCATTTCTTAACCCGAATACATGTTTAATGAACTTCCTGTCCGTTGGCTGGCGATAATCTGAACGCCCCAACCTAGCGTCCAGCGCTATGCTGGAAGCTCGCCGTGTGTTGACTTCCTTAATGGAGAATGAAGTGTCATTTTGACATGATTAGGATGTTAAAGGCCACTGACAAACTGGACATAGAGGACACTCCCACAGATTTATTTATGAACACAAACACAGTCACACAGTCACACACACACGCATCTGTACAAAGGCTTATGTGCACACACCTTTTTAAATGGTATGTGTTCAGGAAGGTTGTGACACCAGCGGTTTTGGGAGAGGACAGTCCAGCGGCGAGGGTGTTCGACTCCCATTCTGGGACGGTTCGACTCCCATTCTGGGTTCGATCCCTGATGTCCGCGGCCTGCCCTATTTTTTATTTATTTTTTTGTGTGTGTTTGTTTTTATTCTTTATTCTTTTATTATTGTGATTTTACTTGCCTGCTCTGTACAGCACTTTGGTCAATGTGAGTTGTTTTTAAATGTGCTTTAGAAATAAATTTGACTTACTTCCTTACTTACTTATTGTTGAGCGAGACGTCCCTGACCCCCCTGCCTGCTCCTTACAGACATGTATCTGCTCTGATCGGTTCCCTGTTGAAGTCGCTTCGGATAAAAGATGCTTCTGCTAAGATGACTAATTCGTATTCGGTATTCAGCGTCAGATGAGACAGAATTTGAGTCCCACTATGTAAGCCTGGGGCCCGCTTGTCTCCGTGTCTCGTTTTGTCGGGGCCCCAAAAATAACATTTGTCTCCGTGTCCGCGTCCTCCCCTGCAGAGACGAGTGGGGCATGCGTCCTCCGCCAGAGCTCGGGGCGGCGGAGCGATGCTGCAGACGGTTCAGTTTCAGGCTATTCAATGTATCTTCCAAGTGGGGGCCCTTTTTTTATTTTTTTATTTGAAGTGTACAATGAAACCATTAAATCATAGAGAGCCAACCGGGGACCTGTGTGTAAATGGCGTTCAATTGCTTTCCATCACTTTTGAGGGCTGATGTCACGGAGGGAAAGCCATTACAGCCAGCAGTCATTTTGACAACAGTGGCTATTAATGTTTTTTTTTACTCCAGACAAACACTTTACAACGCGATTACTTTACTTTTTGGATAGGCAGTTGTTGTTTTTTTTTATGTGATGGTGGTGAGGGTGGGGGGGTTTGGTCACCTCTTTCCTTACTTCCTGTATTTGTTCAGGGGAACCAATCCGTTCGCTACAGTTAATCTGAAGAACCACTTCCTCCAATGATAAGTCGATGCCAAAACTTCACCGACGATGAACCTCAGTGATTAGCGATAGCATCTTAGCGCGGCTACTTGTGATTATAGAAATATTCACAAGTTCATAAAAAATACCGTGCCAAGTACATGTTTTCCATGTATTTCCAAGATTTCCAAGACCTAAATTTAAGCAATTGTGTGTATTTTGTATGTTCATGTATAATCCTCAGACAATTGATATTTCAATTCCAAAGAGATGATTCCCATTGCCAGAATACATGTAATTAGTTTTGTCTATGATTTGTACAGATATACAGTATATATATATATATATATATATATATATATATATATATACATATATATATATATATATATATATTTTTTTTTTTGTTCAAAGCTAAATGAAATGATCAAAGTCTGCATTGCAATTTCAGATACAACTCATGAAGTCGATAAGTCAGGTAAATACGTTATTTTACCATCACATAATTCACAATCATGTGTGGATTCAGAACATGTTGTGCTGTTGTCGAGGTCACGCTGCACGCGTGGATAATTGTTTTCGCGGTGGCTCTCATCCCTCCTGTCCCAGCGCCTCCAGTGTCATGAGGTCCGCGTGCATCAGGCGGCACGATGGCCTACTAAAAGTGGAGCGGCGTTCCAGCCAAGCTTGCCCGTTTCGGTATTCCCACTGGGGATGTTTAACCTAAATCCAACCTCGGTGTGAATTATCTCGCTGCTAATGGCTTGACAGTTTTGCGTCTCTTTAAACTGGCACACGCCCGC
>JAOPHQ010004096.1:2500-49254 GCA_030340625.1 Merluccius polli | reverse complement strand
GTCAGATAAGGGGACTCAAGAATGTCCAATATAGAAAAATCACAATTTCCTAGCGGTTATTATGGGATAGGCTAGGCTATATACTGTAAAGCACGTCAACACAGCCTAATGTGTGTTCTTTGTTCTGTGAACAGCGACCCCAAAAGGAGGAAGAAATGTATTTGCACCCTCGCACATACATGCACACACACACACACACACACACACACACACACACACACACAGTCAACTGCTGAGCGTAATTGACGTCACACGATGAAAAGGTGTGTGTGTGTGTGTGTGTGTGTGTGTGTGTGTGTGAGAGAGAGAGAGAGAGAGAGAGAGAAAGAGAGTGTGAGAGAGCGACTTGAGATAAGAAAAGTGATTAAATGGATGAATAGCTGTGAATCATGTTAAGAAAGACAAAGTGATCGATCGATGAATACGTAAATAGAAACGACATAACAGTGATGTGTGTGCGCATGCACTGTGAGGCCTGTCTATTGTATAATGTGAAACTTAACCCGTTGGATACGTCTCTATTTACGTCAGTAATAAGGTAACGTCTGCATTCCTTATGAATCTCATGTTAAATGACATCAGGCGTTGGTCAGACCCAGGCATTAGACAGACCCAGGCATTAGACAGACCCAGGCATTGGTCAGACCCAGGCATTAGACAGACCCAGGCATTGGTCAGACCCAGGCATTAGACAGACCCAGGCATTAGTCATACCCAGGCATTGGTCAGACCCAGGCATTAGACAGACCCAGGCATTAGACAGACCCAGGCATTAGTCAGACCCAGGCGTTAGACAGATCCAGGCGTTAGACAGACCCAGGCGTTAGTCAGACCCAGGCATTGATCAGACCCAGGCATTGGTCAGACCCAGGCATTGGTCAGACCCAGGCATTAGACAGACCCAGGCATTAGACAGACCCAGGCATTAGTCAGACCCAGGCGTTAGACAGACCCAGGCATTAGACAGACCCAGGCATTAGTCAGACCCAGGCATTAGTCAGACCCAGGCATTAGACAGACCCAGGCATTAGACAGACCCAGGCATTAGTCAGACCCAGGCATTAGTCAGACCCAGACATTAGTCAGACCCATATATTTCTCCGGTCATTTGCCGTTTGTCTCCAGGAACACAAAGTAGTGCAGCTAAAAGTTGTACTTTTGAGACAGAATGACCCAACAGAAGATATGAACCAACACCTTATATGTTTATTGATTCTCCAGTGTCCAAAGTGTAATCAGTTATCCCTTACTTATACAGGACTCTTCTTGCCTTGAGACCCAGTGGTTCTGGACTCTTCTTGCCTTGAGAGACCCAGTGGTTCTGGACTCTTCTTGCCTTGAGACCCAGTGGTTCTGGACTCTTCTTGCCTTGAGAGACCCAGTGGTTCTGGACTCTTCTTGCCTTGAGACCCAGTGGTTCTGGACTCTTCTTGCCTTGAGACCCAGTTGTTCTGGACTCTTCTTGCCTTGAGAGACCCAGTGGTTCTGGACTCTTCTTGCCTTGAGAGACCCAGTGGTTCTGGACTCTTCTTGCCTTGAGACCCAGTGGTTCTGGACCGCCGGCGGCGGCGGGACGGCCCGACGTCTGACGGGGAACTCCAGCTCTCTCAACGTCGTCATGTTTACGTTGAGAAATTCCCAAAACGGATCATATCTGGTCACACCGTGACCGCGGGACGGGTGCTTGCGAAATGTGATTTCTATCGCGCCGGTTACCGTGGGAACACTGCACCCTGCAGCCAGAGGTCTGCCGCCATGAAGCCTTTCCACTTCCCTACGCGTGAAGTGGTTTGTTGGCTTTCATTATCATATTAAATCATATAATTTCACATTTTTTTGAAATTTATTTATTCAATTTTATTTAATTGAGAGAGAGAGAGAGAGAGAGAGAGAGAGAGAGAGAGAGAGAGAGAGAGAGAGAATAAAACAAACAAACACGATTCAAGCTAATTGGTCCAAACACGAGGGGATGATCGATACAAAAACAGAGATCCCAAATACACAACAATATTCAAAATTAACCAGGTTAATAGTTAAAAATGTGTATATATATGTTATATAGAATAACAATAAATAACAAATACATAATTAAATGGAGGATATTTGATTCATTTCTCCTTCATGATTAATCAACGTTAAAAGTGATCGTTAAAAGTAAGCGTTGGTTTCTGTGTATCTCTGACATGTTGAGAGACGGCGGCTTAAGACGGAAGGGAAATGAGTTTAACCTCAAATAACTGATAATCTATAATCTCTCTGAATGCTCCTGCACACACACACACACACACACACATGCATGCACATGCACACAGGTGCACACCACTCTCTAGGATGCTGAGGAAAAGGCACTTGGATTCGATTGGCCGTCGTCTCCGGTCAGCGGAGGGCTGCTGGGCCTATGGGAGAGAGGAAGTAGGAAACAGGAAGTGGGTTTAGTGAAAGAGGATTAGAGGGTGAGTGGGGGAACAGGGCTAATCTGGCCTGGATTATAATCTGATATCCCCGCTTGGCGTGAGGCGACACTCTACTGCACTCTACTGTGTCCAATAAATGAACTATATATATAAATATATATATAAAGTATAAAGTACACAAAATGAATGACAGAAATGTGTGGCATGTCTGTGGCCAACAGCTGCTGATCTGCCGTACACAGGATCAGATCCACTCAGATACCGCTCAGAGTCTATTTCTGTATATGAATAATACGCAGAATGAAAAGTTACTGGAAAGTCCGGGAAGATCCTTCTCATTTTTGCGGGCTTTTGTTTTGTGATTGTTATTTTTGGAATTGTTAGCAAACTCGTTAAACCTGTACACTGTTGGTGTTGGATAACTACTGACGGGAAAGGTGAATGAAGTGGAGGTGGTGGTGGTGGAGGTGGTGGTGGTGGAGGAGGTGGTGGTGGAGGAGGTGGTGGAGGTGGAGGTGGTGGATATAGCATGTCGTAGAAAAACAACTTCTTGTAGTTCTTGAACAAAAAATAAAATACGGAGGAAGTTTCCTTCTGCTGGTCTCTTACTGTGCATCCCGTGTCTATAATAAGTTCTTATAAGGGAAAGAGTTAAGTGTTTTATATATTTTGAATTTATTATTTCTAAAAAAGAACCATAGTATATTTTTGGGGGAGAAATGTGTAATATCAACATATTAAAAAAGTAACCGGTTCATTTGATTAATCACATTGGTTTGTCCAATGATTGTGCAGTAATTGTTTACGTTCTTCGGTGTTCAGTTATTCATTTGATTTTAAAAAGCTCTGATCATGAAAGCTAAGATAAGCGCTTCACAGATGAAGACTGATAGTGTCAGAAAACGTCAGTGGGGATCTCCTCGCGCTAAACTTCTCATCTTGAACTGTGACCCAGAAGACATGTACACAGAGAGTTAGGCACGTACACATGTTTATATTTCAGCAGCTAAACCATCAAACTGTTGTAGTTATGTTTATCTGTTGTAGTTCTTTGAATATTGTACTTAGATCTGGAATAATAACAAGATATACAAATAAAATAATACAATAAGAATATGATATTAGATTTTAAATGTTGATACTTGATCTTGTTAACCACTGTCCTGTAATTCTGCTGCTGTGACATTTCCTATCGGTTGTGGAAAAAAAGGTTATTATCAGGTTTTGTTTAATTGCTCCACCTTTGTTGTTGTATGAAGTATGGCTGGCAGTATTATTATCATAGTAAGGATGTCTGTGGTACTATAATAGTAAGGAGGACTGTTGTTGCTCAGTCATGACGTATGAACAATTATGATTTACGAGAGTGAGGCAATGTTTTTACTTTAAACATACCTTCCTGCTTTGCTGGAAACCAAACATTCAGCGTTCCTGGCCTGGATCGGCTTCCTCCTGATGTTTACAGGCATCTCTAATTGGCTATTGACACCGGGTCTCTGTTCTGATTGCGTGCGCCTAGAGGAGGTTCCCGCCCCCTGTGCGGCCTGCCTGCCCCGGGGGGGGTCTCCCCAGGGTCTGTGCAGGGTGGGGCTGCAGGCCTCGCCGGTCTGGTTCTCCATCTGACAGAAGACGGAGCGGGCGGTGCGGAAGGCCACCATAGGTACGATCTCCTCATTTTTGCTGTCTCTGGCCGACGCCACTGTCCTGGGGCAGCTGGGCCGCGACGGCGCCACCGTGCCGGGGGGGCTTGGGAACCGCTGGTGTGCCACGGAGGGACACGACGGAGGTAGGCGCACCCTGGAGACCGGCGGAGCTGTTATGGGTGGGGTGCACTGGGCCGGCTCGGCCTCATGGAGGTCGGCTTCGTGGAGACGGTGCGGGGGGCCTGCGTCCAGCTGAGGGAGGTGGTGGTGGGAACCAGCCGCGTTGCGCAGGTGGATGATCTTCTGGGCCTGTTGGTACAGAGTGGTGGCCTTCTCGGTCTCTTGATCCACGTCGTCATCCAGGTCTTGTTCAGGGTCCGGTTTGATGGCGCCGGCGGATGTGGCCGTATTCTGAATCACACTGGCCCGGTTTGGAAGTACAGAGACGTTCTGCACTGACGCCCTCAGCCGCTGGGACAGCCTGGTCCTCGGGTATGTGACGGGTCGCCCCGGGTTCCTCTGGTTCTCCTCGGTGCTCTGGAAGGAGTCGTCCAGCAGAACCTCTGGTGGGGGAGGCGGTAGGCTGTCCACGTCCAGGTCATCCCTGCTGTCTGGCCAGCTGTTGTTGTTGTTGTTGCCATTGGTGCTCTTCTCTGCAGTTCCTATGTCGGGCAAAATGAGGCCACCGCTCCTCCTGGGCCTCTTGATGTGAGGTGGGATGTTGGCCAGTCGCTGACCCGGCCGTCCATCCACCCCTTGGCTGAACGTGTTGATCAGCCGCCTCACAGAGTCGCGTCCTGGGGGACGGGGAGCGAACCCTGCCACTGGTAGACCACCAAGGGGCGGACATTCCCCCAAGGGCCCTTTAGCATCACCCCCATCGGCCCCGGAGCCACTTAGAGAATGCCGTCGCAGTCGCCTGTACGTGTTACAGTAAGGCTCAGTTGATCCACCTTCTCCTATGCCTCTTCTCCTGTTCATCATTCGCTGGTCCAAGTCTCTTTGGCTCTGTTGCAGCTCTGTGATTGGGTCCGAACTGCTGGTAGATTGAAAGCATTGTGGTTTGGTGGTGGTGACAGCAGTCATGGGTCGCCTGTGCTGGAGGTGTTCGGACGCCATGTTGGCGAGGGGTCGGCTCGGATCGGGGGGTGAAGAGTTGGACCTCTTCCTCCCTGACGTGTCGCATTCCTGCTCTTCATTCTCCTCCTCTTCTTCCATCTCTTCATCCTCCTCCTCCTCTTCCTCCTCTTCCCCACCTTCGTTTAGGCCTCCATGGTTTTGGAAAGGATTGGGTGGACTGTCGAGCAAGGCTCGGACGTTTCCCCCGGACCCACAGCTCCCGGACCCGGTGCTACCCCGGTGGCGGCGGTGCTTCTCGGACCCCGCCAGGGACTCGTTCTCCCCGCCGATACCGCTGTCCTCGCTGTGCAGGGGGATGTCGTCGACGTGGGAACCCCTCACAGTTGCCCGCTGCACGTGCAACAACACCTGTGCCAACCGTCCCTCCGCCACCCGCTTGGCACGCAGCTTGTCCGACAGCAGCCTGGAGAGGGAGGCAAAATATTCTGCCTTCTCCTCCAGGGTGGCGTTCCCCATGCCTTGGAAGGAGCTGCCCACCAGGATCATCTTCTCCGTTGAATGCTGGAGCAGCTGCTGCAGTAGATCCGGAGGTGGGTCGGGAGGGTGGGTCACATCATCGTCAGGTTTGGCGGGCGTGACGTACGGCGGGCCGGCGGTCTTGCCGGTCACAGGCCAGGCCATGTAGTCCCCATGCTCCCTCATCATCAGCTCGCCTTCCTCGGCCATCTCCTCCAGGGCCTGGTTGATCTCCTCGAAGCACAACACTAGGACGCTCATCATGGGCTGGAGTGATAGGTGCGTCTGGGCGGCCTGGTCCAACAGGCCCAGCAGGGTGTCGTACTTGGAGATGTTGGGGTTGAGGTAGGCGTAGGCCGCCTGGTGGGCTCGAACCATGTGCAGCGGCAGGTCCGCCTTCGTCCCGACGGACGCCTTCCTCTGCATTTCTGTCCGACGTCTCTTCTCTGCGCCTTTAGGCTTTCTTTTCTTCTCAGTCTTTGCCAGTGTGGAATCAGTTAGAATCTCCTTACCGGCGCTTTCTTCCAATGGAGGCACGTCCATTTCTGCAACACTCTCCGTGGTTCGGACAACCCCCACATCAGGGTCGGGCGGAGAGGGTGGCTCAGTTTCTTGGGTCTCTTGCGTCAAAAGTAACACAACGTCTTGCGTGGGGGGTGGTACAGCCTCTTCAACATGCGTGTCCATCTCTAAGCATGTCTTCTCCTCTGATTGTTTCAGATCTTCTCCCACTTCTCCAGCCTGAAGAGCCGGTGTGTCCTCGGGTCCCGGGAATCGCTTTCCCTTGGAGGCAGAGGAGCCCATTCTCACTTCCAAATGACTCCGAAAAGGAAAACTTGAAAAGGGTGAAATCTCCTGAACACCCAAACTCGGGTGTTGGTGATTACCTGGCACCTCGGTAGTTATCTTAGCTAGCTAGGGTTCGATCGATCGAGCTTCAGACCAACACAATAATCCACAAACGATATGCACGCCCAGTCCGGTCTCCTTTGATAGCGAGTGTGACTTGTGAGGACCCCAGAGGTGTGTGTTAAATGATGACCCGTTGTGCTATAGTTGTGGGGCCCTGGGAGCCAGGGAGGTCTCTAGAAGCTGTCCGGTGTTCTGGCTGTGCCGAAACAAAACCCTCGGCAGGGGGGAGCTCATGGGATAAGACGGATAGAAGACACACACAGGTGCTCACGCTAAGTCCATCAGTGCACGCACGCACACACACACACACACACCCATATAAGCAAACAGACTTGCACAGGCGTACACACACACACACACACACACGTATAAGTCTTTAAGCCCATTAGTGTATTCAGAGCTTGTTTACCAGGTGGTTCTCTTAGCTTCCTTCACTTCATTACATTTGGTTTCCAGGCAACAAGTTGACTTATGACAGAAGCAATATACACTTCCTAACTGTTACTTCCTAAATACTACCACTACTATTTAGACATTAAGTTGCTTTTGTCGAAAGCAATTCAGATCCAGGTCATTAAGGAGCAGGTAGGGGTTAGACAGTACAGATCCAGGTCATTAAGGAGCAGGTATGGGTTAGACAGTACAGATCCAGGTCATTAAGGAGCAGGTAGGGGTTAGACAATGCAGAGACAGGTAATTAAGGAGCAGCTAGGGGTTAGACAGTACAGAGACAGGTCATTAAGGAGCAGGTAGGGGTTAGACAGTACAGAGATAGGTCATTAAGGAGCAGGTAGCGGTTAGACAGTACAGAGGCAGGTCATTAAGGAGCAGGTAGGGGTTAGACAGTACAGATACAGGTCATTAAGGAGCAGGTAGGGGTTAGACCGTACAGAGACAGGTCATTAAGGAGCAGGTAGAGGTTAGACAGTACAGAGGCAGGTCATTAAGGAGCAGGTAGGGGTTAGACAGTACAGATACAGGTCATTAAGGAGCTGGTAGGGGTTAGGGCATCTTGCTCTAGGATGCCTACAGGTTGTGGACATTAGGGTTGTGTAGTCCTTAATCACTAGCCTAGAACTCTAGACACCCCCTAGCGGCAGCAAATTTATTTGGCAGCTAGTGTAGGTCTAGCACGGCTCCGTCGGCTTTTTGGTGCTGGAAACACCAAGGATGTCTGACCAATCACAGCGTGAGGGGCGGAGTCAGAAGCCGGGCTACCATGACGACAGAGTTGCGACGGTTCCGTGTTAGAGGTAAACAATGGCTGCTGCTGCTGGCGAACGGCTGTCTTTCCACTCGGCTTTGGCCGCGACTCTTCAAGACTTGAAGTTAACATTTTATTTGAGAAAATAACAAAGAACGGCACTGAAGTCTTTCCTCGAAAAGAAATATGTATTCAGAGTTTTGATTAATTACGTCGTCAGAGCCGTCGCCATGACTACGTCACCTTCTTCGTTGCTCTGATTGGTTGTAGCGCTATCCTATTGCGTGCAGAGGGAACTTGAAAGACAACCGTTTATCCCGCCCACACTGCCAATGGAGCTGAGCCAGACCTGACATCTTTCTGATGTGGGTCTGGCTTGCCAGGCTACTTAATCACAGTCACAGTCCCACAGTCCCCACATTCACAGCCCAGAACCCCAACCAACCCTAAACCTCTAAAGAACAAAGAAAACTCCCTAAACCCGGAGGGAAGGAGATGGACTCTGACTTCCTTCGGTCAGATTTTATCTCACGCTTTCAAGTGGTTTTTACCATAAACCTTCACAAACGAATCACTGCTGCCCTGACACATGGGTGACCGGACCGGTTTTGTTTCTGATTAGCAGTAGCGTGACACTGATGGAACATGATGTTACAGCAGAACCTCCTGCCAACGCCCTCATAAGCACTAAATACATCATGAGCGTTCAGCTTCAGCAATTAGGTTGGGCTTCAACACTTAAATCTGGCATCACCAATGTTTTGACACATGCCAGAGTTGAGCGTTGACGCCCAACCTAATGTTGGCACTAACTAAATGCATGTACTTCATGCAGAAAACAAGTTTGGCAAGGACACAATTCTGTGATTGACAAACTAAATGCATTCCTCGCCATCATCTGCGTTAATTAACGCAGATGATGACAATACGATTATTTATTTTGATCTGATTTCCCCATCTTCATGGAAAACCCACTGGTTCAGTGACCGAATTGAAACTGCAGAACGAGTTTGTCTGCAAAGAACTTCTTCAGTCTCGGCCAGTCAAAAAAAATCTACTTCTTTTGAAGTACGCTGCACACTTTACTTCATATTTGAGAGTAGAAGTACTATGTATCTGAGTAGAGCTACAGATTATGTGGTAGCAGAGGTAATAAATAATAATAATGTTAAAAAAATGAATTTTGTGCAATTACTGGACCACACCTACTAGCACTGCAAGAAGTGTAGTTAGTTCTGGATAAAAAAAGGTTTGGATTGGAGTTTAGTTTAGTATATTGTAGACAATAATGTTATCAGATGTTTTATCCAAAGCAATCTACAGGGACCATTGTTCAGATACATGTCTACGTGCGATAGACAGACACCATAGGAGTCAAGAATAACAAAAAATGTATATATTATTTACAATTTGTATATATTATTTATTATTTATAATAAAAATAGAAACAAAATCCAAAAGAACACATTAAGTCAATTTAAACAAAGAAAATAAGCAACAAAAGCAACACAAAACCAAAAAGCAACAAAAGAAGATATTCTTTTAACTTTGAGACTCTAATAAGAGGGACTTTCACCCACAATGCATCTTGCTTTGAAGATGGGAGCGCGCCTCTACGGGCGTCTGGAATATTGCACTTGTAATTATCTCCTGTTGCATACAATGAAGGTATAATAAAAATATAATTCTGTTTTAATACACAATTAAATTAAATACGACAAATAAGTGCAACATTACCTGGTTAAAAAATAACGTGTGATACTGAGAACTACATATTCAAGATAGTGGAGCAATCTTCCCACAACCAGGGGCACGCAAACTAGGGGGACCAGGGGGCCACTCATCCCCCATTTTCCTTGTTCTCCCACATGTTTTTATGTTGAGAATCACCACATCTCCTTGAATGCCCCTATATTGCAATAAAGACACATCAATCATTATCATCCACTGCAAGACTTAAGGTTATATATCATGCCCACACCACCGTTCTCGAGTCATCGTCGCTTCGCTGTTTAGTTGACCGAGGCAAGGGCAATACCATGGATGACAAGAAGTCCCTACAGGGCCTACAGGGCTCTACCTATGTCCCATATACTGAGCAATTTGTGCATCTCGTTGTGAGTTTTAATGTATCTATTATCTTTTATTTTCTATTACTGAAAACTACGTGCACTTTATGTGAATGTTTGACTGCATCTTCTATTTGTACCGCACTACGCACTTTTATGAACATTCGTAATGTATAATATTGTATTGATCATAATATGTTCTATAGTGCACTTTCTTGTTGTCTGTCCTGTCTCATTTCACTGTAATTAATCGTCTGTTTTTACTGTCTGTTTTTATGTACGAGGACTGCAGATGGAAATTAGCCGCTCTGCTAAATCTGGTGCAACCATCTTCTCATTTGTTAAATGATTAATGTACTTGCACACTGTCCTTTCATAAATTAAACAAAATAAACTAAGTCATACTCGAGTGCAACTTTTAATTCCGTAATTGTTTGAATCTTATCTAAATTCACCGTGGTCAGTGTCATGGCATGATACATATAAATGCAAACAAAGTTCAGATGATAAAATATTACATGTTGATTTAGCCTTACTTTGAGAATGACAATATGGAGAGATCATCTTGAAACGTAGGTGATTCTTTTTTGTTCAATACAGCGAATCAACTTCAAATGAGATTAAAACTCGAGTAGACAGAACAGACCAATAGGCAAACTCAGTGCTTTAAATAGAGAGGCAGACAAAAGCGAAGAACATTTATCCTTCATTTTGGCCCCTGCACTTCTTAAATTAAGAAGACGGCCCTGACAACAACCAATCACACAAAAATGTTACCGATAATTGTCTCATAGACTCATACACCTCATTCTTCTTCTTCGTGGGATTAGCTTCAGAGGACCTCCGACAGGGACGGCGTCGTCGTCGTCGTTCTTGTTGATGATGATTTTGGGTGTTTTAAACTCCTCGGAGCCGGAGGGTCGGTACGGGCCAACAGTTCCAGCTCTGACCACTGCATGAGGCGGGCGGTCACCTCCATTCTCCGCGTCCACTACTGTGCTCGCAGCGCCGGCTTCCCTGCCAGGATACATGTTCCTCCACTTCCTTATGATCTTCTCCAATGTGTCTCCGTTGAGCCCCCACAATGCCTCATAGCACTTGGGCAGGAAGTGGCAGAAGACGATGCCGTAGCTGGACACCAGGATGGCGGAGGACTGGATGCGGGAGCTGAGCTCCGTCTTCAGGATGTACAATGGGGTGAAGCACACCCACACAAACAGGTACATGAGCATGCTGAAGATGATGTAGCCCGTCTCGCTGAACTCCTGTGGAACCTTGCGGCCCTTGAAGGCCAACAGGAAGCCGCCGAGCGCCAGCAGCGCGATGTAGCCCAGCATGACACCGAAGCCGATTTTGCTGCGCTCGCGACACTGGATCAGCTGTAACATGTTCTCAGAGGACGGTTCAGGCTTAAACGGTTCAGGGGAGTCCAAGACCAAATATAGGATACAGATCACCCCTTGCAACGCCGTCACCACAAACACGACCGCGGGTGGTTTGTAGAGCTTGTAGAGTCGCCGGTTTCTCAGCGGCCCGAACGGCAGGAAGACCAGGAAGGTGCGGAAGGCCTTGACCAGGATGCACGCCACGCACAGCGTGAAGCCCATGGCGTACAGCACCTGGCGCGTGCGGCACAGGTGCTCGTTGGGCTTGCCAATGAAGAAGAGGACACTAGTGAAGCTGGCGGCCAGGCCCACCATCATCACACATGACAGCCTCACCTCGGCACGCTTCATGGGCTGGGAGTCCCGGTGCACCATGAAGACCACGAAGACCACCACCAGCAGCAGTAGCCCGGCCAACGCCGCAGCCACAATGATGATGGAGTGAGCCCCACGCCAGTGGAGGAACACCTCCGTCCGGGCGGTGCACTTCGTTGCAGCCTTGAGAGACCAATTACCCGCAGTACAATTGTAGCAGACGGAGAGGTCTATGGAAAGAGTTTTTAAATAAGGTTTGTTATGATTATTTTGATTATAAGTCGTGTTGTGTGGGGAAATTAACATCAATATGAATTTTTGTACCCCCTCAACCCTAATTTCCCCAAATTTCCCATCTGGGATCAATTAAGTATTATCTTAATTGGACTTGCAGAAAAGGAAATGGATGGATGGACGGATTCTGATATATAGACACATTTCATATTGTTAAGAATATTATTATTATTATTTTGATTTCATTACAAATAATACAAATATTAGTACATATATATAAATAATATCAATATACAAACGTTTCGCTTCAGCAGCCTGTTGCACCAGTCTAACGTCTGATCCTGGCTAGCTTGAAACTAAAGTTGCATCTTTCTTAAGATGCTTTGTTGTTACTTAAGATACATCTTAACTAGGCTCAACGTAAATTCGATTTTTGTCACTTTTGGGGACGCAGTTGGACCAAAAAAATATTCTATGTGTACGTGGTGCCAGAAATAAAGAACGAGAGCAGTGACTGATATTGATCAATAAGCCAATGGAGTGGAGCTGCTACAAATAAATATTGTCAGACTCAGTGAATATAGAGAAAAATGTATAAATGTTGTAAGACTCCTACAATTTCCACACATTTGTGCTTCCCATCAGTCTGGTTCTGACAGAACAGGAAATGATGAGGTGGGCATTGCCTACCTGAGGAATTGGTGAAGGTACCCTCCTGGCAATCGGTGCAATTGTAACAGCAGAACTGGTCTAAAATCTTCTTTATGGTACCAGGCGGGCAGGTGGGTGAACATCGCGACGTTGGGATCTAACACAGAGACCTCAAAATCAGAATTGCAAAAGACTACAAAAAACATACTTTTAAAATATGTTAGTCCTTCAAATCCTTTCTTCATATTTTACATTATCTTCGCTTTGTACTTATCTTGTCTATGTTTCTTCAAAATGCGTCATTAAATATTTAATTTTTGTTGTGATTCCATCATACATCAAATTTCTTACCCCTGAATACCAGACGATTTGGTTCTCGTTGAGCACGATGCTCCCATTCGTCGCGTAGTATCTACCTATTTTCCGAAACACTGTTTTGGCACCGCCCATTACCCACGTCTGCACATCATAACCATCCAGGAAATCCCCCGATGGATCGAAAGAATACGTGGTGTTGTTGAGCTCAAAAGTGATATTCTTCAGTTGTTCGAGAAGCTGCCCGGGAAAGAAGAGAAGGGCAGTTTAAACAGAGCACCGATGGATGTGGAAATTAATGAACATGCAAGGATGTTTATTATCAGTATTAACATTATGGAGGATTGAATGTGTCGTATTTACACTACAAGTATGAGATCGTCACCCTGTTTATTGCTGTATCTAACCTTGAAGATCATCAAATACAGGCTAAAAAGTAAACCTTGTCTAAGATAGTCTCACCATCCATGGTTTCAGATCAGTCTCTCCAGAACACGAGGTACCATTGCAGCCGAGCAGTCTTCTGAGGGCATGAGCCACTGCCCACACCGCCAACCGCGCACTGTACACAGCGCTCGTATCCAGGGCTGTAACCAGGAAGTCATCGTCGGCTTCCTGGGGATCGTCGTAATCGCAGGCTTTGGGCGATTTCAGTTTCAGGTCTACCTCGGAGCAATGCGACGGAGGATGGTCCGAGAAGCACTCGGGAGTGCAGTTGAATCTCAGGTTCTTGTATTCCTGGATGAAGCGGTTGTAGCTGCCAGGGCCGGGGGGGGGCCTCAGCTTCTGCAGCCAGGAGTCAAAGGATTCACTAACCTGGGACACAAACGACATGCCAAAGATGTTGCCCACCTTCTCGATGCCCTCCATCTCGGCCAGGAGCAGGTTTTTGCTCCAGGAGTCACTGGCGATCCAGGTCCTGGAGGTGTTGGTTCTGATCATCTCCCTCAAGAGTTCCTGCACAGAGTTGAACTTGAGGATGAGGACCACCACCTGGGCCTTGGGGGTGTTACGAATGCGCTGGGCTATCTGCTGGATCCGCTCCATGACAAGTTCGGGATGGTGGGGCACCATCTCCTGGTAGGCCAAGCACACGTCGATTTCCGTGGCTTCGCGGTGGAAACTCTGGAAGGCGCCAATGCCATAGTCGTCCTCCTCATACACCACACCCACCCAATTCCAGTTGTAGTGGGCAATCAGCCGGGCCATGGCTTTAGTCTGGTGCACATCACTCGGAACCGTGCGCAAAAAGGCCGGGTATCGCAATTTGTTGCTGAGGGCGGGTGAAGATGACGCACTGCTCACCTAAAAGTTGTCAAAGAAACACAATATTAGCGAAAGGGAATCGGGATCAAAAATGTGTAAGTGATTCAGTAAGACTAATAGAATAAATGTTTGTGTTTATCACAAAGCGTGGAAATAGCCACTGACTTAAAGAATGACTTGAGAAGAGTAAAGGGTGAAATATGCAAAAATAGGCCTATTCGCCAAACTCCTCAACTAGTCTTTTCGATCTGTTGTTTTCATGGTCTGTATAAATGACTATTCCATACAGAGGAGTATCACCATTTGCAGTTAGGCGGTGAGTTTTGTTCAATTGTTCATCCACAGTGGGCAATCAGTTATGATTTACTATTTAGTAATTTAGCTGACGCTTTCATCCAAACCGACTTACAGTGATTTTTTTTTTCTTTTAGCTACATAAGTAGGTAGGTGTTGTGGTCGGCTGCGGACATTGGGGTTCGAAACCAGAGCATTTAGACTGTGAGCCAAAGGCCTTTCATTGTCCATGGGACCTTAAGTGTGACACCATAAGAACCTGGGTTACCTTAAGTGGGACACCATTAGAACCTGAGTTACCTTACCTGGGACACCATAAGAACCTGGGTTACCTTACCTGGGACACCATAAGAACCTGGGTTACTTTAAGTAGAACACCATAAGAACCTGAGTTACCTTACCTGGGACACCATAAGAACCTGGGTTACTTTAAGTAGAACACCATAAGAACCTGAGTTACCTTACCTGGGACACCATAAGAACCTGAGTTACCTTAAGTGGGACACCGTATGAACCTGAGTTTCCTTACCTGGGGCACCAAATGAACACTCAATAGTTTTGCAACAGCAATGGAGACCTCCGAGTGGACCCCGCCCAAGAAAGCCTTGATCCGAGGAAGGACGGTCTCCTGGTTGCACCTCACGTCCAGGGAGCCGTTGATGGCCATCATGTGCTCCAGATTTTGGAGGGCTTTCCTGGAATTCGAACACGTGTCGCACATGTAGTATCCCAGAGACAGCCCAGGCAGGAGGCCCGCTGCATTCACTTCCTCTATGGTGTGAATCATCTCCAGGGAAAACAGGAAATGGTAGATGTTAAATCTGGAAGACAAGCACAGAACCATCGGTCCATAACTACAATAAAGCCACACGCTACACGCAAAATGAAACCAAATGTGTTTTTCACATTGATTTATACAGTATATGCATGCATACACACATATATAAATGCACATACACACACACACATATATATATACACACACACACACACACACACACACACCCTCAAGGCTGACCAGTAAACATACAATCTTCATGCCACCCCAAACACCATAGATGTCAACATTGGGATTTGAAAATAAGGGACATTTTCTCCATCACCACGCCCCCGGGCCGTCCCACCACCCATACCACTATCCACATACCCCTTACGTTTAGACAAGGGGACACATACCCCTTACATTTAGACAAGGGGACACATACCCCTTACATTTAGACAAGGGGACACATACCCCTTACATTTAGACAAGGGTCCACATACCCCTTACATTTAGACAAGGGTCCACATACCCTTACATTTAGACAAGGGGACACATACCCCTTACATTTAGACAAGTGTCCACATACCCCTTACATTTAGACAAGGGGACACATACCCTTACATTTAGACAAGGGGACACATACCCCTTACATTTAGACAAGGGGACACATACCCTTACATTTAGACAAGGGGACACATACCCCTTACATTTAGACAAGGGGACACATACCCCTTACATTTAGACAAGGGTACAGGTCTGTGATTACTAGACACGCATGATGCGCGTAAGGGACGTCTGTCCCGACTCACCCATGGCAGGTCGAAGGCCACCTGTCCAGATGCATGCTGCTATGAACAGGCGCCAGTATCCCCAGCATGATGTCCGCCTCCATCCGGGCGCCGCAGACTGACCCTCCGAAGTCGCAGCAGCCCACTTGGCTGAGGGCCGTGCCCAGCAGCAGCACCGCCAGCAGCATGCAGGACTGTGGACTCATTCTGGGTCCTTGGTGTGGAAGTAGACCGGCTCTGTCTGCCTGTGCACTGCTGTCTAGTCTAAGTGAATGAATGAGTTGCCTTTTATATCTGGCCCAGTCATCCTTTTGTTCTTCCGCTCAGCCGGTATTTCCTAGCAAATTCCTGTGGTTACACTTCCCCATCAGCCATGTGATGATATGATATTTTTTTTATTTTTTTTTGCATTTACATTGCTACTAGACTACTCATATTGTTTGGTATATATATATATATATATATATATATATATATATATATATATATATATATATATATATATCTTCTGTATACATGTATTTTTCCATCCGGGAATAATAAAGTACATCGTATAATGAATGGCAAAAAATGTAAATTAAAAAAGGAGGTAAAAGACCATTAATTATTATAATTAATTCCTCTCCCAGACCAGACAGGACCCCCCCACTCCCCTCCTGATGATGGTCTTGAAAGGATTTAAGAAATATACATAAAGAGTATCACATTGTTGCTATGGATTACAGATTACATTACAGACACATATGACATGCAACCGCTCTATGTCATGGTTTTATAATATCCCTATGTGTCTGTCTGTGAATGTTTAGCCTTCCTAATAAAGTAATAATTGAGTCAAGACTCGGACCAAACTGCAAGTTGCTAATGTGGGTCAACATTGCCCTCTGCTGCCGGTACTGAACCACATGTTGCATTTTGAAAACAGAATGGTTTGTAGGCCTGACTGTTGTTTTGTTAATATTTCAGCATATTAAAGCAAAATGGATTTTTTTTGTTGTTGTTTTAAACGTGGTAATAAAATGGTAATATGTCTTATATGATCTTCAACTATCTTTGCCATTTTGTCAGTCACTAAAATAAGACCATGTGTGTGTGTGTGTGTGTGCGTGTGTGCGGCACATGCACGCAAAAACGTTAAATGCTATCTAGATAATGTCATATATCTGGACTGCAGTCCGAGACCAATGTTGTCATGTCATTGTGGCATAACCACACGTGTGTGTGTGTGTGTGTGTGTGTGTGTGTGTGTGTGTGTGTGTGAGCGGTGGGTGTTGCTGTGCACGTCCCAGAGACAGTTGCTTCTCAGGCTATTATAGTGTAAGTAAACGCAAGTAAAAAGAGAAACCTCTTACTAAAGGGGAGGACTTGGACCCTGGACCCCACGGCTGAGATCGAGGCGCGCCTAGTGGACCCCACCTTAGTAGATAAGGTGGATGGCTACATGTGTGTGTGTTGGCAGTCTTCGGCCCTCTGTGACATGTGGCCCCCACGCGTACCAGGTCAGGTTGGGTGAACCCGTCAAGATGAGGGGCAGCTTTGGTTTGATCATCTTTTATCCGTATTATGTTCCGTGTGTGAGCGCTAGGGGGGTGTGGTGGTCCTCATCATAATCCAGGTAGACCACGCCCGGCTTCCTGATTTTTTCACACCTCAAACACAGCAGGAAATGTGACCCGCGGCCGCTCGTTTCCACCCCCTCCGTCCGCTGTGAGTTGGTACGGTCCGGTTACTGCAGCACACAGAGACCCCTACTGGCTCCTACACAGCTTATCACAAATAAAACACTTAAATAAAACTAAAATACTAACACAAAATTAAATAATAATAATAACACAAAAATAATTAAATAATAATAATAATAATAATAACACAAAAATAAATAATAATAATAATAACACAAAAATAAATAATAATAATAACACAAAAATAAATGAAGCGCACCTTGGAGATAATGATTCAAGACGTAATTTTGTTCAGTGGGGACATCACTGAAATGCATGGAGCCAGTGGAGGGGGGGGGGGCACAGGATTTGCAGTGCATGTTTTTAATACAGGACATATTAATATGTAATATTAATAGGACACATTAATATGTAATATTAATAGGACATATTAATATGTAATATTAATAGGACATATTAATATGTCCTGTCCACTAATACAAGGACAGTGTATTATGTTACATTCAGGGCTGTGGTAGGAGGTCCTTGTAGATATGTATAAGGGGTCCCTGACTTCAACAGGATCGCTTGGGAGGATGGGGGTCCCAGGGTCCCAGAA
Organism: Merluccius polli; assembly: GCA_030340625.1. Taxonomy (NCBI): domain Eukaryota; kingdom Metazoa; phylum Chordata; class Actinopteri; order Gadiformes; family Merlucciidae; genus Merluccius; species Merluccius polli. The sequence goes on along the minus strand of JAOPHQ010004096.1, from coordinate 31,125 downwards.
GAAGACCACCAATAGGTCAGAGTCCACTGAGACGGGGTGCAGTCTCGGGGACCCGGCCTGTGAAGACCCACGAGGGGGCCTGTGAAGATCACAAGGGGGCCTGTGAAGACCAGGAGGGGGCCTGGGAAGACCAGGAGGGGGCCTGTGAAGACCACAAGGGGGCCTGTGAAGACCACAAGTGGGCCTGTGAAGACCAGGAGGAGGCCTAGGAAGACCAGGAGGGGGACCATGAAGACCAGGAGGGCCTGGGAAGACCATGACGCTGCAGACGGCCAGTAATGGCCGTACGACCACAGCTTCTCCTCTAGGAGGGAAATGAAACTTGTTGTCTGTCGCCTTCAGTGAGGATGTGGTTGTGGGTCAGTAATACAAGGACAGTGTATTATGTTACATTCAGGGCTGTGGTAGGTAGATATGTATAAGGGGTCCCTGACTTCAACAGGATCGCTTGGGAGGATGGGGGTCCCAGGGTCCCAGAAGAAGACCACCAATAGGTCGGAGTCCACTGAGACGGGGTGCAGTCTCGGGGACCCAGCCTGTGAAGACCCACGAGGGGGCCTGTGAAGACCAGGAGGGGGCCTGTGAAGACCACTAGGGGGCCTGTGAAGACCAGGATGCGGCCTGTGAAGACCACTAGGGGGCCTGTGAAGACCAGGAGGGGGCCTGTGAAGACCACGAGGGGGCCTGTGAAGACCAGGAGGGGGCCTGTGAAGACCACTAGGGGGCCTGTGAAGACCAGGATGCGGCCTGTGAAGACCACTAGGGGGCCTGTGAAGACCAGGAGGGGGCCTGTGAAGACCAGGAGGGGGCCTGTGAAGACCACAAGTGGGCCTGTGAAGACCATGACGCTGCAGACGCTGTACGACCACAGCTTCTCCTCTCTGAGGGAAATGAAACTTGTCTGTCACCTTCAGTGAGGATGTGGTTGTGGGTCTGCGGTTAATCCTCTCCTGGTTTTATACCATGCATGGTGATGAACATGCTGTGAACATTGCAACCACTCCTGCACATTGTTGCAATACAGCATGCATGCATGTATATATACAGTATATATATATATATATATATATATATATATATATATATATATATATTAGTGATGGCGTTATCGGCGGCATTAACGCGAGATTTTTCATCGGCGATAATATTTTTATCGCCGATATTATCGCGAACCGAAATCCTCCGGTAGCACCCCCCCCCCCCCATTATTAAGGTAATATAAGTCATTATTTAGGTAGCAAACACATATTACGGACACCTTCGACATCATTCAAAGGAGCCACTTTAATCTAGATTAACCTAGATTAATTTCAAGATTACCATTAGATTAATCTAGATTAAATATTTTAATCTATGCCCATCTCTAATGTATATATATATATATATATATATATATATATATATATATATATATATATATATACTGTATATACTGTATATATATAACACAAGACTGTCATTGACAACAGCCAATGACATTCACATGCGGAGATGCCAGTAAAATGCCTTAGACTGATTTTCTACAGTTTTGGTGTTAATCACCTAAAACAAATTATGAGAGGTGAGGTATGTGAGGTGAAAAAAGTCTTATTTAATCATTATTATTATTATTTATTTAGTCTTAAATATTTATTTCTATGTATACCATCAATATAAATACCTATTGTCTCCTGCATGTGGATTAAATATATCTTCATTAATATATCAAAGGATGGAAAAAAATTTTTTCCACCTCAGCTCCTCCTCAGGTGCAGCAAACACACACACACACACACACACACACACACACACACACACACACACTCACACTCACACTCACTCACACACTCACACACACACTCACACACACACGCACACACACACTCACACACACGCGCGCGCACACGCACGCGCTTACACGCACACGCGCACACACACACTTCCTGCTTTCAGGTCGCTGAAGCAGAAGCTGTCTGTGGGTGACAGGGTGCATCCATGTGATGGCGGCGGAAGGTGAGTGATTAAAACTATTGTGAATACGTTATGTGTGTTACACCTGGCTTGTAATTACTTGTGAATACGTGATGCGTGTTACACCTGGCTTGTAGTTACTTGTGAATACATTATGTGTGTTACACCTGGCTTGTAGTTACTTGTGAATTTATGTGTGTTATACCTGGCTTGTAGTTACTTGTGAATACGTTATGTGTGTTACACCTGGCTTGTAGTTACTTGTGAATACGTTATGTGTGTTACACCTGGCTTGTAGTTACTTGTGAATACGTTATGTGTGTTACACCTGGCTTGTAGTTACTTGTGAATACATTATGTGTGTTACACCTGGCTTGTAGTTACTTGTGAATACGTTATTGTAGTTACTTGTGAATACGTTATGTGTGTTACACCTGGCTTGTAGTTACTTGTGAATACATTATGTGTGTTACACCTGGCTTGTAATTACTTGTGAATACGTTATGTGTGTTACACCTGGCTTGTAGTTACTTGTGAATACGTTATGTGTGTTACACCTGGCTTGTAATTACTTGTGAATACGTTATGTGTGTTACACCTGGCTTGTAATTACTTGTGTGTGTATATTGTGTTTGGGTGAACTTGTTGTGCCAATGTAGGTATCCCCGACAGAAAGTGTTTCCCCAGTGCGCGCATTCATTCAGCGAAGGCGGTTGCTTTCAGAGAGTTGTTCATAATCCCAGAGGTTATAGAGTAGTATGTGAAGTATACATAAAGTACATCATTTGATGGTCAGGCTTCATCTGCTCCCGCGGCCAGGGGAACACTTTCTGTCGGGGATACCTACGTTGGCACAACACCGGCGCGCGCGTTAATGAGGCGATTTGCACTCTGTCTGTCTGATTTGCACAGACAGACAGAGACCGCCTTCCGTGTTTAATAAACCCAGGTGGTGTTCAGTTTAATAAACCCAGGTGGTGTTCAGTTTAATAAACCCAGATGGTGTTGTTCAGTTTAATAAACCCAGGTGGTGTTCAGTTTATTAAACCCAGGTGGTGTTCAGTTTAATAAACCCAGATGGTGTTCAGTTTAATAAACCCAGATGTTCAGTTTAATAAACCCAGGTGGTGTTCAGTTTAATAAACCCAGATGTTCAGTTTAATAAACCCAGGTGGTGTTCAGTTTAATAAACCCAGGTGGTGTTCAGTTTAATAAACCCAGGTGGTGTTCAGTTTAATAAACCCAGATGGTGTTGTTCAGTTTAATAAACCCAGGTGGTGTTCAGTTTATTAAACCCAGGTGGTGTTCAGTTTAATAAACCCAGATGGTGTTCAGTTTAATAAACCCAGATGTTCAGTTTAATAAACCCAGGTGGTGTTCAGTTTAATAAACCCAGATGTTCAGTTTAATAAACCCAGGTGGTGTTCAGTTTAATAAACCCAGATGGTGTTCAGTTTAATAAACCCAGGTGGTGTTCAGTTTAATAAACCCAGATGTTCAGTTTAATAACCCCAGGTGGTGTTCAGTTTAATACACCCAGGTGGTGTTCAGTTTAATACACCCAGGTGGTGTTCAGTTTAATAAACCCAGATGTTCAGTTAATACACCCAGGTGGTGTTCAGTTTAATAAACCCAGGTGGTGTTCAGTTTAATAAACCCAGATGTTCAGTTAATACACCCAGGTGGTGTTCAGTTTAATACACCCAGGTGGTGTTCAGTTTAATACACCCAGGTGGTGTTCAGTTTAATAAACCCAGATGTTCAGTTTAATAAACCCAGGTGGTGTTCAGTTTAATACACCCAGGTGGTGTTCAGTTTAATAAACCCAGGTGGTGTTCAGTTTAATAAACCCAGATGGTGTTGTTCAGTTTAATAAACCCAGATGGTGTTGTTCAGTTTAATAAACCCAGATGGTGTTGTTCAGTTTAATAAACCCAGGTGGTGTTCAGTTTAATAAACCCAGGTGGTGTTCAGTTTATTAAACCCAGGTGGTGTTCAGTTTAATAAACCCAGGTGGTGTTCAGTTTAATAAACCCAGGTGGTGTTCAGTTTAATACACCCAGGTGGTGTTCAGTTTAATACACCCAGGTGGTGTTCAGTTTAATAACCCCAGGTGGTGTTCAGTTTAATACACCCAGGTGGTGTTGAGTTTAATACACCCAGGTGGTGTTCAGTTTAATAAACCCAGGTGGTGTTCAGTTTAATAACCCCAGGTGGTGTTGAGTTTAATAACCCCAGGTGGTGTTGAGTTTAATAACCCCAGGTGGTGTTGAGTTTAATAACCCCAGGTGGTGTTGAGTTTAATAACCCCAGGTGGTGTTCAGTTTAATAACCCCAGGTGGTGTTCAGTTTAATAACCCCAGGTGGTGTTCAGTTTAATAACCCCAGGTGGTGTTGAGTTTAATAACCCCAGGTGGTGTTGAGTTTAATAAACCCAGGTGGTGTTCAGTTTAATAACCCCAGGTGGTGTTGAGTTTAATAACCCCAGGTGGTGTTGAGTTTAATAACCCCAGGTGGTGTTGAGTTTAATAACCCCAGGTGGTGTTGAGTTTAATAACCCCAGGTGGTGTTGAGTTTAATAACCCCAGGTGGTGTTCAGTTTAATAACCCCAGGTGGTGTTCAGTTTAATAACCCCAGGTGGTGTTCAGTTTAATAACCCCAGGTGGTGTTCAGTTTAATAACCCCAGGTGGTGTTCAGTTTAATAACCCCAGGTGGTGTTCAGTTTAATAACCCCAGGTGGTTGAAGTGTGTCGTTATGTGATGACTGTACAGCAACATGACACCTGCAGTCAACCCAACAAGTACAGATAGGTGACATCCGCACATCTACTGACACATGTCTAAAATACAAGGAAGTGTAATGGTCTATCACATAACTGTTAAACTAATAACTGTAAACTAATAACTGTTAAACTAATAACTGTTGAACTAATAACTGTCAAACTAATAACTGTTGAACTAATAACTGTTAAACTAATAACTGTTGAACTAATAACTGTAAACTAATAACTGTCAAACTAATAACTGTTGAACTAATAACTGTCAAACTAATAACTGTTGAACTAATAACTGTCAAACTAATAACTGTTGAACTAATAACTGTTAAACTAATAACTGTTGAACTAATAACTGTTGAACTAATAACTGTTAAACTAATAATCGTTGAACTAATAACTGTTGAACTCGGGTAGATTGCGCGGGTAAGTATACAGATACTGGCCTTCTGGCGGTTGTAATATCAGATAGTAATATCAGATTGTACCAATCAGGGTTTCCCAGGCTGCAGGGAGGTTTCTGTATTAGCAGCCTACTGTTAAACTAATAACTGTAAACTCAGAATTTGCTTTACATGGTCTTTAAATTACATTTGTCACGACCAAACTATGGACCCGAACCCAAATGCACAACTCTTCAGACCAAAAGTTTCAAAATAAAGTTTCATTAAACAAAAAAAATAAAAAAAATAAACAACTCTACACTAATCTCAGAAACTAAAACTCACAACACTAAAGCTAGACTAAGAAAAACAAATGAACAAACTGAAAACCGCTCTAATGAGGTGAAACTAGGAATACGAAAACAAACTGAAAATCCCTCTAGAATAACAAAGTAGTAAAGCAACAAGCCCTGACAGTGAACTGGACAAAGCAGCGCCGGTTCTCTGACATGGGACAAGACTAACCGGTGCAGGACAAACACAGACTATACACACACACACACAAGGTAGGGCACAGGTGGAGACAGGCAGGGCCCTGTGCCCAACTGTCTCCACCTGTGCCCTACCTTGAGGTAGTTCAACAGGAAGTGGAACCAAAATAAAACAGGAAATCACAAGACATACATAGACACGAGACAGAACTGAATGAATTAACTTATTAAACACAGTTTTCTGGACATGACAGCATTTAATTACAAATTATATTGTGATATTGGCTTGTTCAAATGCACAATCAAATCTCCACAAACCAGTTGCCATGGGTGACCACAGCGCCATGTTGTAGACACATGTAAGCAGTGGTGTAGTCCAGGTTATTAGTGGAGCAGTGGGTATACTGTGATGATTCCCTCCCAGCGACACACCCCATAAAGCACCACCTCACTCACTAACGCAGTACATATAGGCCTATATATATATATATATATATATATATATATATATATATACTGTATATAACACAAGACTGTGTCAGCCAATGACATCTACATGTGGAGATGCCAGTAAAATGCCTTGGACTGATTTTCTACAGTTTTGGTGTTAATCACCACCTAACAGTTAGGTGGTGATTAACATGGATTAGTTAGGTCCTAACTAATGAACTCTAACCCAATGAGATATACAGTGGGATCAAAACATTGTTGACTACTGGACCCCCCCCCCACACACACACACACACACACACACACACACACACACACACACACACACACACACACGTTTGTGAAACATTGTGTGTGAGACTGCGTGTGAGGTATTGTGTGTGAGATATTGAGATATAGTGGAGTAACGGCATCGAGACCAGAGAATGAAGGCACACTCCCTGTGTGTGTGTGTGTTGTGTAATCTGAGCTTCTAGTTTCTTTGTATTGGGGTCCGGTTCTGCCGCGCATTCATGATAACGAGATGCATGAGATGAGTTACGAAGGTGAAGACCACTGCCAGTGGTTGTGGTTTGAGATGCTGGTGCTCTAGTGCGACATCTTGTGGCTAAATATATCGTCTATTAGCCCCTTTAAAGGAAACAAAGTGCTACGCTGATACAATACGAATTAAAATAGATTTGTTTGGTCAGACTGATTGGACTCTGGGGCTGGGGGGGGGGGGGGGGGCTGCACACCTGTGGTGCAGAGGCAATCATGGCACCCAGGATGGTGACAGTGGCCCATGACAGCGGCTCTCTCCTGAGTGTGTGGTGATAGCTGGTTTATCCTGGGTGCCATGATTGCTCTGCACCACAGGTGTGCAGCCCCACTGACTGACTAGGGGCCAGGTGAGGCTGGTCTGACTCGGGGCCAGGTGAGGCTGGTCTGACCCGGGCCAGGTGAGGCTGGTCTGACTCGGGGCCAGGTGAGGCTGGTCTGACTCGGGGCCAGGTGAGGCTGGTCTGACTCGGGGCCAGGTGAGGCTGGTCTGACTCGGGCCAGGTGAGGCTGGTCTGACTCGGGCCAGGTGAGGCTGGTCTGACTCGGGCCAGGTGAGGCCGGTCTGACTCGGGCCAGGTGAGGCCGGTCTGACTCGGGCCAGGTGAGGCCGGTCTGACTCGGCCAGGTGAGGCTGGTGTGACTCGGGGCCAGGTGAGGCTGGTCTGACTCGGGCCAGGTGAGGCTGGTCTGACTCGGGGCCAGGTGAGGCTGGTCTGACTCGGGCCAGGTGAGGCTGGTCTGACTCGGTCCAGGTGAGGCTGGTCTGACTCGGGCCAGGTGAGGCTGGTCTGACTCGGGGCCAGGTGAGGCTGGTCTGACCCGGGGCCAGGTGAGGCCGGTCTGACTCGGGGCCAGGTGAGGCTGGTCTGACTCGGGCCAGGTGAGGCTGGTCTGACTCGGGGCCAGGTGAGGCTGGTCTGACCCGGGGCCAGGTGAGGCCGGTCTGACTCGGGGCCAGGTGAGGCTGGTCTGACTCGGGGCCAGGTGAGGCTGTAACCCAGCTATCAACCACACACACGCCACATATCCCATGTCGGTTCATATTTGTAGGGTGACCCAATAAAAGAAACAATCATATTGTTTTAACAAAGCACACAGAGCTAAAATGTGAAATGTAAAATGTAATCTAATTTGGCTTCATATAGGACTCTATTTAGAAAATTAGTATTTATGTGTGCTTTGGCTTAGGTATGGCTTAGGGTTAGGGTTAGGACCTTTGGACCTTCATGACACCATCTTGTTAATGTTAATTTTCCTCTTTTTTTTGCAGTGGCCAACCTGTCCCTCCCAAAGGTGACCGGCTGTTTGCGTGTCGTCTGCGCTGTGATATTGGCCCTGGGAACATTTTTGGCTTTGTATTTTGTGTTCATAAAGTCCACTTTGAACCCAAACTGCCTCCCCCTCCCCAGTTCCGTAGACCGTCATTACCCTAAAGCCGTAAAGTCAACCCTCGTTCTGGTCTGGTTCTGGCCGGAAGACCTCAAGTTTGACTTGGACGACTGCAAGAAGCACTTCAACATCGATGGCTGCCGTCTCACGGACGACCGCTCGCTGTACCTCAAAGCGAACGAAGTGATCGTTTTCCACGACGCCATCAAAGACGACCTGTCCAACCTGCCCAGTATACCGCGACCGGCGTTCCAGCGCTGGATGTGGCTGAACCTGGAGCCGCCAGAAAACACGCGCAGGATCCAAGGCGTCGACAATCTTTTCAACCTCAGCCTGACCTTTCGCAAGGACGCCGACCTGCAGGTGCGCTGGGACCTGACCTACGTGAAGGTCCCGCGCGAGGCGGCGCCGCTGCCCGAAAAAGAGCACTTGGTGTGTTACATCAAGGGTGACAAGGTCGCAGACAACAGCACGGCGCACCGCTACTACCAAGAACTCGCCAAACACATCGACGTCAAGGTCTTCGACCGCCTCACGTCTTTGTTCCAGCAAGACTATTTTGACGCCGTCAGCAAATGCAAATTCCACCTCGCCTTTGAGAACTTCATTTACAGAGACTACATCACAGAGAAGCTGAACGGGCCGCTGGCGGTCGGTACCGTACCGGTCGCGCTCGGCCCTCCGAGGAAAAACTATGAGGACTTTGTGCCAGGCGACTCATTGGTCCATGTTAACGATTTCCCAGACGCCAAATCCCTGGCGGACTTCCTGAAGAAGGTCGACGCGGATGACGACGCGTACCGGCGCTACTTTCAGTGGCGTAAACATTTCTACGCACAACGCCACCCTGTCACAGATAATCAGAAGTACCTGAAGGCCATCTGCACGGCGTGCGCCTATTCCTGGAGATACAGGGACTACAGAGTGATTTGTAATCTGAGCAAGTGGTATTTTGTTTAATCTTGTTTACTTGGGAGACGATCCTGATGTCACAAATTTAATTTTGCAGCATTTCAAAACGGGGGAAAGTGTAACAATCAATGGGGCAATCAAAACCGTTTCATATGAAATATAGATTATAAATATATGATTGTTGGGAACTATATTTAACTTTTAGTATTTGTTTCTTTTTACTTATTAGGGTTAGGTTTAGGGTTTTAAACACTTGGGTTTAGTTCATTTTTGACAGAATGTGTCTTGACCTTTGCAAATTAGGCCCATCAATATTCCTATATGGGCTTTTTTTCTTTCTGACATCCTGAGGCCCTACTTTTATTTTGTTGTAGTTTTTATTTACAACAATTTGTATTCTAGCAATCGGTAAACTTAGCAATTGGGCATGCTTGAAACCCGTTCTTGTGAAATCCTAACTCTACTGATGGCGGTTTACTGTTGCACTTTCTTCTAACAAATGTACTTGTAAGTAATTGCAAGTCGCTTTGCACAAAAGTGCAAAACATGAATGGAAAGGGTGTGAATAAAGTAGTGAGGGGTCTCCCTGATACAGAATCCTTTACTTACTTACTCAGGTGCCATTCCTGTAGGCCGAAAGGGAGCAATTGTGCATATTGACACACACACACACACACACACACACACACAAATACAGCCCAAGCACACTCTTGTGTGTGTGCTTGCGCTGTACTCTTGGTTTTAATTTATGTGCTGGTTATTCCCTTGGTTGGTTGCCGGTCATGTGTGTGTGTGTGTGTGTGTGTGTCAATAATAATTATTAACGACACACACACACACACACACACACACACACACACACACACACACACACACACACACACACACACACACACCTGGAAGATGACTGGAAAGGATAATACAATTATTGTATTATCCCTTCCAGGTGGAATTTAATTCCTCTCCAAAGTGTGGTATTGCCTCAGCCCTCTCTCTGAGGGCCCCGGCCCCTGAGCCAGGTTGCTGTGGTGACTGGTGCCAAGTAAACAACCTATCCCCCCATTGGCAGCAGGCAGTAAATCTCGGACGGCAGTTAATGTAATCAAACGCCCGCCCGACATCTGGGCGGACGGCTTAGCTCAATATTGAGTAGATTTGTTGTTTTTTTAATTCAACTACACACCATAATCAGCCGACATATTTCCCTGCCTGCTACATTTCCGTAATAATACCACTTAAATGTTTGTTATAAATAGCCTATAATAATTACCAGGCCTACATTGCATATCGCCTAACAAGCTGGAATAATGACGTGCCTCGTAATACTAGGCTGTAGCCTGATATTAAATTAAAATAACCCTGCCATTTAAAAAAAAAATAAAGGTTTGATTTCAGATCAACCGCTTGAGTCGTCTTTTCATCCATCACCAAAACACATGAGGGGGGAAACCACTGATAGCAGAACACTATGCAATATACAGAGAGAGAGAGAGAGAGAGATGTAATAATGGAGTCCATCTCTATTTTAATAGGCCTGCGGCTGAGTCATGGTGTTGGACACCCAGTAGCAGGTAGGACCAGTACCACCAGTAGGACCAGTACCACCAGGAGGACCAGTACCACCAGTATCATGCTGACCGCCATGCAGGGAGGCCTGTTGCATCATGGCCGCTACAGGGCGTGGTCACCGGCCAAAGGTCACCACGACCACGACCCCTACACAAGCCTCATCCTCGATCCCTTGCGATGCTGACCGGAGGAGGAGGTGCAGGAGGAGGATGGTGAGGATGAGGAGGAGGTGCAGGAGGAGGAGGAGGGTCAGGAGGAGGATGAGGAGGAGGGTGATGAGGATGAGGAGGAGGTGGAGGGTGAGGAGGAGGAGGAGGGCAGGCTGAGCGGCCTCAAGGCGGACGGGATGGGGAGCTGGTGCAGGCGGTCCGGGTCCTCCAGACCAGGTACCGGAAAGTGGCCTCGCCCAGTGCCTCCCACCAGTAGTCCGGCTCATGGTCCAGCGCGCCTCTCATCTTGAAGGGACACCCCGGCGGGCAATGAACATCAGCAGGTCGTCCAGACAACGCCTCCTCTCCGCAGGGGGGGGGGGGGGGGGGGGGGGGCGTCTTTATGGTAACACGTCTCCATGGTAACAGGTCTCCATGGTAACAGGTCTCCATGGTCCTCATGTCCTCCAGCAGCCACACGGGCTGGAGGTCCCGCACGGCCTGGTAGAGGAGCGGCGAGGAGACGCACCACCCCCCCAATTAAAGTCACTTGCGGACCGCCACGGACCTACTTCCTCCCGGGTCAGAGCCGGACTCACCTGTAGTGTGTGTGTAGCGGTTACTCCTACCACACGCCACCTAAGTGGCTTTTCTGGGGCCCTCCAACCCAGGACCCGGATCGATGTTGTCGACTAAAGTATGCTTTTATTGGAGATGGCAAGATGTTAACAGCCGAGCCGATGTTACAAGCTGCCATGACAGTGGCTCTTCCTCCTGAGTGTGTGTGGTGATAGCTGGTTTATCCTGGGTGCCATGATGGCTCTGCACCACAGGTGTGCAGCCCCACCCAGACCCAGAGTCCAACCAGTCTGACTCAGGCCAGGTGAGGCTGTAGACCAGCTATCAACCACACACACACACACACACACACACACTGTTGAGTCCATTGTGCTGCTGCTGCTCAACTGGTTGTGCAGCATTTTTCTCTGACATCTCTAGCATCCATTATAGGTGCACACACACACACACACACACACACACACACACACACACACACACACACACACACACACACACACACACTAACCTGCATGCCTTGGGTAACTTGTTGCAATAAACCCTCTTGGAAATTATGTTATGATACAGAAACGGGAATTTGTATGCCACAAAACTGTAAATGTGTAACTACCTGTTGTGCCCTTACTGATGGATGATAAGCCGTGAACATATCAATAAGTAGTGGCTTATTTATTTAGCAAGTGCTGTACTCTTAAAAGCTCTTTGCGTGTCGTCTGCGGTGTGATATTTACCCTGGGAACATTTTTGTCTTGTTCATACAGTAAAGTCGACTTTGAACCCACACTGCCTCCCCCTCCCCAGTTCCTCAGACCATCATTACCATAAAGTCATGTAAAGACACGTTCCCTCGTTGTGGTCTGGTTCTGGTCTGGTTCTGGCCGGAAGACCTCAAGTTCGACTTGGACGACTGCAAGACGTGGCTGAACTTGAAACCACTGAAACAATCTTTTTAACCTCTGACCTTTAGTCTGACCTTTCTCAAGGTCGCCGACCTGCAGGTGCGCTGCTGCCGTCAGCAGATGCAAATTCCACCTCGCCTTTGAGGACTTCATTTACAGAGACGACATCACAGAGAAGCTGAGCGGACCGCTGGCAGGCGGTACCGTGTCGGTCGCGCTCGGCCCTCCGAGGAAAAACTATGAGGACTTTGTGCCAACGATTTCCGACACCAAATCCCTGACGACGCGTGCGGGCGCTACTTTCAGTGGCGTGAACATTTCTCCGCATTTCAACGCCACCCTGTCACAGATAATCATGATAATCATCATCATGAAGTACCTGAAGGCCATCTGCGCCGCCTGCGACTATTCCTGGAGAAACAGAGTGATTGGTAATCTGCACAAGTGGTATTTTTTATTAATCCTACGGTTCACAACTTGAAGTTGCAGTAGGTAAGATTTGAGCGTTATAAAGAGAGCAGGAGGGGGAAAAAAATGTACTACACAAACCCAGGGAAGAGACGCCCTGATTGGTCAGAAATGAGCCGGGAGTGGTCCACAATCTCTTCAGTCTTAAACAGAGTTCATGATTATCAGTCTGGCCTTGGCTGTGCAGCAATTGATTCCCACAGCCAATCATATTAAATAACTAAGTGACACTCTTGCTCCGTTTACTCGCTAAATCGGGTGGAAGTACTGTTCAAATTTCAACGTTGTTGTTCAGTCTATTAAAAATGGATAAAACAGTTTTGATCGCTCCGTCACTTTCCTCGGGCGGCGCCGCAGCAGACGTGCGCTCCTCGTTTCCCAGGAACTGGACTCCCGGGGTGGTGAAGGTAAACCGTCTGGATGTGGGAAAAAAAGCAAGACATTATATTTTGATAGCCTCTGTGATTGTTGTGGTTTTTTCTCTGTTTAGTACTGGTACTACGTTGGTGAACCCACTAAACCGGTTAGACCGGTCTATTAACAGATTATATATTTATATTCAGCTGCACAATCCGTCACCCGCCCTCACCTTGGTTACCTTTCAACACCTCCATAATTACTGCTGTGACCTCACTGGGTCACTTCTCCACCAGGATATTGTTGTGCATCTGCTCCTCCACATATCGTTTTAACTAATGTCCCAGTGAGTGTGTGTACATCACCACACAGCACATTAAGTGGTTAGTAGTAGTTCACTAAGTGGTTAGTACTAGTTCACTAAGTGGTTAGTAGTAGTTCACTAAGTGGTTAGTAGTAGTTCACTAAGTGGTTAGTAGTAGTTCACTAAGTGGTTAGTAGTAGTTCACTAAGTGGTTAGTAGTAGTTCACTAAGTGGTTAGTAGTACTTTGGTGATGGCTACGAATGATGAGGCAGTGTGTTCATATTAACCCAAACTTTACAGGTTGGGAAACACTGTTACAACATGAGTTGTCCATTAGGACCAAATTGGTTTACCTAAGACTTGAATGCAGATGCAGGATGTTGGGTGTGTGTGTGTGTGTGTGTGTGTGTGTGTGTGTGTGTGTGGGTGGGTGGGTGTGTGGGTGTGCGTGTGCGTGTGCGTGTGCATGCTATTAATGACATAATCAGAAGAGTCATACCAAAGGCAGTAAAAATACTCTCATTACAAATCTCTGAGGATATTTTTTGTTTCATATTTTTATATTTTTAGTAGCAAAAACAACCGTTTGAACCACACAAATATGTCCTTTTTTTTTCTTTTTTTTTTTTACAACTCCAAATAGGAAATAAACCCCAACAGTTACAACCACTTCCTGTCCGCGCCTCAGGAGGTCGAGGTCATAAAGTCCAGTCTTGTTCCTTTGGGAGTAAGATACAAAAACAGCGGCAATACAGAGACGACTTCGAGGATGTGGTCGCCGTCGTCCCTTGGACCGCCTGGAAACTCAAAGCTCATGGAAAGGTCCCCTATCTTCCCACCAGGTGTGAGTGTGATGAGCCGTTACAAGATGGTCATGTGACTACCCTCTCATGACATCACAAGTGGGCGTGTCCACCCACATGTATGATGGACAGATAAGCCTACCAGTTGGTACAGTCCACTGGGCAGGCTGGTAGACTGATCTAGTCATCACACATCTGGGTGGACAGACACTCCCACTTGTGATGTCACTAGCGAGTAGTGACATCACCATTTTGAAAATGCTTGTAATGGCTAACCACACTCCCACCTGGTTTGAAAATAGGGAACCTTTAACATCGGATAAAATAGTAATGAAATGGACAACACAACAATTTGAACGTTGTTGTGGATGGGGCCGCAACTAATGATTATTTGCGATGAATTGATGAAATAATTTAGTCTGCAAAATGTCATTAATAATACCGCATGCCCATCACAAGTTACCAGAGTCCAGTCCAGTCAAGTCATTCCATAATGATCCATGAAATAAATATCTCTTTCTGATGCACTGAGCAGCAAATGTTTGGTAGTTTCTAATTCTCCAAATTAGATTAGATACATCTAATAGTTCAACGTGTGGTTGAACATGTTTGGAGGAGAGACGGGCGTAACCGACGGCAACAGCCTCTGTGGGCTACGCAGGTGTTGGCGAGGCCCGTGGCGTTCCTACGGCTGCTGTCCCTCACAGAAGTCTAAATCCCACTTCAAGTGATCACAAGTGGGACTGTACCAACTGGTAGGGGTGGAGTTGATCTGTGGGTGGACACTCCCACTTGTGATGTCAGTATAGGACAGATTATGAAATGGCTTGCGGTGACTAATCAATCAACACCACACCTGGTGATTAAAAACCGCCCAAAACCACAAGGACTGATGCAGCACGCGACACACACAGCCAGTCAGACACACAGCGTTGCATGATGGGAAACCAATGAAGCCATTTTGTACCACAATCAAAATAAGAGGAGGTAAGTGAACCCATGGGGGGCTGAATGAAAGGAGGCCGCCTCCTGTGTATGAACACGTACATGTAGATGTGCTTGTGGAAAAAACGTGTAAAAAACCAACACATGAAACCGTTCTCCCGTTGCGTTTGAGTGGCGGTTCTCAAGAGGCGGGCCCATGGCGTTGGAGAGGGGTGTGGGGGTCGTCTTTGCGTTTTACACTTTAAACATTTTAAATGGACATTACACAGGGTCACTCGATAAACCCTCAAATATATACTCTTTATCCAAAAGTAATTATATTCACATACACTTTTTTTTTTTTTTGATGTCGATAATCTTTGTTACATGTTCACGATTCGTAGCGTCACACCGAAGCGGACCGCGGCGCCGGCTCTGTGGCGCCTGCATGGCCGCCGCATGGTGGAATGATTGAGATTCAACATATTTTTTTGTATTTTCATCGTCTCAAGACTCGTCCAGGTTTAGGATCAAAGGTTTCTCTGTCACGCTCTAGCGGGACGAGAGAGAGGGACCGGTGTGAGTTGATGCTGTGTGCTCAACCCGGCGAAAAATTAAAAAATATAAAACTTTATCCGCATCACATATATTCAATTTACATTAGCGCATTGGCGGGTAGTCCATTGTGTTGTCAGCTCGTTCCCATGGTAACAGCCGTGCTTTAAACATGGCTTCTGTACAAATACCGAGCGGGAGCAACCTAGACGTGGTAAAGATTTGGCCAAAGGTCTCTGTGCCGCCCCCCCCCTCCCCCCCCCCCCCTGTTAGGACAGGTGCTACGTGCACGTAGCTCATAGCACGTAGCTCGTAGCACGTAGCTCATAGCACGTAGCTCGTAGCACGTAGCTGACAACGTGGGACAAACATCAATTTGTTAGGTCATGCGTTATCGGGATGAGGTGGTAACCGACGCGCCGAGGGTCCTGGGCGCGGTCGGCGTGGGCAGTGTTTTAGGGTCACCGCAGGATGGCGGCGGCGGCGGTGGTGGTGGTGGTGGTGGTGGTCGTGTGTGGGGGGGGGGGGAGGGGGGGGGTCCTAGACGGTGCTTTCCATCACCCAGTCGTTGCTGTCTATCGTTCCCTTGCTGCCCCCTGTGTCCCCGCCGCCCTCCTCGTCGCACTGCAGCAGCATCCCGTTCACCGACAGGCTCCTCTTAGTCCAGATGCTGCTGAGCCGCCGCGGGTAGCTGCTGGCCTGCACGCCGCTAGCGCTAGCGTTAGCGGCCGCCGCCGCGTCCCCCATGTCGAAGGACTGGCTCCTCTTGGGGGGCCGGGGGTCCAGCATGAGCAGCCGGCTGAGCCGCGAGTCTAGCGTCCGGCCCAGCAGGGGGTCTCTGTCCGTGGGGGGTTTCCCGCCCGCCGCCGCCGCCGGAGACGCCGGAGACACCGCGGGCACCGGGCTGCTGGCGGCGTGCGACCCGGGGCCCTGGGACCCGCGGCCCCCCCCCCCCCGCAGCTCCAGCGAGGTGAAGGCCCCCAGCAGGTGGTCCAGGTTTGGCCTGGCCCGGGCCGGCGCCGCCCTCCAGATGCTGGCCAGCGTGCTGTTGGGGCTGCGGGGGCCGCCGCCGCCGCCGCCGCCGCCGCCGCCGCCGGGCAGCGAGCCCCCCGAGGACGCGGCCGAGGAAGAGGAGGAGGAGGAGGACGTGGTCAGGCTGCTCTGGAGCGAGCCGCACCTGAACTCCACCACCTCGTCCTGCAGGCTCACCTTGGTCTTCACCTTGAGGGGGGGGTCCGGGACCGGCTCCTTGGCTCCTTGGGCGGTCTGGCTCTGCGGCGGGGGCGGCGGCAGCAGCAGCATGCCGTTGTGACCCAGCCGCCCCCCGTTGGTCTGGGAGTGGCTGGCGCTCAGGCCGCCGCCGCTCACGCCGCCGCTCAGCTTGTCGGTCGCCATGACGACGTCGTCGCCGCCGCCGCCGCCGCCGCCGGAGGAGGACGCGTGGGGGTCGCCGTCCGTGGCCTTGTAGCGCACCATGAGGATGACGATGAAGACCACCAGCGTGGCGACGATCACCCCCCCCACCACCAGGATCATGGTGCCGCCCAGCAGCTGGCTGGGCAGCGAGCGGCAGGTGGGGAAGCGGTCCAGCGTGAAGAAGTGGGTGCAGCCCACCACGTTGGTGGCGGTCAGCGTGGTGGCGCTGTCGTCCCACGCCGCCAGGACACACAGGTCGTAGCGCGTCCCCGACACCAGGTTGGTCACCAGGAAGGCCTTGCTGGAAGAGGGGATCATCCTGAGAGAGAGGGGGGGGGGGGGGAGGGGGGGAGAGAGAGAGAGGGGGGGAGGGAGAGATACAGAGAAACACATTTATTTGTATTTTTTTAAATAAAGAGATGAATTTGTTAAAAGGTATACAATATATACCATACATATATACCAATCATTTCTTATCAACACAAAGATTTCCACTAGACAGACAGACAGGCAGACAGACAGGCGGAGGGAAATGCAAATCTGAATTTGCATGCATGAAAATGCATTTCATTTTGAGTTGTATTGTGTGAGAGAGAGAGAGAGAGAGAGAGAGAGAGAGAGAGAGAGAGAGAGAGAGAGAGAGAGAGAGAGAGAGAGAGAGAGAGAGAGAGAGTGAGTGAGTGAGTGAGTGAGTGAGTGAGTGAGTGAGTGAGTGAGTGTGTGTGTGTGTGTGTGTGTGTGTGTGTGTGTGTGTGTGTGTGTGTGTGTGTGTGTGTGTGTGTGAGAGTATAACCGTGTTATCTTGATGCATCATAAACACTATAACCATTAACCATTAAACAATGTCAAAGTCGCCGAAGTACAACTACTCGTCAAATCACTTTTTCTTACAAACAATGAAAAAAGTATTACGTTTTTGGACCCCATTTTCTTTTCTTTGTTATTCATTTTAATTTTTTTCGTTCTGCTGAAATGTTACCATGTTTTCAATTTGTGAATTTCTCTGTGCATTTCATTTGCTGCTTGTATGTATAAAACATGTGTATGTATAAAACAACTATACTTTTATCTTCACTCCTTTACTTTCTGTATCAATGAACATTACAATATATGTTTTTGTACAATATAACAGCCGACGTCTGAATGTACAGTCTTGGTATCAGAGGGCCAGTCTTGGTATCAGAGGGCCAGTCTTGGTATCAGAGGGCCAGTCTTGGTATCAGAGGTACAGTCTTGGTATCAGAGGTACAGTCTTGGTATCAGATGGCCAGTCTTGGTATCAGAGGTACAGTCTTGGTATCAGAGGGCCAGTCTTGGTATCAGAGGGCCAGTCTTGGTATCAGAGGTACAGTCTTGGTATCAGAGGGCTAGTCTTGGTATCAGAGGTACAGTCTTGGTATCAGAGGTACAGTCTTGGTATCAGAGGGCCAGTCTTGGTATCAGAGGGCCAGTCTTGGTATCAGAGGGCCAGTCTTGGTATCAGATGGCCAGTCTTGGTATCAGAGGTACAGTCTTGGTATCAGAGGGCCAGTCTTGGTATCAGAGGGCCAGTCTTGGTATCAGAGGTACAGTCTTGGTATCAGAGGTACAGTCTTGGTATCAGAGGGCCAGTCTTGGTATCAGAGGGCCAGTCTTGGTATCAGAGGGCCAGTCTTGGTATCAGATGACCAGTCTTGGTATCAGAGGGCCAGTCTTGGTATCAGATGGCCAGTCTTGGTATCAGAGGGCCAGTCTTGGTATCAGAGGGCCAGTCTTGGTATCAGAGGGCCAGTCTTGGTATCAGAGGGCCAGTCTTGGTATCAGATGGCCAGTCTTGGTATCAGAGGGCCAGTCTTGGTATCAGAGGTACAGTCTTGGTATCAGAGGTACAGTCTTGGTATCAGAGGGCCAGTCTTGGTCCACAGCAAGAGCAAGCATGAGATGAGATCCCAGACTCATCCCAGACGGGGAGATGTGGGTGTCACAGTGTCAACAGAACTTAAAGTCAGACCATTCACTGGAAGCATATGGGCCAGCAGGGTAAGGTACAGGGGGACATGTGGATGGGTCAAAGTTACACCTTTATTGTACCAGGGAATTCCCAGGAAGTTGTGCATTTGGAGATAAAGCATCTGCAATCTGTAATCCCAGTCTGCCCTCTAGTGGAAAAGCCAGGCGTTACACGCTGTTGTGTCCATGTTGTACACTACAGCTGGTCCCAGTGCAGTGCTGACAGGGAAATGACTTCCACACTCTCCGGCTTAATGGAAGTATAATGCAAATCCCCCCCCCCCCCCCCCCCAGAGATCACCTGGAGGGAATTGAACCAGCGACCTACTGGGCACATTTGATGAACTCATTTTGAGCTTCGAAGGCAGGTTTTTGCTGCGTCAGGGTTTGCCTGCTCAGAGGAAGGAGATTTTCTCTGCAATGTTTTTTTTTTCACTGCAAGATAATATATATATATATATATATATATATATATATATATATATATATACTGTATATATATATATATATATATATATATATATATATATATATATATATATATATATATATATATATAGAGAGAGAGAGAGAGAGAGAGAGAGAGAGAGAGAGAGAGATGGAGATAAGGGAAGATAGAGAGACTGAGAAAGAAAGAGAGAGAGCGAGAGATGGAGAGATATGGGGAGTGAGAGAGAGAGAGAGAGAGAGAGAGATATGGGGAGTGAGAGAGAGATTGTTTAGCTTTCTTGAATACTTTCAATAAAAACAAACACATGATCGGTACTGCCTCCCCCCCCTCATCTCCCACCATGCACCACCACACCTCTACACCTCCACCCCCCCCCCCCCCCCCTCATCGATCGCTCTTCTCTGGACAAACAGAGACAAGGTCACGCTGGAAAGGTCGTCCGTCGCATCGATCCCACTCCAGCCGACGCCGACGCCGGTGGGAGGAGGGAGAGGGAGGGACTGTGATTCTATTTGTATAACAAGAACCCTCTGGAGCGGCCTCTTGTGGTGCTCTGGGTCTCAGGGGAGGGAGGGGTGGAGGAGGAGGAGGAGGAGGAGGAGGAGGAGGAGGAGGTGGTGAAATGGGCCGTGACTCTGGTTGTTTGCCCGTGTGTCTGTGTGCCCTTGAGCCGATGCAGGCCCCCGTAAAACACCCCTGGACTTCCTGGCGGTAATGGACGAATGCATTAGGAGGTGCGGCCTTCGCCGGAGAGACCAGGGGACCTCGGTGGCGGAGGAGGAGGAGGAGGCTGGTCGCCAGCGACATCATTACAGCCTCCTGGATTAGAGAGAGAAGTTGAGCCGTGGGGATAAAAGTCGCCACAAGGGGGCATCGCAGTCTCACAGAGGCGAGCGAGGGAGAGACTTCACAAAACCCAGGAAGGCCTGGAGCGGAGCGGCGTCAACACGGAGCGGATCCTCAGGCGCCGCAGAAGAGGATTGACGTGTTAAACGATGAGTCTCACATGAAATGTCTCAAAAAGGAAATCATTGTACCAAGTTGGCTGTTGTTACTGTGTTGTATGTCATTTATTGATGGAGTTATCTTAACAAGCAAACGAAAAGAGGAATCTAAACTTGAACTTAACACTTTCCTGTGATTTTATACAGTCTTACTTTTTCCTCCCACTTTCCCTTTTTTGTATTGCATTTTTGACCACTGCATTTCTTTTGTATCCCTAGAGCTTACAGACACAGAAAGAAACTAGTTGGAAACTGGTTCAGACTACCAGACAGGTCACAACACACGACACACAAATAAACACCACCTCGCTCTTCTGCTGTGAAACGCTCCCAACCACAAGACCTGCGCTCTGACCGGCCTTGGCGGCGGCGCTGCTGCGATCCTGCGAGCTGTTCACATCTACTTCATCGCCGGCAAGGCCACCGTTTCCATGCTCTTGAGATTCATCATACTTTGTGCGATTCGAAAGACGCGGATTCTGAAGTTGTGGAAATTGAATTATTTCACAGTTCGTCGTGTTGCCGACGTTGCGTGACGCGGTATCAACAAAATAATCACGTAGCTTTTATAAATAATGGACTGGGAGTGTGGGCCATTCATCTCGGCGCTGCGATCGATACAACGCGGTTTTTCAGCTTAAAGTCCAAAAGTCTTCTAAAAAAACAAAACAGCCAAGAGGCAATAAGAGCGGCCTTGGGAAAGCTGCCGTCCGTTCCTGGAACAACCTTCGCAATACTGCATGGCTCACGCATGGCTTCAAAGACGTGCTTCGACTCAACTGAAACATCAGAGCAGGTTGTTGGAGGATGCGCAGGTTTTGCTATTAAAGGCCTGCTGCAGCTTTCACCCTGGGAACCATCGCCATATGAAAATCTTTAAAATTGCTAAAACTTTTCAGACCCGAGGAGGAAAGAGGCGTCGAGTCTCGTCTGCATTTTCATTTATTGATTGCCAGGCTTGGAGATGTTGTTTTTTTTAGTTTTTAACGTGTGCTTCGGAGGTTGAAGAGCCAGGAGGTGCTTCAACCAGAAGATTAGGGTTATATTTTACCGGCCAGACCTGACAGTCTGGGCAATCTGGCCACGAATCTCAGAGGGGCCAATAAACAGCACTGGATATAATATTATGATTTGTTATGGAGACAAGTTCAAGACAAGTTCAAGTACAAGGAAACACAAGCAGGGAGTTCAGAGTGAGGGTTCAGACGTCGAAATAGTCTGTCAATCAGCGTCTGTCATTCAGCACAGACACTTTTATCCAAAGCCAACTTACAGTGAATTCAGATATATGTCATTAAGGAGCAGCTAGGGGTTCGACGCAGCATGTTGCCTACAGGTACACTGGGGAGGTAACACCCGAACCATCACACTACCCCGCCCTCGAATATCCCATATCAAGTTAATTCCTCCCATAATGCATGCTATCTGAGTACATAATTACATGGGCTGTGAGCGATATGGATATTAATGCCACGATATATAACCACTTAGTTCCCTCCCTTTCCCATGCAGTGTTGACTTTCACCGACGGCACCGCAGGCCGAAGCAAATGGGCGCTCATTGGATTTCTATTCATGAACTTCATATATGTAATTAGAGCGGGGTGACATACGAGGACTCTTCTCCCCACGTCGTTAGGGAAGTAACATGAGTGGGGAAGGAAGGATGACACAAATCTAAGAAAAAAATGGTCTCCCATCGCCTTCACCGCGAGCAACGTTTGTAATTACGCACCTACCACTCCATTATTTCAGCGCTAACCGACTCGCTGTAATTGGATCGGGGGGGTTTCTCCATAATGTCTCGTTTCACCTTCACTCCGAGCGGCCGTGCGGGAAGAAGGCCAGATATGAATATCAGGAAGTTCAGACGCATCGCCGCCCGGCGCTGGACAGAAACAACGCCCGCCTCGCCAGTTACAGGACCAGCGGCTTCATCAATATTATTATGACTATTATTTAGTCATTTAGCAGACAATTTTACCAAGAGACAGTCACAGTGAATACAGAGACAGGTCGTTAAGGAGCAGGTAGGGGTTAGACAGTACAGAGACAGGTCATTAAGGAGCAGGTAGGGGTTAGACAGTACAGACAGGTCATTAAGGAGCAGGTAGGGGTTAGACAGTACAGAGACAGGTCATTAAGGAGCAGGTAGGGGTTAGACAGTACAGAGACAGGTCATTAAGGAGCAGGTAGGGGTTAGACAGTACAGAGACAGGTCGTTAAGGAGCAGGTAGGGGTTAGACAGTACAGAGACAGGTCGTTAAGGAGCAGGTAGGGGTTAGACAGTACAGAGACAGGTCGTTAAGGAGCAGGTAGGGGTTAGACAGTACAGAGACAGGTCATTAAGGAGCAGGCAGGGAGAGATGATGGCTACATGGCAAAGCGGGAAGCTGGGTGTAGAAGAGGATCCACATGGAGGCGTCTCAGAGGAACCGGAGCGGATCGGTCCGTAAACAAACTCCAAGCCAGAGCAGGAGAGTGAGCTCCTCCCTCTGGAGGCTGTCGTCAGGACATCGATCAACCTGTTATTATTTTCCTCATTCGTCTTTTCGTTTGGCAACAATTTGTGGCTTTCGACCACAGCAGTCACAAGAAGTTAAGCAGATTGAATCCACAGTCGAGTCATAACCAGCCAACCAGATGATATTAAATTAAAAGAGACTGCAGGGCCACAATTAGGTAGTTATGACACAAAAGTGCCATAACTACATTTTCCAACTCTAGTTGTGATAACACTTCATAACATCATAAGTAATTTATAAGCCTTTAGTTAATGATGAACTAATCATTAACAAAACATGAATGTACATCACAAGTGGGAGTGTCCACCCAGATGTGTGATGGATAGATCAGCCTACCAGTTGGTACAGCCCACTGGATAGGCTGGTAGGCTGATCTATCCATCATACATCTGGACACTCCCACTTGTGATGTCACTAGAGGGTAGATTTTGACATGGCTTTTAATGGCTAATCAACAACACACCTGGTGGTAAAATGGGGGCCCTTTAACATCGCACTTATTAATCATCTACAAATGTATATTAATGTTTTGTTAATGATTAGTTCATCAACCGCTGAACGCGTCTGTACCTGTAGATGAGGACCTCGTCGTCGGAGCAGTTGTACTGCAGCTGGTACATCTTGACCTTGGGCGCCGTGGTGCTGACCGTCCACTGGACCAGCGCCGACACCGCCGTCACCTCCGCCACCGACACCACCCTCTCCGGCGGGCCCTTGGGGGCCCCCTTGCTGACACGGCTGGTGCCGGTGATGTCTGAGAGGCGGGACTTGGGCTGCGCCGGCTGCCCTGTGCCATTGCTGAGGTGCGGCAGCTGGACGATGGACACCTCCACCGAGGCGGACGACTCGCCGGCCACGTTGGCGGCAATGCAGGTGAAGGTGCCGTAGTCCTTGGACGTGGTGACGGTGATGCTCAGCGTCCCGTTGGCGTACACCGCCGTGCGCGACGAGTTGCCCAGCAGGCGGTCGTCGGGGGAGATCCAATGGACGGTGGGCGCGGGGTCGCCGGTGGCCTCGCAGCGCAAGCTGGCCGTCTGGCCCTCCAGCACCAGCATCCGGTGGGTGTGCTGGGTTATGAGCGGTGGCCGGCAGGAGAACTCCTCTTCCCTCACGTACCAGAAGTAGCGGCCCTTCAGGGACGGAGGGGAGGCGCAGGTCTCGAGGTCGTCGTCGCGGTCCAGCCGCCGCAGCCACAGCATCTCGCAGTTGCAGTGCAGCGGGTTCCCGCCCAGGCTGAGGGACAGCTGGGGGGCGTAGGGCGTCGCCAGGATGACAGAGTCCTGGGCGCGGGCGAAGATGGTGTCCGGGGGGAGCTTCTGCAGCCGGTTGGAGGTGAGGTCCAGCCTGGCCAGCCGCTCCAGATTGGCGAAGGTCCCCTCGGGGATGAAGTCCAGCAGGTTGTGGTCCAGGCTGAGCTGGTGGAGGTTGACCATGTGTCGCACTGAGTCCCAGGGCAGGGAGGGGAGGTTGTTGTAGGACAGGTCCAGGTCTTCCAGGGCCGGCGCCAGGTCTTCCAGAGCCCTGTCGTGGACGCGCGCCAGCTGGTTGTTGTTGAGGATGAGGTGCTGCAGGTTGACCAGGCCCCGCAGGTCGTCGGGCCCCAGCTCCGTCAGGCGGTTGTTGTCCAGGTGCAGGGAGCGCAGGGTCTCCAGGTCCCCGAAGGAGAAGGGCTGGATGTAGCCGATGGTGTTCCTGGACAGGGTGAGGTCCACCAAGTCCGTCATGTTGGCGAAGTCTTGCTGGGTGATGCGGAGGATGTAGTTCCCCCCCAGACGCAGCTCCACCGTACCACGCTCGATATCCGGAGGCACAAACAGGAGGCCCTTGGACGGGCACAGGGTCCCCAGGGACTCGGACAGGTTCTGGCAGGAGCAGTACTTGGGGCAGCCGTGGGCCATCGCTAACGTGGCCCCCAGGGCCAGCAGACAGCAGAGGAGGTTCTCCATGGTCCAGTCATGCGTAGGAACCTGGGCAGAAACACAGGGAGAGAAAACCATAAGAGCAACGTAGTTCTGAAGAAGATCCCCAATTGCCACAGGCTAGGGTTAGGGTTAGGTTCTGGGTTTGATACCCAATGACCACAGTCTACCTGTAGGCAACCTTTGAACGACCCCTACCTGCTCCCTAATGATGAGCATCACAACAACACATTCACTGGAAGTCGCTTAGGGTAAAAGCAAAGCGTCTACAGTCTAGCGGGTTTTCCGACCGTTCGTCGTTATTGTCTGACAACTCCTACGACGTGCACCCTGACGTTGATGAATTAAATATCGACCCCCTCCTCCCAGGTGAACTCGACGCAAGGTCGCGAAGGCTGGAAAGCGCCGTGGTCAAACAGCGTGGCGCGCCCCGTCTCCAGCCGGAGTCACGGCAAGATTTGATGAGGCGATAACTGTGTGCCTGATTGGATCTGTTGACTGTCGTGGAAAACAAACATGTTGTGCAGTCTGATCCCGGCGTAAGTGCTTATGTGTGTGAGGAAATCTGTGGCCGTGGTAAAAGTGTTGTGTAGAAGTGTAGACAGGGAAGGGCTTTCTGTAAGACCAGACACACGGGATTGAGAGTTTGAACCCCCAACTACTACCTTTGAGCCGAGGCTGATGGATGGAGAAGGAGCAGAAAAGTGGACAAACATGGAGGCGGCAAGAGAGACAGACAGACAGACAGAGAGACAGACAGAGAGACAGGGTGAAATCAAATCCACCGGCTTTAGAAATGGCTCTCATCCAAGATGACTACCTCTCCTCTGATAAGACCCAGTTTGCGATCGTCTAGTGGTCAGGGTGTCTGACACACAGCCGAGAGGTTCTGGGTTTGATTCCCTAACATTCCCACCGTCTACCCCTAGTCATCCTTGAGCAAGACGTCTGCTCATTAATGACATGTTTTTCTAAAATCCACTGTAAGTGGCTTTGGATAAAAGTGTCTGTGCTGAATGACTAAATGGTAAATAATGAATACAGAAGATGAGGCGAGAACAGATGAGAGGAGAACAGACGGCGGCGGGAAACAGATCGGAGCGAAAAGAATCCGACGGGAGCGACGGAGAGAGCGAGAGTGACCCAGAGAAACGGAAAACCAGGAGCTAAAAATAAACCTGGGCGTCTTTCCCGGGAGAATTCACTCCCAGCGAGGTTGAGCACGCCAGCAACGAACCCAAGTCCTCCTGTGATGTGCGAGTGTGGCGCCGAGCCGCCAGCGGTGCATTCATCCTGACAACGCGCTCCTCCTGACGCCGGGTCTCGCGTTTGTCTGGCGCGGCTCCTCTCTCCCTCACCGAGTCTGTCGTTTTTATTGGCCCCCGGAGGGGCCGTCTTAATGGCCGCTATCGGGAAGCGTTTTGTAATCCGGGTCAATTCCGCCGGCCGCCACCGGACCCGGGGTGCGGATCACGTTGTAATCATAATGGCGTGGAGCGACGGGGGAATTACGGGGGTGGGGCCAATAAGTCAACACATTTAAAGGTGCGGTGGAACGCAAACCAGAGAGAGAGCCGGGATACGAGATACGCGAGAAGACGCTTTGTTGGAATACATACATGAGATTAGCATAACATTAGCATACCTCAGACTGTGAAAAACGGGAGATTTATGTTTTACGTTAATGCGTGAGGGAAGCGAGCCTCTGCACTGCTGCTGCGCGGGATTTAAATGTGGATCTGGTGTGACTTCAGGAGACGTGGGAACACATGGACCAAACCCTTCGGATGGGAGCCTGTGTCCTCCTCATTATAATCTCCAGGAAGGAGGAATTCAGGGATGTACTTTGCATCTGCCGGCGCCGCTGCGAGAGACAATTAAAACTAACGATAAGACCGCGTCTCTTTTTTTGTCAACACCGTCGCACACACTCGAGGCGTTAACACAAAAACACTGCACACTTTGCACTCACAAATTGCTCAGCATAGACTCAAGGACACACACATGAATGCACACCTGGGACACACACACACACACACACACACACACGATGGGTCCATGAGGAAAGCTTCTTTCCGCTTCTTTTCCGACTTGAATTTTTATCAACTTGATATGAAAACCACAAACGCTGCGCTGCCCATCATTGCCAGAGTCCGTTTTTCCTATTGGATACCGCTGGAGGGGGAGGGGTGTATCAGCAGGCGGGGGGGGGGGAGAGGTCACCGCTGGGGTCGTCAGAAGAGGTCCAAGAAGACGTTTGAGGAACTTGAGGAACCCTGTGAAGGCTCTGACACCGATACAGACCAGGCGACAACAACCATACAGCGAACCGAGACGGAGCGCCGATCGATTCCAACGGCCATGTTTAGCGCACGCTACGCTGCGTTAGGCTAGCTATCACTTCCTCACACGCGCACACAACGCTATCCTATGTTATGCTACGGGCAGTCTGTACCCACACAGCAATATCATGTAACACACACACACACACACACACACACACACACACACACACACACACACACCACCAGTACGTCCAGTAAGACAAATTACACGTCACATCAAACTACTACAGCGGGTGGAGTGTATAGGATTGGTAGCCTCCAGGGGGCTAACAGTGGAGCGTTTCATCAAGGCGGCGGCGGCGGCGGCGGCGGCGGCGGCGGTGTTGGGGGGGGGGGGGGGGGGGGGTGGGGGGGGGGTGTGGTGGTGCGCTACGGTGGCTCCCTAAATCATTCGGTCAACGGCAAGGACGCGGTGAGCGGAGGATGGATGGGTTCTGGGGTCAGCGAGTTAAGAAAACGAGGTCCCCATTGACCGCTGGAGCGCCGTGTCTGCTGTAGGTGACTCGCTCATACGCCGCCGCCGCCGCCGCCGCCTCCCCCCCCCCCCCCGCAGGCATGTAGTAATCAGCAGAAAGGTCCTTGATGTGCCCACTCATCACGGCTCCTGACACCCCCACCCCCCCCCACCGCCGCCTGGCTGGACCCTGAGGTACTGGACAACCATGCAACACTAGTCCTGGTTCTCTTAAAGGCCCAATCCAACGTAAGTCAGCCGCAGGTGAGGCGTCTGCAGGAAACCGGAGGTTGGGGTGGACTTAGCTTTTCAAAAAGTGGGAGGGTTTGTTGCAGCTGTCAATCACCGTGCGATGAGTAACAGTTGACAATGGAGCGATGTAATTGGACGGAATACTTGTCAGTTTAACGCCAGTGCATGCATGTGTCATCGCTACGTAACACAGCCGTATAGCAGAAGCACAAATACATTTCTGAGCGCAAATATATGCAAAATACATTCACTGAATGAAACAAATGTTATTAATGGTATTGAAGTAATTCAACTATAGGTGACCCAATTTGGATGTGACCTGTTCATCTAACTTAACCAGGAGTTAACCAGGAGTTAACCAGGAGTTAACCAGCGGTTCGACGGCTAACCTTCACCTTTATAACGGTAAACGTAACCAACATAACAAAATACAACCAATCAGGTAGCGGCTGTAGTCTGAGCTAATGTCGCTAATGTTGCCCAAGAAGACCTGGCGAGAACCCGGCCGTTGTCGACTGACCAACACCGTTGGGAGGTTACCGACTACAGACCTACAGACATACTCATGATGGGATGGAAACAAACGCAACTATCCAAGTCAAGTGGGGATAGATGATCGATTCCCGTCCTCGCCGCTGGCGTTGCCAGAACGCAGGAAGCCAGTATTTGAACACCTGTGGTGCGTGGTTGGTGTGCGCAGGTGTGGGCCGGTAAACACGAACACGGGGGGGGGGGGGGGGGGGGGGGGGGGCTGAGGGGGAATTAGCGT
>JAOPHQ010004095.1:10000-49064 GCA_030340625.1 Merluccius polli | reverse complement strand
TTTGGATCATAGTTGTTTGTGCCGGAGTCAACACTATATTTAAACATGGCCACATAGTGTGGCCCGAGCCCTTGCCCTGCACCATCTGCTTGACATTGTCACAGTAACCACATCTGATGGCGATGTGCAGTACGGACAAACTTGGCTGTCTAAAATGCTCATTGCAGCGTTTCAACAGGCTTAAGAATTCACAGGAGGTTGCCAAAGAGCAGTGAAAAGCGACAGAAAAATAAAAGGGAAGGAATGTGAGAGGGTGTTTTTTTAGTAAGGACCTCTGCCAGGAGCCCAGCTTCATCACATTCTCTCAACAGGAGCCAACAGATGAAGTACATTGGGAGCCGAATACAAGTTCACCCTGAAACCATAGAACCCTTGTTCCGTTGTCCCGATTGGACCGTTAGCCACCAAGACCACAGCTCTTAACACAACAGCTCTAAACGCCCCCTCCTGTCCAAGAAAGTGAAAAGCACAGCTCACACAGCATGTGTAGTTTACAGTTAACAGGATGCTCTAGGAATATGCAAGTCTTTGTGAAGAGTAGTTTGTGAGAAAGCAGAGAAAGACTGTCAGGGGGAGATATATGCCGCATAATTGGCAGGCAATAATAATCACACTGTAAAGGGGGTTGTGGTGTTGTTGGTAAACAGGTCAACCATTCAAGCTTGGAGGCATCCATCAAGTTAACAGCTCCTACCGTTTGCTGGGCCAATGTGATTAAGATCCATAGCACAGTTCTGCAGAAGGCTTACAAAGCAGAGCATTGTACAACAAGCTTGTCTGGACTCACCTTGCAACAGGGCCCCCCACACCCCTTAGTCCAAATGACCACAAACAAGGGTTCTGCCTTATTACAAGGTTGCTTTGGATTAGGCTTGAATAAGGTGAATATTGCTTCCCTGACTCCTCAGCACTTGTGTTGCTCATGCATGCATTCAAATAACAAATGGATTATATAATCTTATATTGCCATCTTAAATGGGATGCAAGTACAGTATATGAGTATAGTAATAGTGTATTGCCCTTTTCTGGCTTGCCTGAACAATTATTAACAGGTGTATGGAAAAGTGCTGTGCTGTGGTGGTGCATGGACAACTCCATCTA
The DNA here is from genome assembly GCA_030340625.1 of Merluccius polli. Lineage (NCBI taxonomy): Eukaryota > Metazoa > Chordata > Actinopteri > Gadiformes > Merlucciidae > Merluccius > Merluccius polli. The sequence goes on along the minus strand of JAOPHQ010004095.1, from coordinate 47,963 downwards.
TAGAGAAACTGTGTATTGCATGAAATGTGTTGGTAAACAGGTATATTGGGATTGCAGAGCCAAGACCGTGGAGGTCATACTTACCGTGCCCCCAACAATCCTGCCCAAAGGGTACCAGGCTCTCTCGTCAAACCAGTTAAGAAACTCGTAGAAGCCATTGGTGGCAAGATGGTGTGTTGATCTGTAGTTGAACCTGAAGGGAAAAAAAGACAGATGTTTAGTACAAGAACAAAATCAAGAGCACAAACACAAAACGATGTGAAACTCAACCTTCCTTTTGCTTTTAGAGATTATAGAGTGCCCAAAGCTTGGACTGTTGATGATGGATGAAAGTAAAAAAACTGGTGGTTTCACTCTTAACACGTTATGAAGGCGGTGGTGTGGGTAAACTACAGGGACTTGTAAATGAGTTCTAATCCATAGAACATCTTTTTACCTTGGGAACCTCTGTGAGAAGCCACGATACACAGTCTGAAAGGTCAGCTTTGAGTTCAGAAGTTGTGGGAAGGCATGGGGCGCTCTCACAAACAGAGCATCTTTCTCAACAAAGTTAAAAATGCAAAGAATTCCTGTACAAATAATTCCTTTTCTATGTCAGATTCAGATGATAAAGGGGTCCACTGCATTGCACTAGCGTACAGGCCAATTGACAAAGGGAAAGTAAGACGCATTAAGGTGCGTTTCTGTACAAGGCGCATACAACTGACGGAAGATAGGTTCATGCGTAGTGAACCCGAGGCAGAGAGTGAGGCGCCGAAGGACAATTACCTGTTCCGGCTGACACTAATGGAGAGAAATGGCGAAGAGGGCCTGGAAGATAACCTCATCTCAACATGGTTAATCAGCTCTCTCTCACACACCGCAGCCGGCTCACCGCTTCATATTCTGTCAAATGTGAACATCCTTTTGCAAGCCAGCCAAAGCAAGGTCAAGGAGCATGGCGTGAAGAGTGAGATGGGAAACGCTATGCTGCTTTTCTTCCTTTGTGTAATCAGCACCCCATACAAAATGGGTTCACTGTTGTGGCTCTGGTAATGCTAGACTTAGACTAGTGTGATGAAGATAATTCTTGTTGATGTTCCATAAAAGATCAGCTGGTTATCAATAAGCCTTTCGAAGACCACCAACCTCATACCAATGTGTTTTATCTTTTAAAGAGCTTTTCGTTTAGCAAATGATATTGCAAGTACAATATATAATACATCCCAAACTGTGTGTGGGCACATACCCAAGTTCATAACTGTGCCTTCCCCCATCAACTGTGACAAGTTGTTTTAGACAACAAAAAAATGCTGTTTGTCATGACTCATTCATTATTCATCAGCTGACACATTTAATTTTGAGACGGCCACACACACACACACACACACACACACACACACACACGAGTGAATGGAAGAGATGGCCTGTTTATGCCCATGGCTCTTCGAACAATCACATTACCGAAGAAACCAGGGTGAGCAAGCACTCTGACCTGACAAAACCACCATTCAGCTGAGTGAGGAAACACTCAATGTAACTCACTTGCACATACGGCACATCAGTCTCTCTGTTGGTGTCCAAACTTCACCTGCTCCAACTGACAAGTAATAGTAATGTAGGAAAAGGAAAAACACAGAAAACTTTGCCTTCTTGCCATGCCTCCACAACCTCTTCCAGCAACTAGCCTAGAAGTAGGGCATTGCCAGTCAAAGTCTGCTCCTTCACCCTTCTCGAAAACTCAGTGTGAAGCACACAAACCACCACACGTTTGGAACATGTGCTGCGGTGGAGGTCGCGCTGCGGTGGTCAGTTGTCAAATGCAGCCAGGCAAAAATAGGGGGGGGGGAACAACAGAAAGCACTCAGAGGAAATAAAGCAAACCCATTTTGCAATGCTCTTCTGCAATGACGACGGCGGGGAGAGTATTTTAACCCTACGCTTGTCACTTTGATGGGAGAGATAATGTAGCGCCCGCCAGGAACATTAGCAATTTAATGCATAACTGCTGATCTGTTCCCTGCCTGCAGAGCATTATAGCGCGATACTGCTTCTCCACGGACCGGCTAGCGGGGAGCTTTGAGATAACATGACCAATACACTGCTCAACAATCTCCAGCCATTGGAAGTACGGAAACGGAGATTAAAAAAATATGAAAAATATTGTTCTATTGACGCTAACCATACAGGACTGAAACGTTCTTACCAAAAAAATAGACAAAGAAATTAGATGAACTCTGACTCGACATAGGTTACATAGACTAATCCAGTTTCTTATGCACAGAGACAGAGACATTAGAGAGACTAAGAAAGTAAGAGATAGATCAAACGATAGAGATGCTACTACACTCAACATCACCTAAGGAGGCAGGCAGACTTTGCAATTAATTTAGACCGAGATCCTGAAACGTTTTTTGCAGATTAGCAAAAACCCTTCCACTAAAGACAATGGATTCTACCCCCAAGACTGACATGATGGCTTTCATTGTAGTTTGTGTGCCAGTTATACCTCATACCTATATTAGGCCGTATATTCACAGGCATCCCCTAAAATTAACGCCACGGTTATAGCAGCTTTGTCAATGCACGGATGAATGCTGATCCATGAGATGAAACTGCTACTTTGACTGATTTGCTCCACCCTCCCCTCCACCACACTGATCAGATGGATTAAATGCAAGTCATGGTGCACTAATAGACCTGGAAGACCATTACCAAGCAGCTGCTTCAATGTCATGAAAAGCAAATACTTTCATGTTGCATCTGGAAAGTGTGTTAAAGGGGCTATATGTAAGAAATGTACTCAAAGTAATCATAAAATGACCCTAATATGTCAATAGACATTGAGGAATCATGTTAATTTCAAGTATTTTGTCAGACATAATAGTAGTCCAGCCAGAATATTTAATTTCAAACGCAATATTTCTGTACCAGGAAAACTGTTTTGTTTTCATTTTGTGTTTTGGTCTGTTGCGCCACCTTCTGCCTAGCATCCAATCGCGAAGTCAGTACTGTGTCGCCATCCGGGTTGCCAGATAGGCTGAGCTGCAGCCATTTACTGTATAAGGAAGGCTGCAGCTACAAATGTTTCGGGTCAGAAATGTCTGACGTTACTAAATGCATTCGTGAACATGTTTACATTGCACTATTAGCCTACCAAATATATTTTAGTTGGGTAATGAAAATGGTCCATGTTTCCACTGGAGTGAACTATTGCAGTATATCTTTAGAATTATATTTGGCTTATCGCCATTATTCAGTTTTTGCTAGAAAAACATGTTTGAAGCGAATCATTGCGTCGTTGCCTCATGGGCGTTTTCACGAAGTCAGTATCGTTTGCTCAATGACTATGTAAGGATTTCACACCATTGAGGGTGCCATTTACTGCACACCGACTGCAGTGTGGATGATAATAAAACAGCGGTCAGAGCTGGCGTGTGTGTCCGACAGGGCTGCTCTATTCGGACACATTACTATGAAGCCCCGGTGACGGTGTGGGAGTGTGGATGATAATAAAACAGCGGTCAGAGCTGGCGTGTGTGTCCGACAGGGCTGCTCTATTCGGACACATTGCTATGAAGCCCCGGTGACGGTGTGGGAGTGTGGATGCTAATAAAACAGCGGTAACAGCATGTGTGTGTGTCCGAGAGGGCTGCTCTCCTCGGACACATTACTATGAAGCCCCGGTGACGGTGATGCAGTTGGTCAATATTATCAGGGATCTATGCAAGGCAAGTGTATTTGTATAGCACACTTCATACACAGAGGCAATTCTATGTTCTTTACCTAAATAAAAGCAAAGAACAGTATGTAAAACACTTGTCATGGTTGCTCCTTCTAGTAAACGCAGTGTTGTGTTGAGTAATCCGGGAACGGGGAATCTGGCAACCGCTACTCTGGGGGGGGAGGGGGAGGGAGTACCACGCTGTACAGTATTTACAACGTGGTTGCAATAACAGTTTTGGCCAGAGAGGACGCAATCCTACATATAGCTCCTTTAAACATGCACATCAGATACTTGTGTCATGTGTGAAATTTACCAACTCAAGGACATAATGACCTCCCAATCAAAAGGTCATGGATTTGACACAACTGAAATGGGAGAAAAAAAATATAATTATAATAATAATAATAATAATAATTTGGAGAAAGTAATATGCATATATAATAATGCTCTAGATTAATTACATCTAGCCTAATAAATATGCATTTAAAGACGTTTGGTCCAAGCAAATCATTAAAAGCAGAAGCAAACAGTGTCCTAATGGACAGGATGAAATGCATCTGAAAAACACCTGGAGTTGCTTTGATAGTTGATTCAGTGAAGCATAATCTGTAACCCAATTAAAAGTATACTTCAGCTAAGTATTTGTTGTGAACAAAATGTAATATTGGGAAGGGGGGGGGGGTAATGTCCTTTGGCCTCACGAACAACTGCCTAACAAGATTAGCACAGTGTCTCACCTCTACACAGTTAGGCTCATTAACGAGGCACTAGGCAGGCTGTTGCAGTTCAATTACCTCCTACTGGGATTATTGCAAAGTGCTGATCATAGAAGGGTAACCCATGGGATCTTTGGGTGCATTTAAAAACAAAAAATACAAGATACCTGCTCTCTATTGGAAAGATGCAACCCACAACAAACATTGTTAGCTTGGAAACCAAACACTAACATGGCTCTGATAGCAGTGAGGGATGGGTGGCACTGACTGCCAAGTCAGATGGGCTACAAAACAGTTTTGATAGAAAAAACAATCAAGTGTAGAAAAGGTAAATGGTTTGGGCGTGGCATCATCAAGCTGATACCGAGGAATACACGACACGTCCGGGCTTAAGTGAGCGGTTAATGACCCAAGCAAGGTTAATGTGTTCTGCAATGGCATTCACCAACAGCAACAACATGCAGATGCTGGAGCAAATTAGTCAAGTCTGGATTTAAATATGGCCTGGAATTATTTGCTCACTACCGCAGTGCACAAGTTAAGCGTTAAAACATCTAAAACAAGAACGAGATCAGTAGACGAATATAAAGCGCAGCTAATGCAGGGTTCCCCACAGCTGTAAGGTGAGGCGCAGTGTCTGCGCTAAATGGCTCACCGCCTCTACAAACAAATTTACATATGACGACGACAACGTGCGCGCCTGTTCACGTCAGCATCTGCATTCAATCTGACAGAAAATATAGGCTTCCATTAGCCTGATATAATATACTACGCTAATTTATACCATGGCCTGGGTGAATACTCTATTCTGATTGGCTGGAGGGGTGTTGATTAATAACCGTGCCTGGTCCAATCCGCGCTCCATACTTATCTGACGTCACCGCCGCCTGCTCTCTTCTGCTCTCTTTCCAACTCTCAAATCTAGCCTACAGCAGCCTCTATATCCTGTTGTATTTGGTTATTATAATTCACATTTTTTTTAAACTCACGACTGTTTGACAGAGAATTTTAGTGGACTCGGAACGATGACGACTATTAAAATTGTAGGGTACAGCCCTACGATGTTGCTTGCTTCTTTCTCTGAAGCACTTTCCCCTCCTATAAACCTTTTTTTGTGGGAAACCCTATAATGATAACGCCAAGGCAACCATTTCCGGCATTGTCCAACAGGCGATAAATAAATAATAACAGTAATTTTAGTGTGTAAACAGTTGCAGAGAGAGCAGAGACTTGAAACTGAATGAGCACACAGGCAGCTCATCTATGGAGATAAAACAGTAACCAGCAAATGCCGCTCAATCTTAATGCCATGAGGAATTAGCCATGAGATTAAAACTAAAGATCATTAATTTCCATACATTAGGCTCTAATTCCAAGTTGCATTTTTAGAACTTTTCAAAGCAGCCAGCTGGCGGTGTTGAGGAAACACAAGCAGATGGCTCCGGCTTGCTAGGTGGGCCGCACTGCCACTCTGCCAACAAGCAAAGAGCCTCGCTAGCACCTATTCAAATAGTGCAATGAAAAATGACATGCTCTGAAATGGCATCTGCTATGTAAAGAAATGTATTATAATGGAAGAAATAAGGGCCCAGTTACGTTGAGAAAAAAAGAAAGCGCAGGACCATCCCATCCCCAGTGAACAACAAACAGGAGCTCTACGGTGCATGACGGCATATCAGCCCAGCCTGGCGCTAGCCCTGGGGAGATGCGACGCTATAAATCGGCCCCATTTATTTGTTCAACACAGGCCCAAATTCTGACAGATTGAAGATGATAAAGAATTGCACATACAATTTTTGGCTGTGTAAAAAAAAAAAAAAAAAAAGCAACAAGAGTCAAATTCTACCCATTTTAAAGTTGAGCGCTTTGTGAAAAACTTTCTGTGCGTAGGCGTTCCCCGACATTGACATAGAAGGCAGCAAAATATAAAGGAAAAAAGTAGAAACAACACAAGATTGGTTTTGGTGTCAGCGCTGTGCTGCTTTTTGTTCCAACACTAGAGCGTTAACGCAAATAGCCAATGAGGTCTATATTTTCCTGACCATTCCTCTATATTTTCCTGTCCATTTAATGGAGAAAACTGCCAGTGCATTTGACATTCTAATAAGATTTTTTTTTTTTTACCTTTATTTATACATTTTTCAATATACATAAATAAGACAATTGCCTGAAAGGACAATGACTTTACTGTAAAACAATCAGAATACAATAATGAAGCAGTCACTTATACCCCCTCCTCACCACCAGGGTCTTACACAAGAAAACAAAGTACAATACATAAAAGTTATAATAATAAATCCAGTCTCATTCAACATAAAAGTTGTGACAGATGGCATTATAAGCAACAACATGACAGGAAAAAAAGATTGTATTATGATAACAATTTGACAAAGAGAAAGGATATTAAATAAATAAAGATTACAGGTACATCAAGTGAATGATACATTTTCTACATATTCAATAAATGGTGAGCAGATTTTAGTAAATGTATCAACTGAACCTTGTGTGAACCATGTGAATCATATTTGTTTCTAATTAAAGATGAAACATTACATCATTCACCCACTGATTGAAGGAGATTTAGGGCTTTTCCAGTTTAACAGGATCAGATGGCAAGCCAGCAATGAAGCAAATGCTGGTGCCTTTTGTTTATAATAAGGACGGAGCAGCTCTGATAGTACCACCCTAAAAATTGCCATTAGGGAGTTAGGCTGCAATACCACATCACATAACTGAGAAAGACCTTCAAAGACCTGGGTCCAAAAGCCATTCAAGGTTCGACAAAACCAAATCATGTGGCACCTAAGACATTCAGGCCCAAAAGCTGGAAAACATTTTTGGCCAACCTATTGTTGGGAGTAGTGTAAGCGGTGCAGAAAATATAAGGAAACCTTAAATTGAATTAGGCCATGTCTAATACATATGGATGAAGAATGTATACGAGAGATACACTTCTCCCATGTTTCCTCAAAAATATCCCCTAAGTCTGACTCCTAAGCATTCATAGTCCTATCAAATGAAGGCTAATACTTTTTTTAACAGTAAGAAAAGCCCTTTGGGAAGTAATCTTGTATTCACCTAGTCAGGTCTAATAAGGGGAACAAAAAAAAATGTCCCCCCCCCCCACAAGCCTTCAACATAAGAAATCCCAGATTTCAAATATGGATTTGTCCAAACAGTGCCAACAATGCACTTTGATTAGTCTTTAACAATGGGCCAATTTGAGCTGCCGTTCAAGAGTCGTTGGTTCTTTGTTGAATTGCAATTACTGAGATCCTATTATCTATATCCAACAAAGTCCGGCGCTAATTGTGCATGCAGGGAACAGCACCAGCAGCAGTGGCAGTAGCACAATTCTATGAAGAAAAAAACAAAACTCGGAAGACATTTAGCTGCTGCCGGACCAGGCGAGAGTTCCTCTGGAGGGCATTATGCATGAGCAGAACAGAGGGAAAAGAGCAACCTGCCGTACAGACCGTTGCACAGCAGCGCACGACATAACTTTAAACAAATCATGCACACCGCTCGAGGCGACGAGAAAACAGTAGGTTATTAACCTCTCCAGTCTGCTGCTACAGATGCCAGGAGGAGGGCACGGGGCTGTGGAACTCTATTAACATGTTTTTCTCCTCAGCAAGGAGTTTAGTATGGAAGGTCATTTCACACTTGAAGGCGTGCAGTGTTTCGCACCAAACATAAGTGGAAGGAGATAAAAGGTGTGAACAAAGCAGGTGTCGAGTGGATTGTGGCCACTCCGTGCGAGGAGGAAGAAGAATGTGGCTGACCAACCAAGAGCAACTCATCCCAGTTCGCTTTGAAGAGTTTGTATGGCCATGTTGATGGATATTAACGTAAACATTAGTTAGAAATATATGAATGTACAATGAATAATGGGAATCGCAAAAGTATACACTATCATGTTGAGGTCAGTGTGTGTCACTCATTCATATGTGTCACAAATGATGTGTTGGTGTCCCAACGCAAGCTCTTTTTATCCCCCCGCCACTGTGAAGGAATTTCACAGACGATGCAAAGAGCCTACGCTGAATGAGTGCAAATACACAAAGCACCCGGTGAAATAAACAGCAGCTTATCAAAGGGAACCCATCATGGCCACCAACACGCCTCCTCTCTTGCCAACTAGATAGCAAGTATTCTTGAGGGGTAGGAAAAGCGCTGAGGAGAAGGGGTAGGAAGTGGAGGAAGGCGTAATTCTCTACAGAACTGCATTCTGAGGCAATGTTGCAGAGGCGGTCCAAGGCCTGAATGAATAAATAATCAGAGCCTTTCACTTTTAGCAAGTGTTTTTTTTTCCAAGGCACACACTATCGGGGGCAGAAGCTGCCTGAAGCATGACTCTGTTATATTAAGGTGCTGAAACGCTAGTCCATTTGAGTTATTATAACAAGCAATAGAAAGTTTTATGCTGATTGCTTTGCATTCGGGCTTAATGTTCAATTATCATGCATTATAATAAATAATTTCATGTTTAAACAAACAAACACAACGCATTAGTATCTACGTAACAGGAAAGACCATTTCAAATTTTACTTGCCATTTTTTAGGATAAAAATATGTTATTTTACTAATTTAATTATACATGTAAACGTGTAAATGTTTATGTATTAAGTCCTATTCACACGGGACTAGTATTACCTGGGGACCTCTACTAATTTGTAATAATTGCGGAGGTCGTCTGTGATCTTAATCCCGTGCAAATCTGCCATGTCTGTACCACCATACGTCACTAAACAGAGGTCATGATATAATATTAGTCCCGCTCAAATCGGCATCTCAGTGATTTAGTCCCGCTCGAATCGGCATCTCAGTGATTTGGGGACATATTTCTTTTTTTGTAAGGTGTTTTGTTTTCTCTGCCTCTTTTCTGGGTGTTACACTGTAATATGTGACCTAGGGCCGGGTAAAAAAGTCTAACAAAAAAACAGGAAAATATTAACTCGATAAAAGTCATGTCGTCTATAAACTTTGTGATTCGATATTAAAATACAGTATTACTGTGGTAGTGTTGTTGCTGTTATTACACTGTGTTGGATGCGCCACCAGTGGGATTTCACACCATCCCCACCATCATTTTGCTATTATTATTCTATAATATTTTTTAAGGAGATTAGCGTACAACACAAATCACAACAGGCAGGGATTATGCACACACCCACTCACGCTGGTGAAAAATAGGTATGCATACTCGGTAGTACATTTTCGTTGTTCTGTTAAACTGAATAGTCTAGTGCCGCATTTCACGGTCTCATTTAGTAGAGGTACTGCATCTCGCCTATGGACAGCTGTGGGAAACCCTGATATGTTAGTTAGTATGTTATGTTTACATTGCACAGCAAGTTCAGAGGCAGCAGACAAAGATGTATTTAAGTGTGTAATATGCACTTTAAACTTTATTTTATTTCAGTGCTTTACAGCATACAGTAGAGCCCGACCAATATGGGATTTTTAAGGCCGATACCGATACAAATATTTGGTGATTTAAAAATCCGACATTCTGATATATCGGCCGATATATATATTTAAAAAATAAATTCCTGAAACGCGTAACAAAACATAAACAGATTTCCCTAACATTAGTTATATGTAGTTATTTATGAGTCCTCGCTAAAATAATAGGATAATGCAGTGAACACACTTCACCGATGGGTCACACCGCGAGCGACATGAGCAGCAGGGGGCGCTGTGGCCGCTGGCTGCTGCCTGCCGTCGCCAGGGGGGCAGGGCTTCAAGCAGCACTGCAGACATCAAGTTCGGTTGCGCCCATTGCAATATCAAGTTTGTAGTAGAGCTATTCGGCAGGCCGGCGTGACAAGCATGTTCAAATAACAATTTCCACATTTCCCCTGTTTATTATTTAGTAATCAAAATAATATTTTCAAACAATACGTACAAAAAATGCTGTCTATTTTGTGCATGGTGGCATAGTTGGAATCAGAATCGCATTGTTGGCCTAGTTTCCCCGACACAAGGAACCTGGTTCTTTGCTCTGTCAGGACACAATACAACAAATAGAAATGGAGATAAAGCATTATAAAGTGCAAAACACACTGCCGCCACAGCGCCGCGGCGCGACACAAGTGCCGCCCCTAGCACACAAAGGAAGCATCGCGCTGCGGCGCATCAACAGGAATATAGTCGTCTCCGGAGCAGAAGAAAAACAAAAGAAAAGAAAAAAGCGCCTTTGCGGCGGCACTTGATGCGCGGCGACGCTGTGAAATAGAACAGTGGCGTGAAGTGTAGCGGGTTGCTGCTTCGCGCCGACACCGCTCATTTGCATGAAGTTAAACTAATTTCAACTCTCCTCGTCGCTCTGGACGCCGGCGTTGGGCTGCTCGCTGCCGCCGCGGCACCGGCCGCTCCTCGTCGCCAGCTCTTATTGAACATGAATGACTGCCGGCTGCTTTTGCTGCTCATGTCGCTCGCGGTCGGGGATAACTCGTTCGCTCTGCCCGACTCTGGCTGGATCAGCTGGTTGTAGGGTGTGTGGCGTTATAACATGGTTGAAGGGTGTTTAGTCCGTTTTTTTAAATATTCATTTATTGGCCATTATAAATGCCGATACCGATAGTTTGGAAAATGCCTAATATCGGCCGATAATATCAGCCTGCCGATATATCGGTCGGGCTCTAGCATACAGTACTGTAAATGGTTTATTCTTTGCTTAAAGAATGATGAAATGGTGAAATAAGTATCGGGGTCAATTTGTTCTAAACAATATCTATAATGCATATATATCACAAATATTTGAAGGTATTCTTATGAATTCTCTGGGAATTTCGAATTTCAATTTCGAATTGAAACGTGATTCAAAGTATCTAAATCTGGGCTAAATGTTAGGGTAAGAATAACAGGGCAGGGTTAGGGTCGCGGTACCCTTCTGACTGGGTCGCGGACATTTGTCTATAAAAAACACCGCCATACTTAATAAAGGCACCGACAACCAAACCAATTTTATCCAGTGATTTTGGGATCTCTATAAATGTCAAATGTGCATGTTTTGGAACCTACATTGTTGGTTAGGTTGGCAATTATAAATTAAAGTTTTGAAAGCATGTTAGGTGCAAATTCAGGAGGTTCATCTTGCTACACAGCATGGAGACCCATTCGCAGAGAGAATAGTAACATTAGGCTTATATAGAGACCAGACACTTTCCAATCAATATTTCTCCAAAATAGTGCACAAACAAGCCAGGGGATTCATTTCATAATTCAAGGCAGCACTGGTCGGCTGAATACGTAATTGGGCCTCACGAATGATGGAGCCTCCGCTTCCCTTTCTTCATCATCTGTCCAGTTTTGAGAAGGGAAAAGAAGAGGAGCAGAGCTGAGCAGAGCCGGTTGGGCGCAACCAAACTTGATTTGTTTAGATCACCATAGCAACACGTACACATGTATGACATCACATCCGGGGGATAATGTCAGTAATTTCAGACTAAAATACAGACTTTGCTTATCCTGTGTGAATGCGCCACACGAAACACACATGGGGGCGGGCGGGTAATATCTAAAATCACATGAGGTCCCCTGGTAATACTAGTCCCATGCGAATAAGGCTTTACAATGATTGTTTGTGTGTGTGCAACTGTTTCCTTCATTTTTAGTAACAAGCAATTATTGAGCAATTATATACGACAGAATTGCGGAATACTTTATTCTGATTGGTCATTACACATTCCAAGGGTGTGCATTAAAGTGGCAATCTCAAAGATTTCCATTTTGTTCTCTTTGGCGACACCTTTGGTGAAAAGCGTAATTACAGGTGTGTTTTGGACCTCACTTCCATGGCTTCCCAGGGATCCAAACAGTGTCCTGTGTGACGACCATCAGTTGGCAGTTGGCCCCTGCCAGCAACACTAGCAGAGATCAGAAAAAAACAGTACACCGCTTCACACACAGTAGCTCTGTCTACCCTCTCTGGCGGAACTACCACTGCTGGGTGAGGGAAAATATGTAACTACCTGTGTGCCATTTGTGATTTTTTGTGGGAAGGTCACCACAGACACCAGGTTCGTAACCTTCATAATACTGCATATGCATGGGCTTTCAAGAGTAAGCCATAAGCTCTATCACTCATTCGGTGATAGTGACTTAACAGACATCTATTTACATGAAATTCTTCGAGAATGCCACTTTAAGTAAGGGGTAATCCATGAACAGGTGTGCCGTTTTTAAAAAATAATGGACTTTGTGTCATGCATTAGGTGGGCCTTGCCATCCCTTACAGCCCATCAAGGTTTATTTCTTATTTAACACTAAACAATAAATTGGAGTGAGCCCATGAAAATACACCTGGTCTTGTCTTCATTTATTGTCCACCATGTTTGCTGTCCCTTAGAATTTTAAATGAAAATTGTTCAACATTGTCGTGTTCTCTACATATCCACTTATATTAGCCGCTTTGGTCAGTTGTGCTTGCTAAGATTTGGGTTTTGGTGTCCAGTACCCTGTGTTGGCATTACAAACTTACTCTGTCCCAATGACTTCTCTTACTATTGACAAGATGTGCTCCTCCTTCTCAGTGTTATGAGAAGAATAGAATGAAGAAGATGCAGAAACATACAGGGACATTTAGACCAGGCTTAGATCGGACTTGTTGGTAGTATGATGGAGCCATGTTCACTTTATTCGTCAAACCTGGTAAGCTATCTGAAATGGGATTGAGTAATTAAGATGGAGAAGAAATGTATTATGCAAAAACATGGGGAAACAAACTAGAAGATAAAAGATGTTTTAGTTTCACTCTTGTTAAGGACTGAGAAAAATGGTCATAATAAATAACAGATCTCAGATGAGTGTGACATTCGCTATAGGTCGAGTTTATTCATTTTTGCAGACCAGCGAGACTGGATTAATCGATGATTAAAACCACTGAGCTACTGTGTGCACCATGTTTAGCAACACAGCGAAGCCAGAGCATACAACAGACTAAATGAGCCTAGGTTGGTATTGATTAGTAATTACATGCTGTGGCGAGAAGGGAGACACAGAATCATAATGTGTATTAGTTTAGCAGCATAACAACGCAATCTCTCTGCTAGCCTCTGCAGAATGCTGATGGCTAAGAGGAGACAGGGCAGAGTTTAATAATACCCTCAAAGCTGTGTTCAGACTAAAGCTGAAGAACTTGATCACTTGAAGAAAATGAGGCAACACCAACATTAGGGATACACACCACTAATTACCAACAAAGACACCAGTGCAAAAATATCCATCTCATCTGGCTTTTCTTTTGTTTGAAATCTCAAATGAAGTGACATGACATGTGGGGAAAAAGGGGGAGAAGGGTCTCCTCCAAAACAGCAAAGGATAGCATTTGGAAACGTAAACCTAGAGAAACATCTAGGTGGTCTTCCAAGGACAGCAAGCAAGTCCATCTAGAAATCTGCCTCTGGGCTTTTACGGTATTACAAGAACAGCTTTTAGGTTGACTTTTTTCTAATAAATTATTTACAAAAGGAACACACTGCAGACATTAAAGCCTCCAAAGATATAAGCCATCTCCCTGAAGAGTGTTAAAGAAACAAACATGGAGTTGTAATGTTTTGGGAGTATTTAGTGATGGGGAAATGTGTTGGTGGATTGCCAGAGGACAGTACTAGTACAGTACTAGTTTGCACAATAATTGCACAAAAATGTAATTTTGATAGTTTGGACAGAAGAGACAAATATATAACAGTATATGTCCTAGTAACTACTTTGTTCTTGCTCCGAGGACATATTAGATTAACCCAGTAGGCCATTAGCATTATCCTATGAGTATAGTCCGATTAGTTCTTCTAGACTATAATGGCTAGTGGTTCATTTGAGCTATATTGCTCTATAAATGACAGTAAGCACTATAAATCACAGTAAGCACATGAATTGACAAATGCATGTCGTTAAAATCTTAAACATGACAAATCCAGTGTCCATGTGCACTCTTGTCTTTAGTTCCCATCATTGAAGACAAAACATCTTACCTGGGGCGAGATGCTGGATAATTCCTCTAGTCACACTTACCACATTGCCAGATGGTGTATTCATAAATGACTGGGAAAGACAAGAATGGGATACGATTGTGGCAGGTGAAAACCTATATTGTGAGGTTCCTGCCAATAGGCCTTATACCCCTAGCGGCCATCTTAGTTCGAAACATTAGCTGGGTGGGATAATGAATGCAGATTCCACATACAGTTAATTGACAGTGTTGCTAACAGCAGGCACAGATCAAGCGTGTTCATTACTAGATTATGAACATGCCCAGTCAGTCCTGAGATTAGCATATGCAGCCATTCTTGAGTTGTTTATTAATCTATGGTCCATATTTTTTCAAGGTTTTACATTTAATTCAAACTTTGGTGGATTCATAGTAATAACCTCAACATTAAATGTATTAAGTACCTTTAACCATTTCATTTTATCTACCCAGGGGCTTCAAGAAAGCCATTAGAAAAGACCTTCACACTAAACAAGACCCCCAAAATAGTGCACAGGAAACGTGCAATGGCTCAAAGACAAGGGGCGCATGTGCTTTATTACAGAAGCTACTTAAGGTATTAAATTACTGAGGGTTAAAGGTGGCAATGATTTATCGATTGCCGTAAAATGTATAATGAGGTTTTTAAAACGTGGTTAACAGACAGATTGCAATCAGCACATGGTGGCTACATATTCTGAATAAGCAGTTAAAAAGAAAATGAACTACGGTATATATCCTGCATTTATAGCAAGAAACTTTTCCTTGTGCAATTTCCGTTAGATGGATCAGATATACAAAGCCATCAACAGGTGACCGAACAAACACAAAATGTGTTACTTTTCCTCATCTGCTTTTGTTATTCTTTGTACTACTTAAAAAATAAAATGTTTTTGCTCATATGGCTCATTCTTTTGTTTTATTGCTCACCTTCACTTGTAAGGTTCTAGCTCAAAACCAACAAAATAGGTTACTTGAACTTTTCTTTTTAATGTAAATAAAATACCATTGTTCTTAAAAGCCCAGCACAATTGTATTGTACTTTCAACCCTAGTGTGTGAAACCATGAAAATGGAAAGCTATAAAAGCCCATTCCTCAAGGAGTCCTTAGGGGCACTCCTTTCTAAAAACAAAACAAAACACCATATCCAGTGACTAAAAACATCGGACACTGGAAGAAGTTAACAAGCAGCGAATGACTTACAAGCGCCGTATTTACATCCAGATGAATAGCTTTGGCCATCATATGGGACCACTGATCAATTAAGTATCCCATGCAAAACCCACATGCACAAACAACAATGATTACCCGCCTCATCATTATTGGCTGATATCTTTATTTAAACGGCACCCTGTGCACTTCAGATCGATCCAGAGAAGCACTGCACAACACAATGCACACAGCTTTCCAACTCACAAACACCTAATGACTTGTGTTATGAAAGGCCATAGGCATGCATGCACCATGGACTCTATCGTCTTATCCACCTGCTGGTTAACTTCATATGCCCGTCGCAGCTGGAGCCTGCTCAACAATTGTTGACTCATCTTCTGAGGCTACAAGTTAGCAGAAGGACCCCATTGCAATCCTCTATAGAAACTGCATTTCTGGGTTTTACACAGAGATGAACCACGCCTCCACCCCCCTGTTGTGATGCCTCAGGCTGAATATCTTATGAAGTCAGGGAAAACGAAGGCCAGCTACACATAATCCTATGCGGCTCGGAAAATCACCCATCTTCAGGCAAGCATCAACTTGCTGTGAGGGCATACGGTGCGCTGAGATAAAGATCCATTGCCATCTTGAGATGATCACCAGAAATGAGACCATAAAAACGGGACATTAGAAAAACACAGATGTGGACAGTTAAGTAGTCGATGGAACAGCTTTCCCTCGACGATGTCGTTAGCGTGGTCTATATGAGCGGAACGGCTTAGCTGCCGTAAAGTCACTGAGGAGATGGCAGAGGGGGGAAAAAAAGGCATGCAAGACCTCCACGGCTCATTGGTTCAAATGTTTACAGAGGCTGACTAGTAGTGCAATGATGTTGCGGTCATGAAGTCACAGCGCATGTCAAACAGACTGGCTCTTGCTTCGCAAAACTCGCCAATCAACCGGACAGCAAGTTGCATCATAGCAAGGGTTAGTGTTGTACCCCAAAGCTTTCACAGTGTTTCCCCTACATGCATCCAGCAGTGGGGCAGCACTGCCGCTGGATTAGTGGTTACTAGTGACACTGCAATCAACCATCCGAAAATTATATACATATTATATATTTTAGGGGTGTCACAATTTTGATTTTAAATCGAAATCGATCGTAATAAGCTTTCGATTTTGAGCATCGAAATCAAAAGCAGGATCGACAGAATCGGGGTAAAAATTAAATAATAATAATTGTATGCTGTGTTTGTGGGGCTGTCATCTAGTGACTCTTCTTTTTGTTTTTGTGTTAAACAGTTATTTCATCAATTCGGTGAAATCCGTTTTTGTTACATTTGAAATAAATTATTTAAATTTGACCATATGGCCTTAGTGTTGTACATTCCTAAAGAAATAGTGGTTATATCACACATACCATGTAGCCTATCTTTTTAAGAATTTGAAGTTGTCAGGGCATAAAACCAATGATCCGATGATCTTTACCAATCAAGACTGGATAGTCTAACAATGGAATAGCTGTATGGTGCAGATTTTTTTTTTAAAAACAAACACAAAATGAGCCACTAGATGAAAAAAACAAAAATATTTCAATTTTTATTATCGTTTTTAAATCGGAAATTGAATCGTGACACCCCTACTATATGTTTTTTTTATGTTGTTTTATGTTGAGCAGCTCAAATGCTTTGTTTTATTTAAAAACATATATTATAGATGCCCCCTACTGCACTCGCCACATTGTCATTGGGGAATATTGTGGAGAAAAAGTAATACAACAAGCGACTTAATAGATTAAGCCTACATATTTGATTGTGTAGAACAGAAGCAACATGAAACCCAGACGATGTGATGGCTGCAAATTGCAGACTGAAAACTGTACTTGCGCCAAAATTTATGCCAAAAAAGATTTGTCTAATGCACATACTGATGCTTGCATGCTATTTCTTGTTATGCTATATTGTTATACAATTGTATGAGACCATTAGCATGTGCCATCCTGACCTCATCGCTTCAAAACTTGTCCTCTGGGAACCCATGCATGGTAAAGCCACACGTGGTGCTCGGAGGAAAACACGCGTGCTGAAGGAGGAGACTGGCTACACCAGTGCTGAAGAACCTCCTGCTCTGGAATGCTGGACCGGGATTTGTGGAGACTTGTCATCTCAAGAGTCAGAGTTGCCCCAGTGGACTCGACATGATGATGATGATACCATTTCTGTTGCACCAGAGCCCTACTGGAATCAGTAATCACACTGAAATCTCTCTGCGCCCGCACACATCAGCACCATGCATGCGCGCACATCAGCGCCGTGCACATCAGCGCCGTGCACATCAGCACCGCGAATGCACGCACATCAATATAGTGCACCTCACACACATCTACGAAAAAAAACGTAGGGGGAAACATTGTTCTGTATCTGTGTGAATGAATTTCCCTGCAAGTTGGGTAGTGCTCTCCTGGGAAGGATCTGGGAATTTACTGCCAGGTCAGAGTAATTATACACAGTCTTCTGTACCACCACAGGCCTCTTCATCACCCTCCCCCTCCACAACTGCCTCTGCTGCTGCATATTCTACAGCTTGGAGATAATAGAGCAGGATCAGAGAGCCTTCTTTCTCCTTTCCCTATTCAGTCTCTCCCCCTCTCCTTCTCTCTGTGTGAGCAATGTTTTATTCTTCCACAGGGGAAACTTTAAGCAGGCATAAATCCCCAGTCCTTATGGTCTCCTCTGCCTCACCATTATGGTCCTGACTATATTTCACCGTTAGACCGGGACCCAATTCCTCTGTTGGGTCGAAGCCAACTCCCTCACTCCTGTAAACAAATGTGCCGTTAGCTAATAAAGCTATTAAGAAGATGAGCCCTCTCTGGTTACACAGCTGTTAATGTGGTATCAAATTAAAGTTGTTTTTTTAAGTTGACTAAGACAAATATGTGGAAATGAACAAATGCGTGTGACCAGAGATTAGGTTCGAGGAAACAAATAACTTGAGACTGAAGTGGAACGGTCTATAAATGAAGAGTAACAAGAATGTCTGAACAGATTAATTAACAAGTATGCCATTATTGTTTTAGATGAAGGATATTCATCTGAGGAGAGCTAGTAGTACATTGATCTTTTAAACAACGCAGACAGAACACTTCGGCCAACTGTAATTAAAAAAACCTAAGTCTAGTCTAAAACGTAACCCTCTGCATGGTAGAAACACGAAGAGAAAGGAAAATGCATAACATTTTAAGAAATTGTATGACTTTTTTAATGGATCCATTTACAGCACAATCCAGTTTTGCATCATCTGATTGGCTCTTCTGATCGGCCTTTTGGCCGATAATATTGAATTATTGCCACGCCCTACTTCAGTGGACATGCGCAGTGTATGCAATCGTATACTATTCCACTATACATCAGTATGATTAAGGTCTGTTAAGGTCCATTTGTTTATCAAATTCCTTAACGATTAGGCATAAGAAAACAATAACAAACATCTGGGCAAATCCCGCTAGTAAAATGTATTTGCTAAAGTCACATTTTGTCACTGCAGACAGGGTAGCTGAAGTCTGCACAGCATTATAATGCTCTGTGCAAACTAAGCCCTTAGCTCTTAAGGACTCCATTAAGTGAGTGAAACATTTGATTTGATTTGAGTAAACTGACAGGGCCAAAGACATTACCCAGTCGCTCAAACAAAAAGCCTGGTGGGGGATCTGCTCTAATTTGATAAACAGCTGAGTTTAAGCAACAAATGTAACCAATTAAACACCTTTTAGTAAGCTATTTAGGGGGATTGGTAAACACTTTCATTGGTCTGTACTCAAGGGCGTTGTAAGTCCCCTCTACCGAATAACCTCAACAAATACATATAGCTTATTTGCCATCACCTATGTACTTCCCATACATCCCAACACAAAAAAACAAAACATATTGGCTTCATCAAAATACAATAGAAATATAAAACGACCACCATAGCCTTCTTCCTCTGCAGTGGCTATGATAAAGGTGCAATGTGTAAGCTTATTAGTATAAAACATTCAAAAATGAACAACAATTATCAACAGAATGTGAAGAAATAACAGTTTTGACATTGCGTCAAAAACATCCATTGTGTTGGAGATATTTTGTTAAGTTAGCAGCTAGCCCAGCTAGCGTCGGCCCATACCATCTCGTAATACCACTTCTTACCTCAAGAGGCGATTGCCGTCACTGCAGCGAACCAGTCTGCCCTCAGTCCAATATGAGAGGATGAAATAGTGCTGCCCAGAGGGCATATTCTAACCTCTTGTCAATCATGTTGAGAACCCATTGTTCAATTATGACATTTGACCACTCTATTAAAAGGTCATGACGAATAGAATTGAATGATAACAAGCCAAACCACCACCAGATGGCGATGGACTGTTCTGATCGAAGGCAATTGACCCATTTCCTGTGAAACCCAGTCTTACCTACTATACATGATTGTAAACATGATTGTGAGGTTTTAAAATGGTACTCAGACACTGGATTATCTGTTTATGGTCGGTTTTAAGCAATCCAACACAACTTTGATGACAAAACAAAAGGTCAAACATAATTTGTAATTGTAACTAGAAAACGTTTGTTCTTGATGGTTGAGTTTTGATCACAATTCATATGATAAATATTTTGTATAGATAACGTGATGGAAAAAAAAAATCGCTATTGCACATGCATGTGCACATGCACAATTATGAAATACATTACTCTTGCCGTTACATCCTCATTATTTTGTTTGGGGTTGGAATTGTGTTTAATTTAGCCAACAATGGTTATGATAGACTAAAAGTTGAGAATCTATCGATCAATCTAGGGGTTTATCACATGACTGCTTTTTCGCATGTTTAAATGCCTTATGACATCTTTGCTTTTGGGAGGGGGCGGGGTTGCCCATATACAGGATGAAGGAGGTTGTGAATTTATGTGAGATGCACGTGTTTGATGTAGCAACTCGTAATGATCCACGCAGCCTAATGAGTGAACTATGCAGAAAAATATATTAATAAATAAAACCACAGGGGAGATCCCGACTTTGTAAAGCAGAGGAAATGCAATGTGAGCCTTAGATGTGCATGTGGGCTGTGCATGCATAATGAGGCCAGGGGATTGGGAGCGTTTCATTTTAGGGAGCTAAAATTGCTGCGATAATTTCCAGGAGAGGAGAGACAATGGGCCTTTTGTTGGCCCTCAAATTAAATGTCACCCAAGACATGGCGAGGCTTCCATGGTTTGAGGTGCCACGGGGGGAAAAAGGAGAACGAATTGCAGGCGGCATCGTGCACTGCTGCTTGAGGCTGGCTTTTACCACTCGTCTCATCGTCAACAGGGATACTTAATAGTGAGGCTACTTCGAACCTGTTGAAAACTAGGTTCCAATTAGGGTTTGATCCTGTTTGTTTTTTTTACATTTAGAACATATTGGAATGGGCCTCTACCTATTACTACAGTTTACCTTCTTAGAACATATGCAATAACTGTGTGCATCGGTTAGAACACACTGAAAGCTAATTGTAATTTTAAAAAAAACGGTTAACTTTGACTGATCCATGACGTTATTACTATATCTAACATTGCTTGGCTATTACAGAAGGCTTGCAGCAGCAGCAGCAGTCTCCGCTAACAGAACATGGAATCCGTCTAAGCTCAACAAATTGTTTGTTTTTACCATGATGAATTGACAAATATCACTTCCATGAGGCTGTTCTCAGCAGACAGATCACACGCAATGAACGTGGCATTTCATATTCCTCGCAGCTATAGCGAAGTTCAAGCTGCATGCAAAGTTTATATTATGTTTATTCTAATGTTGATTAACATAAATGGTGTTCTTATGCCTTTATTAGTAATACCACCAAAGAATACACTAAAGCGGTCAGGTTGGGAACCCATACGTTTATGCATATTTCTCCTGTTCCTTGAAATATGACCAGTGCGTTTTGACTGTAGCTTGATTTTTAAAGCAGTTTCCGAGATTCCCGGGATAGTGTGCTTCTGTTTCCGGGATAGAAAATTTCAAATTTTCAGGAAAAATATGAATCCCTAGTTCTAACTGAGTAAATGCCACATTTAGTATTGATCGCTTCTTCTGAGCTGACCAGAACAGCTGAAAAAGCAGCTGGACCCTGCTTTGGAAGGCCAACCTAAACTAAAATATTGTGCATTTTTAAGACCTTGCTTTGCCCAGTGGTACTGAAGTTCTTTAATTCTCACCATGTCCTTCAAAAAAGTAATCCATCATTGGCAACCTTTCTTTTTTTAATGGCCTCTCTGGCTTTGAAAAGAGCCACGCTGGACCCCAAAAAGGTTGTTCATCTGTCATCAGCACAACATGCGGACCCAAAAGCCAACAGCGACACGGCGTCAGCTTATGAAACTCATCAATTCTCAAAGCAGTCAAGCCGTCAGTGGCAGCAGAGCCTCCATGTCCTCTTCAGACCCGCGGCAAAATGAACAGAACTCAAAGCTTTTCTCACTGCCTTCGATGGAGAAAAAAAACTCACAAAAATCCTTTCCAGCTTTGAACTTAAGATAAAAATCAACAGCACAAACCGTTGGAGATGAGGCCTAGCTCAGAATGTGCGCTGATAGCATCTTAGTGGAAAAGTGGGGCTTGGAGCAATGGGAATACATTTTCTTTTCTTTTTTTTAAAGACTACAATGTGTTCATCTTGGATGAATGATAATTATACACCACCCCTACACTTACGAACACCCTGCTCCCAGTTGATTTGGAGAGTGGTTAACAGGGCCAAAATTGATCTTCTTTTCTTTATTACCCTTTATCTGGGTAGCAAATCCCTAAATCCCAGCCGGAAGGAGGAGTCGATCCAGCACCCCATTACTGAGCCAGTCACAGAAAGGCATGTGGCAGTTGATTCGTAGCCCCAATTCAGCTGCTGTCTGATGGTACTCAAACAGGTCCCAGCCTTGGCTCCGAGTGTCATGACGACATTATGCCAGACCTACACAGCAGCTCAGACATGGAGAGGAGGGGGGCACAGTGGGAGAGAGGTAAAAAGAACGATACTCTCAGCACAATTCACCTGAATGGAATAAACCGCAGCCAAGAACACCCGAGGGAAATTTCTGTCTACAATTTCGTAAGCGATGAGCAATGCTTTTGCTGATGGCAAGACACATGTCACAAGAAGTGCTGCCAGCGTCCCACAAAAAGACCTACTTTGGTCTAATGTCAGAACGATTCTCATGTGAAGAAATGCATTTCAAACATTCAAACTACCATTACGAGCAACTATTCTTAAACCTTTGTGAAAAGGCTATGCAATTGCTGAGTATAACCATGTACAGTAATGCACATTGGCATGCTGTGTTAACTGTTAACCACGCAAAGTATTTGTATTCAGAGAGAAATGATCCCATTAACAGTGCAGATTACCTAGATTAGCCCAATTAGTTCCAACACGAAAAAAGAATTACCTAATTAAGCCATTCTGCTCAATAGTTGACTACTACCTAGTTCAATTATACTGCCACTAACTTATAATACCTACCTACACACAATACTAACAACAGGCTATCCTAGTTGATCTGTCTATTTTGACTACCTGGAAATATAGAGGGGAAATAATTTGGTGTCTGTTTAGACGGAATAGCAAACATGACTACAGTTTTGAACAAAAAGGGGTTATTTAAGCCACCACTGGAATTTTAATTACTATGATGGTCAGGGTGTATCTGGGAGTAACAGACAGTTCTACAGTACATTCTAATAGCTAGTAAACAGTTGGTGTCCATTAGTTTAGAATGAGAGTCAAAACTGCCAACCTTACTAATAGGGCTGCAGCTATCGAATATTTTAGTAATCGAGTACTCTACTGAAAATTACATCGATTAATCGAGTAATCGGATAAAACGTATTTTTGCTTGGTTAAAGAGCAATTATGAATACACAAGAGAAAATAACATTTCACTTAATAATGAATGACCAATTGGTTTCCTTTTTTAGAATCAACTGTTTTTATTTAGCAAGTATTTTCTGGTCTTGAAACATTACCAAAGAGGCAACTGCTAACATAAATAAGAATAAGTAAAACACAAATTAAATTAAATTACTTTCAAGATAACAAAAATAAATTAAATTAAATTACTTTCAAGATATCAAAAATAAATAAAATTACATTACTTTCAAGTTATCAAAAACATAAGGCATTTATTTTGCAGTGTCTTTTTGCAGTGTACAATTAAGACAACTACTGTATTGGAACACAATAACCACACACATAATCAATAGAGTGAGACACACTGTGACCAGCTACGTAGTAGTTGACTAAATTTTACAACTGCTTAATTAACTTTATTATGTTTTTATTTCCATCTAGACTCATCAGCGCTGTCCTTTTAAATTTTAAATCAACCCTCTATGAAGTCATGTCGTCACGCTCGTAATAAACTAACCACAAACTTGACAGTAGTCAGTCATAATTAACAAAAACCTAGCCCTCCGCAAGGCAGGCGTTTATGTTCGTAAAATACATTAACGTTGATCAAACTGATTTGCTACGTTAATATTACCTTGTCTCCGGTCCTCCGCTCAATAGAGCGTAACAGTGACCGCCCCTTTTTTAACAGCAACGGTGCCGGAAGTAAATTTCCCATGCATTTATCTCGTCCACTTTTCGTAGAATCCTTATAAAAATAGTATTAAGCCTTTAACCAATAAGCCAATGGTAGTCGTGACCATATTATGTTTGATTCGGGCATAAAAAGAATTTGGAAAACGGAAGAAAAGGCAAAGGTACAAGACTGTGTACATTATTTTGTGAACAAGTGAACTCATCCCATAAACCATTGCGAACCCTTTCCGACAACTTCCAACCCGATAGTTTAGCGTGCTTCTTGCACCTTTGTAATTATTATAATGTTTATATTTTTAATAAAAGTTGTGTCATATATTGTGTGTGTATGTATAGTGTTTCATAGTGTATAGTGTTGTCATCGACATGGTACAGTCCTGACTGCAATCACCGCTCGCGCGTCCAACAATGCCGATTCCAAATGTGTGTCGGCTAAGACAGGGTTTTATATAATGGGTTATATAAGGTAATAACGTTTCTCGTTTTTAATACATGTGATTTTAGTTACGTATTCATTCAACATTATGTATTCCTAGGCTTTATACTACCCAAATTACTATACAACACTGCTATATCATATATTTTTATTTTGTTTTTAATCATATATCATCGTATATTCTATATCAACATATTTTTCAATATGTACAGCTCATTTCATCTACAGCTCTAACAACAACTCTAACTTTCCATGAGTCTAAGGGAAATCATGGTTGCTCTGTGTGGTAAACGATCGAGTTCAGTGGTAGCAGTAATCGACGACTTGACTTTCGTAGGTAAACGTTTCCATGGTAACAGCGAGCTCCACCAATCAAAGACGTCGTGTTACACTTTAGGATTGTGGGTAATGCAGTCCTTCTAAATGACATCGCGAATAAAACTTGTTTTCTTGAAACCTTCCTTTAGTTGTTGGTTACTAAAGTTGCCCATCCTATCATTGCACAATAAAACGGCCGGTTGTAAGTATACATTGTATGGTTACGACGTAATGGCTTTTAATCAAAATCTCGACGGGAAAAATGAATGGGATTTTTACTTCCGGCACCGCGCTGTTGCGCTCTATTAAACTAACGATTCCTCGAGGCAGAAAAAAATCCTCGGACCATTTTTTGTATTCGAGGTACTCGAATTACTCGAGGAATCGTTTCAGCCCTACTTACTAAGTGCATTCCAAAAAGGGATTTTTTTAAGGGATGCACCGGTTGCCCAGCCATCAAGCGGAACCAACGAGATCAAAACGAGATCTCTGACAGAAATTGACAAAATCTGGCCTATATTTAACTGTAAAAAACTGATCACACATTCAAAAAAAGAACTTGGTGATCAGTATCAGCCTAAAACACCTGACCGGTGCATACTGTCTTTCCTTACATTTTTTCATCTCAAGGTAAAAACAAAAAGGATGATCAAATAGCATAATCAAGACAAATTTAATGAAAATGTCAAATGGTTTTGTAAAAAAAAAAAAGAAAAACATTGTATTGGCTTTATGGTTTCTTCTACTCTGTTGATATTGAGACAAATCAAAGGGAAACCAGAATATAAAAACAAGGTCAAGCCTAATACACATTCTGAGTTTGGAATGAAAATCCAAAAAGCGTTTAAGCCTAGAACACGACAAATAGTGTTCAACAACCACCGTAAAAATACAAGGAAAAGAAAGCATGTTGTTCTACCTTGTTAACAAGCAAGCAGCTGGTGTAGACCAGATATGCTGAAATATAATTTTTGTATTCAATGAGAGTTTTGTAGACAAGTCACTGCATAATGCAAGTTTTATGGAAAGTCTTAATTTGCACCTTTACTTTTTCTTGAATAAGATACATCAACATTTTTGTTTTTTAAATCACTCACTGTTCTTAAAGAATCTGCTGGATCAGATTTTTTAAATGTTATTGTCCTCCACAGAGGACATTAATTGCCACCAGTGTAGATAACATAGAACATTATTTTTATAAAGAACACAGAACATAAACACACACACAACACATGGGCCATTAGGTGGCGAGTTTGTTGAGCACAGTGATGGCAGAGGGCACAAAGATCATCCCAAACTGGGCTTTCTTGCAGATAAGGTATGGTATGATAGGGTGAAGCTAATGGGTAGCGGAGGCTAATACTACATGAAGATAAGCAAGAAACCACTGTGGAAGTGAGACAGGAATAAAATGACACGCCTGGCCTGAAATATGGAATCAAAATCCACAAAATAATTAGAATAAATTCAGATTAGAGGAGCGAAAAGTGGCAAAGCAGTTGAAAAGACATGCTACCTCTTAAAAAACTCAGAAAAGCATACAAGAAATGCAGACAAATCAGTCAGTGTATTTTTCCAAGGTCGGGACATGTGGCCATTGTAAATCAAATTATAGTGACCAGTGTAATCACTTACTTGCAATCGCTGAAATTGAGAGGGATATCTAGATTTCTGAAATAGCTCATCTTTTCACAGGTGAAAGCACATTTAGTGCCTAACGACCCGCTTCGTATAGCTTCCAGTGACACTTTAGGTACACATTAAAATGAAGGGAGCGCTGCCGTCAGAGAGAGAGCTTGCTTCCTTAAGTGACTGAAACGTCTCCCTTGATCATGCTAACAAGAGTGCCATCTAATTCAAAGAGAAACGCGTTTTGAAGGTCACAGTGCGAGAAGAGAACTTTTGGAGGGATGATGACATGGCAAACCAGGCTTATTCTCTCGTCTCAGACTTGGATTTAAGCATATAATATAAAAGGCCAGGAGAGGGGAAGGTATGAAGTGAGTGCTTGTCAAGTTCAAAATAGACAAAAAAAGCTTTGAAAAAATACAATAAGACAATAAAGCTGGGGGTCCAAGATCAAAACAATTATTATGCATCCACCTGTGACTAAAAATAGTTGAGGCAGGGAAGTCAAACTTAAAGCCATTTACAATTATGAGGCAGCAAGAATATTAAAGAAAGGCAATGTCTCCAGCATAATTGCAACAGAACCACAAACATGGTTGTATTCCCATTGCCTTTTGGGATGAACAACATTACATTAATTATTACATTTTGGGATTTGATATTTCCAGGAACCCAGAAGTAGTAACACACCCTTAAAAAAAAGGAAATTAATAATAATACTTAAGTATGACATAAACAAGGGACTCAAAACTTTAGCTTAGCCTCAGGATTCATTAATCTTTCCACTTTATTCAATCAATCTGGGAAATCCAGATCGTAACATGCCGCCCTCCAATGATGGTCAGCCAAGGACAGGCTCTTGCCTTACACATCCTGGCCCGGGGTACCAAAACATCCCAGAGATTAAAGCTGTCCTCATGATGTACTTACAGTATAGGTAGCCTTTGAAAACACAACTGGGCCCTCTGCCATCTCAGTACAAGTGAAGGAGGATATCACCGATCACCATCGTTATTCCCTCCTCTGTTTCTTCTATGCCGGTCCCTTTTGCCAAATGTTCAGTTCATTCTGTTCCATGTGTCCATGGGCCCAAACAGAGTCACCAGACCACACGGCTGAAGTCGTCTCAGCTCTGAGCATCTTGCTCAAAATGTCAAGGAAACCCCAGTTCCCCACATACATCAGTAAGCAGGAGGGGATGTCCATGAGATGAACAGCTCACGCTCCATAAAAACAACACTGATGCCAAACCCATCACTCTAAGAGAGAAGAGATGAAATATAAGAGCTCAGCGTGGGAAGCATGTGTCACCATGACCACAGAATGGCCGGTGAATGAGAAGAAAAAAACATTGAGTGGGACTGTCAAGCTGCTGCAGCGAGCCACCACTAACAGAAACAACAACAACTAAGTCCATGGATAGTTGCTTTCCTTTCACCTGCCAAAGAAAAAACAGCAGAAAAACGATAATTGTGAATTCCAAACAGAGCAGGCAGATCATCCGAGGACAAAGGGAGTGGAGGAAAACAGACACTAAACCTGCCAGGGCTAATGGCACTGATGAAATTGATAGCACTTGGAAATCTTGCCTCATGTCTTCAGAACACATTATATACAAAAAACAGCAAATATAACCCATTATGTTATTTGTCGGTTTTCAATATACTTCACAAAAGACACAACATGAAGATCTATATGAAGAAGAGTCTGCAGCAACAAGAGGCAGTTTGTAGACACATAGGTTGTGCGTCTGCAGACTGAAATGCTGCATGTATTCTCTGAGAATGGGTCGACAGCCCTTCACAGGCCTACTGCCAATACTAGACACTTTTCAGGGTAGATGAGACATCTTCCAAAATATCTGTATGCACTAGTAAAACCTGCCATGCCTTTACATGACATTTGGAATAGATAGTTTTGTAGAAAATCTCATAAATGGATGCTGTGCAATCTATTTGCCTCATTTCAAATGAACTCATTTGCCTTGTTAGCATAAAATGATGTGCAGCAATAATACATATACTATGCAGTTCACACATAAAACGGAAATACATCTACTTTAATTAGTGGGGAACTAAAGCAGGGTCAGGGCAAAACAAGTGTAGTATTTTGGTCATTGGCATGACAGTAACAGTGCTTGCTTCTCATCTGGACTTGGGATTTTCAAAAATGGACACACCTCTGCAAGTCTATCCAATGCATTTGATTGATTTCAATTCAGGCTTGTCATTAGTCTTGTGGGATAAAATGGCACGTATTATCTGAATGGAGACACTGACTGGCTTTCCTTATCTCTGCTCTAATATAATTAACTCAAAAGGGAAGATTAAAGCCCCATTTTTTTGGTAATTTAAAGGATCAGCATCTAAAATTAAACCAAATACTTTGGGGCTTAAACTATAATCATTCCTAGATAGCATCACGAAAGTCAGCCCAATATTAACGATGCCAGTATTTAGCAGTCTGGACCAACTTGTTGCATTTGGATTAGAAGTATCTGGAAGAAAATTACACAACTTGCTTGCAGCTAAATACCTGCATTTAAAAGTAAAATTCATGGTTGTTTATTTTTTAGGGTTAGGGTTTTTTCTGAGGGACACTTCAAGGCTCAGTATACATTTATTTCTGTAATTAATCAATCTTTTGTCCATATATTCTTAAAAATACATTGCAAGCAATAGTTATACAATACATTGTATATGACTATTGAAGATGACTAAGAAAATGTTGAAGAATATTCCTATCAGATAGGCTATGATACATATTTACATTCTTCTTCAAAAAGTGTCAAAATTGCTTGAGCATTAGGCCATCACCATGGGGAAAGCCAGTGTTCTGACTTAACTTGGCTCGCCTTGTGCTCTCAAGCAGGCCAATCGAAATGCATTTTGTCGCAGTGTGTACTTCAGAGCTGGCCTTGCCTGCCCAGACAACCTGCCTGCTGCAGTACTTTTTTTTTTTGGACTTCGATGATATGACAGGTGCCTGACAGGCTCATCTTCCTCCACCCGCCATAGATTGACAACCCATTGCGGCTGCCATTCTTTTAGGCTTGACACCGTTTCATGCCTGCCAGCGCCATATATACATAATTTTGCCCTCCTAGGTTTGTCATCCTCCTGGGCCCTCTCAAAACCTTCCCCACCGCATCCAATAGTCTCTGCAGGGCGGGGAGGACAGCGGTCGGTGTGACAGCCAATGAACTGACTGGCCCTTGCCTAGCTGGCTGGCAGCTGCTCTGGCAACCTGTAACAAAGCTGTGGCCTCAAAGCCTACTAGTCCTTGATGCGGGGCCAGACAAGCTGGGATGATGAAGTCATCCTTTTATTCTCGAATGGACTGATGGGAATGAACACGTGGTGGAACAACGGCAGCATCTGCAGCTGGAAAACTCCCGCGGGAAAGAGGCAGCCAAAATTAGCAGCTGCCATTGGCATAAGGGCAATGGGAGAACACACTTTGTGCCTTGGCCAATGAAGCTAATGTGGTGTCTGTATAAAAGTTTGTAATAGTGAAAGGTAGAGGAATGTGCTGCGGTCTTCCCCAGCAATGTAAATTGATTGAAACATCCGTTTAATCACATAGAGGCATAATGATTTTTTAAATGTAAAACCAAAACAACACACACACACACACACACACACACACACACACACACACACACAAGCAACTCAAATATTGATATTTATGACCAGAAATTATTGAATAAATATAACAGTCCAAGTTGGATGCAATTGGAAAAACTATACAAGATAGAAGATACACAATGCATTCAACAGATGGCAAACAGACAGCTGTCCAATTAACTTGCAAAGGATCGGGCTAATGGAAACTTGATTCCATCTCCAATGAAACACAAAGAATGTGGCAGCAAATAACCGCTCCACATTTGAAAGCACAAATGTGGAGAGAATGTGTCTACAGATGCTTCACCTTCAAGATAATGTCTGATGTCGCGTTCCTGTGTAAGCAGGCTCTTATCTGCCACTATTAGGTTTACTGGAGATTTAAAACCATGATTCCTAGAGTTAGAGGGTGGGCAGATTAAAGGGGGGGGGAAAGAGGTGAATCTACTTCGGTAGAGCTATTTAAACAGACATAGCTGCTATAAGCGATTTGATCTTATTAAATGAGGCTCCATTAAAAGTAGTCTTTCAAGCTACATAATAAATTCAATTCAAACGGAGGCTGGAGACAGTGGAGAGCTGATGAAATAATTATCCACTTCACTCACACACACGCGCACACACACACACACACACACACCTTGCTTCCCTTCTTTTTAAATGAAGGTGAGGATAGACCATTTTCTTCACTGCTCCATCACAACAGTACTGCATGCACAGGCGTTTCCTCTCTCTAAAACCTTCTTCCCTACTCTTCCTCCTCATCTTGGCATGCAGGTGCACGAGCCCCATAGTGCTGCCTGTCAGTTGGGAGGGCAGGGGTTGGGAGATAAGCAAAAGGGTTTCCCACATTGCTACACCCCGCCCCCCCCCACCCACACCCACACACACACACACTCCAACATCAAACCCCTGACTTTCAGGTCTTCTAACGGGTGGCATGGTGGGGGGGGGGGGGGGGGGGGGGGTGGTGGGAATGAAGGGATTAAAAACGCAGAACGCAGATGACATCATTTTTTCAACCAATAGGAGAGAAGGTTGAGGAGTAGCCTCGGCGCAGAGAGTATGGCGTTAGTCTACCGAATTGGTGTTGGCAACGTTCTGCCAAACAAAAACCTCATCATCCATAATTTGTTTTCCCCCCTTGTTCATTCAACTGCTGGCTGGAAACACAGATGATGAATCATCATGCATCTTCTGTCTAAAAAGACGTATGGGTATCACAGCCATTAAGCCATAATGCATTTCATTGGATTGCCAAACACCAAAAAAAAAAATGTGTACAAGGATTTTATAGACCAACTAATTATTAGTTGGCGATGGACTGAATCAAACCCAATCAACATCCTTTACTTCCCATATGAAATCTCTATTTATATCATCTGAAAGGGGAAGCTGGTAGTGGGGAGAGGACTGAGGTGGCGGCGACGGGAGTGTTGATCCGGGCTTATGTCAGCGCTATTGGTGCAGAGAACAACCGCTGTTAGAGGAGGCATGGGCAGGCAGGCAGACACAGACCGTTACAGAAGAGCTGTCAATTACGACAGTGAGTCCGTCTCAAAGAGAGGACATCTCGCCAGTCGTGCGGGTAGTGGGAAGACGGGCTGGCGGTTGTCGGGCGGTCATGGAACACCGGACACATCAGAGCGCATGTTGCCCGGACGCGGGCAGTCCAGCAACTCGGCTACATAAGTGTGTGTACTTCACGCATCCCTGTCTAATGGGAGGACGTTAATAGCCACGCCTGTCCAAAACACTTCCACACAAGTCCAAGGCTGGCGAGGTGGGAGTGTGTGTGTGTGTATTGCACTGGGGATTTAGTTAGTTTCAAGAACGAGGTTTGCTGGTTGACCCCAATGTTGAATCAATTCCAAGCGTTTCCAGTTTCAGATTGACTCATATTTAGATATATTTGACCTTTTAAGAAATAAAGATAGTGTATGATATGTGGTGTTGATGTTGCTATTGTACACACACGGGCCAAAAAACTAAACTTGACGCTAGAGTGAGAATACAAGTCAAGAGCGTTGACTTTGTGAAACACACATGCACACACACGCTTTATTTAGACGTGTAGGTTATGTCAATGGCCTCTTGTAGCCCTATTCAGGTTGTTACACAAACAACTCAGCAGGCCCGCTGCATTTGTTGTGCAGCTCATCATGCTCGGGTATTCACACCGGCAGAAATAATCACAGCCTCCGGATATGTGGCATTGGCAATTCATCACGCTAATGAATTACGCTACTTTCTCGCCGCAATTCCCCCTCCACCCTCCATCGATGGCCGCCGTGGCTTGTGTGGCCATTGAGCTGCTAACAAGTACCACATCGTCGTCGGGTAGCTGCCCTGTTCGCATATTCAAAATGAGCCCGGCAAAATAAGGAATTAATTTGGCACCTGTCCACAACTGAGCGTTGATGAATCAACAAGTGTCGGTTTCCCGCCTCCCATGCGACCCTTTGATCCAAATTTGTGTTTTTTTTAAATAAAAATGGACATGACACTGTTCATTGATATACACGCTCAATATTTACATATTCCACGCAGACAAAGGCTTGACGGCCCTGGTAAGATATACAAAGCCGTGGCTCGACAATTAACGGTTGAAAAGAGACAGATAATATAATTACAATTCCTCGTACAGCTGCCCTGATATGAGAAAGCAATATGAAACTCTGTTGTCAGACATGATGTGGTAGTGATGTGTGGACCACACAACCATTTCACACCTTGCAATGTGATCAATAAAAGTCCTTATTCTCATAATAAATTGAAACCATTAGTCAGTGTTTCCCCCACAGGCATCCAGCAGTGGTGCAGCGCCACCGCTGGATTACTAGCGTCACTGCAATGAGCCATGCAAAAAAATAGGGGTGAAACAGTTCACAAAACTCACAGTTCGGTTATAACAGTAAACAAGATGGATAACTTGGCTTCCAGCTGCACATGGAAACAAACAAAGCAGTAGTGCCTGCATTATAACAAAATACAAAAATTGTAATTTAAACAACTTTGAGAAAGAAAGCATAGATCAGCAGCATTTGGCAAAATTAAGTCAAACAGCTGATGATGCTGTAGGTGGCATTAGCTCATGAATGGCTTTAGGCTAAATGTAGGAAACATAAAGAGAAAAAGTAACACAACATGTGACTTAATTAAAGAGAGAAGTGTACATATTTAATTGTGTAGAACAGAAGCAAATGAATGCACCAGACTAGAGCCCTACTGGAATCATTGATCACACTATGACCTCTGTGCCTGTGCACATCAGCGCCATGTACACGCACACATCAGCGTAGTGCAACTCAAATAAACCTAAGCACTACTTCTGGAAATAATCCTAACATTGTATTAGTACATGGTGGCCATAGACACTTTTCTTCTTCCCTGCTGAATTATCATGCAGTATGAATCAGCAAGCCTTCAATAGTCAATAATAATTGTTCTGCACCACCGCTCGCTCTCAAGCAACAGTGGATTAGCAAACACATCCGATGGCCAGAAACTCATACGATGGCATGGCCATGCACTCTAGCCCAACAGCTCAATATCGCTGACCTTTTCACCTTGCAATCAATTCATAGACGCTCATCTAGTTCATTTGTATTGCCAGTTGTTTTCCAGTAGATGCCATTCATTTGTTTCAAAAGGCCCATCTGGTTAGAGTGTGTAGGCCTAATTTTTCATAAGCAGCCCACAAAGGGCACAAAATAGCAACTGCCAATCAAGAACTAACTTGTTCTGAGCAGAGTGATGGTACAGTAACAAGGTGAACCAAATATCGATTATGTAGTTCTCCTCGTTACAGTACTATCTCTCTGCATATAAGTTTCCAGTGTTTCCCATACACTGATTTACATGTGGTGGCCTGCCACAATATCAACATTGACCACCACATATTGATTTTCTATTTTTTTTCTCCATGTAAAATGGGTAAAAACGGGTTTCATTGTAGAGCTGCGTGCGGCACATTGATTCGCTCGGCCACTCCTTGCCCCGCTCTCGCTCTACCTCTCTCACAAGCACATTGACAATGGAGCCATCTGTGAATAGCCCCTCCTCTCCATGCACACTCTGAATCAATACATGCTCATGTGCGGGAGGAAGGATCGTTGTTGGCTTTTCCCTAGTATCTCATAGCCAGACCCATTTCCACTCTCACCATCATTCTGGCATAGGGGGAAAATATACTGTTTGTTTGTATTTCTTTACCCAATCACAATCGTCTTGGGCGGCACTAAGCCCAGGATGCAGCAACGGTGGCAGAAGGCGGAAGGGGGAGGAGTATAAGGTATAAGCCCGCACAGAGCCTGCCATTGGGCGACTACTACAGTCGCCCAATGGCAGGCTTGAGCAACCTACATCTGGTAAACCAGACTAGCTTTAGTCTGCAGAGAAGACGGCTGGCCGAATCCCTGAATAGGATTCGTAAACTGCTATTGAAATGTGTTTTAATACACCACCACGGTAGCACTACGCTGCTATAAATGTCACATTCAATGTTGATGTTGGAACGGTACTGGCGGGCTGTCATTATTGTAAAACTTGTTACGAAACATTGGCAAACTAACCTACTTTCGTCTCAACAACAATATTTTGGACTAGGCCTTCAAAACTTGGCCAAAATACATAAACAACATCAAATGTATCATGTAAATGAGAGATGTTCAGTTTAAAAGCCCTTAAAAAACATGCACTTTCTTTTTATTTAATTGAATTAAGGTTAAATTTCAGCTCAGTGACGCACTTTTAGCAGCAGCACTTTTTCTTGTTACGTTTCTTGTAAAATTGTGCTTCAAATAAAGAACTTTATGTTGACCAGATTGTTAGTTAATCATTTACAAGTCAATATTGCCTATATGGACAGCGATTAAAAAAAAAAAAAAGTGAACCTGTAAAACTGCGGCGTTAAATGCGATGCGGTTGAAAATTTGGGTGCACCTAACTTTTGTGCTGGTGCACCTAAGAAAAAAAGTTAGGCGCACCAGTGCAACCAGTGCAAAAAGTTAGTCTAGAGCCCTGTATACACCTGAACATTAGTAGCAGCTGCCAATGCATTTCCCCCGTTCCCTGTGTGTCCGTCCGTGTTAAACCTCGGAACTGGAGCACACTTCTAAGTGGCTTCAGCGAAAAACACGCAACGGGTTTGTTGACAACATTACATTACGGTCGCATACTTTCGCTGTGCCGTAAACAAGAATGCGCACAGAATCACATGAAGAATTCAAGCTCGGTTAGAAAATGGATGTACAGCAAACGGTCCAGGAGACCCAACTATAAAAGCTCCTGGACCACAGATATGGTTGCGATTTGAGAATCGGTTTGAGAATGATGATGGGCACTGGTACAGAGAGTTATGCTTTATTTTTGTTATTTTGTTATCCCTCCACTGTGTTATTTAGTCGTGCCCCTACTTTTGTGGACTGTGCCCGTAAAATTTCTACCCAAGAGAACAGTGCTCAGAGGGAAAAAAGTCAGCGTTGAGCACTGCCGAAGCTTAGTAGGTAGAGGCTTTTTGATATATTTTACTGTTGTCTGAACTTTGAAATAGCTGCCAAGTTATTATTATAACCCCCCCCCGCCCACCTCCCCTGTTGCGTGAGTGGGTGGGAGCACCTGCACCACCATGTAAAGTAATCGTGGGGAGAACAATGTATGACATAGGTTCCCTGTACTGCACCCACAGGGCTCGAAATTGCGACCGCTTTTGTCGCATATGCTCCCGAAATTTAATCTGTGTGACCTAAAAATATAATTGGGAGCATTTGTGAGTGCAAATAATTGTTGTGGTGTAACAGTATTATGAAACATTAATGACAACATTTTCCCTTCATCCGTTATATTGTTATACCATTTCTGTTGGAATGAAGGCACCAGAGCCCTACTGGAATCATTGATCACACCAAGACCTCCCTGTGCCCGCGCACATCAGCACCGTGCACACACTCATCAGCAACGCGTACATGCACATCAGCACCGTACACACACACACCTCAGCTGGAAAATAATCCTCACTGCATCGGCTGGCGAAGTGAGCGGCCTCGCCTCGCGGGAGTTAGACCATCGCACACAAACCGAGCTCGTACAGCTCAGTGTACCAGACATCGTAAAACGAGGCTCTTGTTGAATGAGTATCCAATGTGCAAGTCTTACGGGCAAGGAGATCCCTTAATTCAAGTACGACCATGTTTCATGTCAATCTTTTTTTGGTATCGTCTCAGAAGAGAAATGTCGAGGGGTTTCCTCTATAACATGTTCCCTGTCGTTCTGAGATTCCGCTGTGTGTATACAAGCATATGGCCTTCATGTCTGATGAAGACGTCTGTGAAAGCCGGTTTGCAGTTGTGTAGTGCGTCGTGTTACAAAGAAAGCCAGGCGGATGTTTGGCTTTTTTTTTTGCGGTTGGAAATTCTCTGGCGGCAGCTTCAGCAGGCAAGCGAGGCGTTGACACTTGCCAAGCGTCTGGTAGACTGATCAATCACTCACATGCGTTTCATTTCTCCCCCCCCACACACACACAAACACAAACCAACAAACCAACAAACACACACACACACGCTCACTCACAGGATAACTATGTGCAGGGGATTGGCTTTGAGCCGTTGCCATTCAGATGCTCTGTCTAATGAGCTGATTGTGATGGACAAGGAGAGGGGGTGGAATAAAGAAAAAATAAAGCTATATTTTTCATAACCTGCCTTTTATCTGATCAAACGGCCAAACAAGGGGAGTGGTTCTGTGTGGGGTGTGTGTGTGTGGGGGTGGGGGGGGGGGAATAAGAGATGTAGGGAGAATCAATACTGAGTTAATCAACCTCATCCCAAGGGACCCGCCCAGTAGCACACGGTTGTCTGCTGGCGCCAAACTCCTCGCTCTCCTTTTTAATCCCTCACCTAGAGTCCTTCCAGGCTGCCCGGGCATCAGAAAACGGTATGAGATGCCCGGCCAGCCCGTTTCCCAGGGTGCAAAACAAGGCCCGTCGGCCTGGTAATGGGAAACCGGAGAGACAGGCGTTCGTTCATATGCCGGCCACAAGGAATGAGGGAAAGCGTGCGAGAGGTACGGTGAGTATTTGTGTGGCGAGTGTGTGTTCATTACAAAAAGGTAGAAGGAGCTTGACTATTTCCAACACACACGTCCTCTTCCACATCCCCTACCTTGCCGACACCTCAATACGCCAGAATGGCCTCCAATGCTCTGACATGACGATACACGCACTGGGGAGGAACATAATTAAGGCAAACTAAAAATCAACCATTGGTTTGTGAGATGTAATTACTCTATCACATAGCAGACCTTGATGCCTTGGAGAGAAAACAAACTTTGAGAAGAAATATATTGTGTACCAAGATCAACGAGTTACGCCTCCACTAAAGGTACATATGGTATATATAGTGGAGTGCACTCAGCTCCAGAACTTGAGAAAATGTTTTGCCTGTGGGGGTAAAAAGGAAGTAGTTAGCAGCCCCCACAATTTCATTCCTACATCAGAAATCAATACGCGTTTTTATTATCCATCACACAGACAAGAAGGAGTCCCATTTTCTGGCCCACTCATTAAATAGAGTAGAGGAGTAAAAGCAACAGAGCCGACACCGGAGAATAACACAAGACACACATCTTCCAATCAGGGGAAAACATCTGCACTGTTTGTGCAATTAAAAAAAGAAGAGGGCCTGACATTTCCGTTTTGAAAAAGGCCTGCCTTCTAATTCAAACTGCCTGCTTGTTGAATACAACACGTCCCCCGATATTAATTAGCGAATCATTTGATAGGCCGACATGG
>JAOPHQ010004095.1:0-5000 GCA_030340625.1 Merluccius polli | reverse complement strand
TTATGTTTTCATTGATTTTCAATGCTGTTCATGCACAATAGTGTTTTCTTAAACGAACAACATGTTGTTCCACAACTGGGGTTACGTTATCATCCAAGGTCGTGAAAGCAAAGAAAAGCACCAGGTGAGGAGGAAATGCACCTCATTGAGGCTCGACCACAATGCCTCTTTAATGTGGTAAACCCACTCCATTGTTGCTACTTGGTATTCACCCCCCCCACACACACACACATACATACACACACACACACACGTTATAAACCATTCAGTTAAATACATTGGCTATTATGTATGTTGTCAACAACAAGCAGAGCAGCATGCACGGCTTACCGCCATAAAGAACGCTTTGAAGACCAGATCCCAGGAGAGTGCGTCAGTGCATCAGGGTGAGTGATGCCATCGATGGTTAACCACTGTGGGGGGGGGGGGGGGGGGTCTAAACCACCTGGGACCTCAGTGAGGCCTATATACGATCTGACGGCCATGCTTGAATGTGTCAAAGCACCAAATCCAACTGAATGTCCTGCCAAATTGGTAATCATTGCCATGGAAACGCCTGAAGCCGGTCGCCTGTAATGCCAATCGGGGGTTTAAATAAAAAAAGGCCAAGGGTGCAGCCGAGATGGGCCTCAACCTGCAGCCAGAGTCAACTCATTTCCTGGGGAGCCAAATAAGCTGCCAATCAGGCCGGTCTCCATGACGACGCAGGGGGTTCCTGTAGTAAGCGGTCCGAGTGACCTGTGTCCTCTCATCAGCGACGCACCATTTAGCGGAGGTCACGGCTCATTACGCTGACGGCCGATGTCGCGCGGGAAAGCACTTTAAACCTCCGCCCCCATCGTGAATAGGACCCTTCCTAATCACGGCCTCAAATGGTTACTGTATTTTTGGACGACATTAGCCCCGCGAGGGCCCCGCGGCGGTGCGGCGGCCGTGCCGATGGAACGAGTGTCAGCCGTGTCTAAAGGCCGGGGGGGTCCACGACGTTGCACTAGCCGGACATTTGAGGTGATCGGGTCGTCGTTTTTTTAAAGTGCAATGCATGGCCTCCTGTATATTGACTGTATATCGTTAACTGTAGCACCACATGACTTAGTTAGTACATCTGCAACACATTGGGATGTACTACTATACAATATATATGTCACAAATACATTTTAAATACATGTAAAAAAATATATAATTATATAAAAATTCCTATGTAAAGCAATTCAACTGCAACATGGTAATGTGAATTATGATACCGGACAGAAAATCGGCAGTTAGCCACCGGCACTTGTGTGTGTGCTGTGGCTAAAATACCTCTGAGAGACAGTAAGATGCACACTGCAGCCTCCTGTACGCTTCACTGCTGATCATCGCCAGTTGTTTTGGACCATCCCTCGCTGTTAGGATCGGGCTGTGGAGCTAGATTCACACCGGCGCCCAACCCCCCACCCAAACTTTTAGCCAGGTTATCTTTAATATATCAACACAGAAGTTTTCTCGCAACTTATGGATCGCAAGCCGGCCCATGGAGAGTTAGAAGTCAGGTAAATAATGGACCAGTACCTGCCACCAGTGCCATGTGAACTTTCTGAGCCGGTGTGCGGAAAGGCCGATGGCAATTGTCTGTTTTACTCTCTCAAGGCTCGCTTCTGGAGAATTGTACTCATACCACTAATGAATAACGCCAGCGGCATGTACTTGGGCGGCTCCCGTGTGACGAATGCTGTTGTCGTTTTCCTATTTAAAACTGTGAAAAATGTGAAGAAAATAGACGAACTTGACTTTCTCTCTCTCCGGAAACTCTCCGGAGACGTATGCTGGAATATTTAAGTGCGCTTCGCAATTTTCTAGCTGCCACGGATTGACGGATAGCCCCCACTCCCAAATTCTGGGGTGGATCGAAAATGGTCCGTCTCAATTCAGGAGACAACTGATTGATGATGACACAGTGGTACCTGGCTGGGACATCTCTGAAAACCCGAATGCGATATTATAGCAGCAGCCGTATTGGAAATGGACCCAGCGTGAAAGCCATGAGGCTGGCGGAGAGAACCGCCGCGCCGCTGAGACGCTTACCGGCCCCGTTATATCCCCATACCGCGTCCTATAAATATATATATAGGACACGGCTGAAGATACGGGAGAATAAAGCGGTCATGGTCACGTTGAGAAAACCTCAGTCAGGCGCGTTCCTTGCCATCCTGGGTCTTCACTTCACCCCGAATTGCCGGGAAAGTAAAAAAAAAACAACAAAGATTGTTTTTAAATGTCTCGTTTCGACTTTAGACGGCGTCACCTTGCCGGTCGTTGTCTGCCGTTCATCAACAACACAATCTGCGATGCATTCTCTGGCACTCACTGTTTACTCTTGAGAGATAACCTATAGGGCCCAGTCGTGCTTCGCTTTCTGATCCGAATCGCGCCATTCGATGGCACTCTGCGGCGCGGAGCCGGGGGCCGCGCATCTCTCTCTCTCTCTCACTCTCTCTCTCTCTCTCTCTCTCTCTCTCTCTCTCTCTCTCTCTCTCCGCTCCGGCCACGTCCAATCGATTCTCCTCCTCGACTGCCGCTGCGGCTCCACTCGTCTGACCGATAGCCGTTCACGGCTCTGAAATGAATTTAAAACGCGGGCTGTACCTCACAGGGGAAAATGAGGACTCGAGAGGTGAAATGAAGGGGGGGGGGGGGGGAAGGAGCCAAAGAAAGGACGCGAGTGGGGGGAGGGAGAGAAATAAATAATAATGAAACAGCAGCAGCAGGAGGAGGAGAAGGTTGCTGAGATTCTCGGCGGCTTTCTTTTTTTTTTTTTTAAGGGATCACATTCCCTGGGACTTTTAATATCGCCGTGGCTTATTGTGTACGCCGAAACAAAACAGCAATGAAAAGCCTGAGGAATATTTTAGCAAGCCGAAATAACCTGTGGCTGACGCTTTCTGGCCTAGATCCGGCCACTTTTAGGATATGGATAACAACCACAGACAAATAAAACGGTTGAGATATTCACAGCGCAGTAAACGGCACTTCAACCGACAGAAGTATTCAGGCAAAAGACAGAACGAAACATCAGATTGTTGCTGCATTTCAAATGGCTCACTTTAAAAAGTCGACAAGTGGGCAGCACGCCGCCGCGGGCTCCTGAGACGAAGAGGAGGTCAACACCGCACAATCTGGAGCATCACACCCGGCCCAACAAGCTCACACACATTTTCCACGTCTGAGGGACGAGACGATGCAAACGGCTTTGAAGACACCTCACCGTCTCTCTCTCTCTCTCTCTCTCTCTCTCTCTCTCTCTCTCTCTCTCTCTCTGTCTCGGGGTCTAATTGTAACAGCAGAGGAACCCCAGGATGATTGCTGCATGGAGATAATTGGCGTAGGAGCCTGTGGTCTTTTTTCAGAAGTATCAATATAATTGCCCCTATCCTATCGGAGCTGCTGTTGTTGCTATTGTTGATGCCGTCACAGAGCGATGGGGGTGTGTGTGTGTGTGTGTGTGTGTGTGTGTGTGTGTGGGGGGGGGGGGGGGGGGGGGGGTGAGAGATAACAACTGCAAATTGGGGGCTGTTTGGGGGGCGGGGGGGGTGCCATGCTATATATTTTCTTTTTGTTATTACTTTAAAGAGTCATTGGGTGGAAATTGTCGATGTAGCAGAGGTGTAATTTTATCGACTGGGTGGTTCAGGATCAGATCAAATTTCACACACACACACACACACACACACACACACATAAACACACACGCGCGTGCACACGCACACACAAGCCTGACTTACCAAACTGGGTTACGAAAAATCAAGTGTGACAAAAACTGACAAAAATAGCTATGAGGAAATGATAATGAAACGTTTCACCGAGCCGCCACACTACAAGTCAAGCTCACATGAGTAAGGGTGATGGGAGAAATGACTTAAAGGCAGAAGATGAAATCGTGTGGCGGTTGGAGACTGTGACTGGGAGTGTGAAGTGTACAGAGAGACACACAGATGGTCTTCTTGTCAACAATGATTATGTTCATGTAATAAGATGGGAGCAAGAAGACTTTTCTTCAGATAATCCAGTGGAAATATTATACTGCAACTGATTATAGTCAAATCAGGGAATGTGGATATATGAACCTTTAGTCAAAAGAAAACCACTATTATTCAATTATTATTGTTATTATTATTATTATTATTATTATTATTATTATTATTATTAGTAGTAGTAGTAGTAGTAGTAGTAGTAGTAGTAGTAGTAGTAGTAGCAACATATATTATTTGTAATTTTCACTATTCTTAGTGTCACAATTTGGTGGATCTTCTCAAGCGTATCATTAACAAGTCAAACAAAAAGCATCCCATGTAACTACAGGTATCAAGTAGAGCCACTGCGCCCTCTAGTGGTTCAACCACAAACTGCAACTATTGGACAAATGTACAATAGTGTTAATACAATTGTATTAACACTATTGTATTAACAGATTATGGAAATCCAGGTAAACCAATCATCGATTGGAAAAGCAGAGTTAACTGTAAATCGTTTGAATACTTAACTATACGACATATAATACGTTGTCTGAGACCATGTTTACCCAAATGCTTTCTGGCTGACAAAGAACAATGTTATACAATTTAAAGGTTCCTCATGGTTACCCTTTATAATTAATCATAATGAATCATCTTGAGACATGGACTCAATTTCAATGAATGTCATATATGACCAGCTATGATACCTAAAGCATATTAATCTTACAACTCCTTACTGCAGTGCGGCTAATCAATCATTTTGTAATGTTTTTGAGTGCATACATTCACTATGATTTCAAATAAATTCACACTGTTCCAGTACGGAGCTGGACGTGATACAAGGCGCTACGGCATTTTAGAAAATATTAAAATACAAGTCTAGGGTTTGATTGACACCTCGAATGAGTAAGTCAAAACATGACCATAGCTAGATGTCCATCTCTCTCA
Source organism: Merluccius polli (assembly GCA_030340625.1). Classification (NCBI taxonomy): domain Eukaryota; kingdom Metazoa; phylum Chordata; class Actinopteri; order Gadiformes; family Merlucciidae; genus Merluccius; species Merluccius polli. The sequence continues at coordinate 60 of JAOPHQ010004095.1, read as the reverse complement.
CACGCACACGCGCGCACACACACACACACACACACACACACACACACACACACACACCAC
>JAOPHQ010004094.1:0-57500 GCA_030340625.1 Merluccius polli | reverse complement strand
CACACACACACACACACACGCACACACACACACACGCACACAAATACACACACACGCACGCGCATGAGGAACCTTACCCACCCCGACGTCTGTTGTTTTGTTCCCTCCACTCGGAGACGGAGCATCTGTGTACCGGTTGAAGCAGGAGATGCGGAGGCGTGCGTCTGGAGCATCTGCTGACGTGAACCCTGTCAAACGGTGGGAGTCATGTCATTCCAAGCAGCAGCAGCAGCAGCAGCAGCAGCAGCAGCAGCAGATGAGGGTCTCCCAGCGTAGTTTTATAACGTGGTAGGTGGCTGCATTCAAAGTCCCTCGGCCGTCTTGAATGACAACTGTCAAGATGCTCCCACGGGCAAGGCGTCTTGACTCGAGAGCCAGCGTGTGCGAACGCGTTTGGTGGCTAATATCGAAGAGTGAGGATTATAAATATATATTGTGTATATATATATATATGGTTTTATACGCATCTGCCATCTGGTGTGTGGTGTGGCTTAATCATTATGCGGTAACTAATACAACATAATAAATAATTCATGACATTTTGTTTTCCAATGTGAATAGTGATAGAGAGAGGATCAGTAAACGCTGAATGTGTGGACCAAGAACAAATATATTAAAACATAATTTCCCTCACAGCACCATGGAAAAAAGGAATAACATCAAACATCATTTTGTGTGTCATGCTCTCTAATCCGTCCGTCCCCTGATGACGAATCCAAACAACTCTGACGTTTATCTGCAGACCCACAATGAGGCCGACCATCCCAAAATGGCAGACCGCGTCGAAGAAGGGGGGGGCGTGGGTGTAAGAACAAAAAAAACACTCAGTGAACACACAGAAGTGCACTTCAAAGTGCCCCCAAATGAGCGCTGCTCGTAAGCGCTTTGGCCCTGAGGTGCAGTACTCGGCACCAGTCACTCTGCAGCCAGGGAAGGCCCAGGAGAAACCAGCCAGATTTGTGACAATTAGGCCGATGCCAGATATCGCCGGCTCTGGCCTCCGCAATCGGCCGTCCTCATCAGCCCAACGCACGGTTATCAGTAATTACAATTACGAAAGAACGCTTTGGCGATTAAGGTTCCAGGGAGTGGCTGCAGACCGAGAGCTGGCCCAGCCCTAAACAAGAGAGCTGTGTTTGGGGAGCGCTTGCACGCGCTCCCACTGAGAGAGGGCTGATTACAGTCAGAGAGAGAGAGAGAGAGAGAAAGAGAGGAGAGAGAGAGAGAGATGGTGACTTGAGGGAGGGAGATGGATGGAAGGAAGGAAGGATAGGCGAAAAGGAGGAAGGAAGGAAGGAAGGAAGGAAGGAAGGAAGGAAGGAAGGAAGGAAGGAAGGCAGAACGGGAGGAAGGAAGGCAGAAAGAAAGGAAGGAAGGAATCAAAGAAGGCAGAAAGGAAGGAAGGGAGGAAGGACAGGAGAAACGAAGGAAGGAAGGAGGGAGGGAGGGAGGGAGGGAGGGAGGGAGGGAGGGAGGGAGGGAGGGAGGGAGGGAGGGAGGGAGGGAGGGAGGGAGGGAGGGAGGGAGGGAGGAAATCAAAGAAGGCAAAGGGAGGAAGGAAGGAATGTTATGAGAAAGAGAGGAAGGAAGGAGGGAAGGAAGGAATCAAAGAAGGGAGAAAGGGAGGAAGGAAGGAATGATAGGAGAGGGAGAGGAAGGGAGGAGGGAAGGAATCAAAGAAGGCAGAAAGGGAGGAAAGAAGGAAGGAAGGGAGGACGGATGGGTAATAGAAGGTAGGATGGGAGGGAGTAAGGAAGGATAGGAGAAAGGAAGGATGGTACAGAGGATTGAAGGAAGGAAATAACTGCAAAGACACCTTTCTACTTTATCTTAATGCTCATTACATTTGCTCAGATAAACATTATTTTACATAATATTTGATTGATGCTTCAATATTCCACTTCAACTTAACATTTATATTTCTATAACACAGCAGAGTAACTGCTGGTCATAAAGTTATTAGAGGTAATAATACATGTAAACTAAGCACTTATCGACGCAAACACATGCGTACACAACCCATGTACTTTGTGTGCCCCTTTTGTTTGTTTTATAAACTAGCATTTTGCTTTAATCACACATATAGCCTATATTTCTAATTGACAATTACAATGATATTGTTGTATGATACAAAAACAAACATGATTGCAGAGTATTTTAGTATAATGAGAGGGAGTGAGGGAGATACGTCACATAATGGGCAGTATTTGTGTTAATTAAATTGATTAATTAAGCTGTCTGGCTATAAATGCTATTCTTTTTAACGACGCATTCATTTCAAATGAAAGTAAAAAATGTGGGTAAAGGTTAACCAATAACGCGATCGTGGCTGACATCTAGCGGACAGACGGCGGAACTGCGCACCGTCTGTGAAGCGTGCAGAGCAGACGTCGCTAATTGAAATGTCCTCTGGATTCGCCTGGTATGGATGGAGACGGGCTGGGCTGCATTACCTCGCTTTCTAGTGTGAAATGTGCTGCAATTAGGTGCTAAGAGCTCACACCCATAATGTGAAAGTGTTTCCCTCTGTCTCATCGACTGTCACACACACACACACACACACACACACACACACACACACACACACACACGGACGTAATTTACGGGGGGGACACGGGGGACATGTCCCCCGCACTTTTTCAAAAGGCCGTTTTGGTCCCCCGCACTTTTTACCGTCCAAAAACAATGTTACGCTATAGTGAACAGAGACGGGTCAAGCACTAGGACCAAGCGGAAAACTGCCGCTCAAGCTGATTGTTCGCTAGCGGAGCCCTGGAAGACGTGTCTTAAAGAGACAGGCGTCATTTTAATAGGCTCATACAATATTAATATCTGAACTTGCACCTATTATTTCAAGAATCATGAAAGGCTTTCAGCAAATATTAAGGTGCTATTAATTACATATTAATAAGACAAATCTACCACATAATAAGTTAAACTACACAAAATGAGACAGGCCTATAGACAATTCTAGTATTGGCTATATCAGATTGTGATGCCAGCTGAACTAACACAGCTAATGAAACATAAAAATCAAATGTTTTACCCATTCAAAATATTAAATGACTTACTAATTAATTATCAGAATTAATCAGAATATGTGCTTCAACTAGCTCTCTCTATTTTGACCATACATGTGTTTGTATCCCTGTTAATATAGCCTACACATAACACAACACTTTTACTTTCAGTACTTGAGTAGTACATTTTAAAATACTTCTACTTGCAATACTTAAATACAAAACATTTTGAATACTTTAGTACTTCCACTTAAGTATGGTTTTTAAAGAACACTTCTACTTCTACTCAAGTCACTTTTTTGATAGTACTTGTACTTCTACTCAAGTCTTGGTCTCCAGTACTTTATACATCTCTGTGTGTATTACACCAGAACATAATAGTAGTCAGTAATTGCAGACCATGCTCCAAGGAAAATCAATGAAAGAGGGAGATCATTTTGAATCTGAAAACATGGTAAAATGCACCAGAATGCGGGAAATTGCAACTACTTCTTTCAACTTTTTCTGGGGGAGGACCCCCAGACCCCCCGTTTAAATATGTCCCCCCCACTCTCAAAACGCTGATTACGCCCTTGCACACACACACACACACACACACACACACACACACACATTGACCCACGAGGTCATGCACACGCTTGCATGACCTCACGTCTGTTTTTGTTACCGCCCGATGGTGTGTAGTACAATGGTAAAAGGGCTTTCATTGACAACCTGTTAAATAATGTTGACCTCGACTAGTCCTAGAGAGTTGCAAAATTCAAGTGGCTGCAGATTGTAAAAGCTCCAATTGTAATGGTGGAGAAGCTCCTTAGCTCTTGCCTTCACGACATATCTGGCACTGACATATCTGGTTTAGTGTGTGTGTTTTTTTCCGGATAGGTTATTGACATAGTAGACTCACAATAGGTCTCTTCAGTGGCTTCTCACTTCCCTGGATTTGACGTTAAGTGTGATGGTTTTTTTTTTTGGTTTGCTTGCTCCAAACTCATCAAACTGCAGATATGAGAGATGTGGGAGAATCTAGGACAGTATGTGGAGGACATGTGACCTATACAATAGGAGACAAACCGAATCAGGATGATCCCCCCTGTCTAAGTCTTTCTCTATAATCTTTAAGGATATTAAGATCTTTTTGGGGTATTGCAGTTGAAAAGGTCATTGTCACGCAAGAAAAGTGTAGTCCACTTCAGAATTTGATATCTGCCATGATAAAAATGCCATATCTGGTCTCTCGTGATGATGGCTTACCTTTGAAAAAATCACCAAAGGATCTTTGGGTTAAACAGATCAAAGTGACAATCATCTTTTTATATATGCCAGGCATTAAACTTTAAATATCAGATATCATTTAAAGATAAAACAATGGCTTATGACTGAAAATTGAATCATTTTTCTTTCTTTCTTTTTTTTTTGTTTCCAGACCAAATGCATACTCGGCACATCTTTCAAAATACATACATATCAATGTTCTCAAAAAGGGGAAATTATTCGATCAAATTGAACGGGGCCGACAGCCAGTACCCTGCAGGCTGTCTCGCTGTGTTTTCTAAATATTGAGAAATCTGAAAAATTCATAGTGTGGCACACTTTAAACCCCCCAACCTATAGACAGCTCTCGTTTCTGATCTTTGAAACTAAACCCAGGGCTCAAGAGGCGGTTGGCTGACTGGTCCTGATTCAAGTACAGCCAAGCTTCTTTCAGTTTGTCCCCAAAACCCCAAAGAAAAAGGGAACAAAAACAAACATCCTCAAACTTTAGCCCCTTTTCTAGAGCTCCCAAGATCAGTATGCTCTCCGTCTCTCTGTTTCTATCCCTTTCTCTCCATCTCTCTCCATCTTCCTCTCTCTCCTTTTCTCTCCCCCTCTCTCTGTCTGTCTGTCTGTCTGTCCGTCTGTCTCTCTCTCTCTCTTTCTCTCTCTCTCTCTCTCTCTCTCTCTCTCTCTCTCTCTCTCTCTCTCTCTCTCTCGCTTTCTTTCTCTTCCCTAAACCTCAATAAAACAAACACATCACACACAAGCATGCATGCACGCACACAGACACACACACACACACACACACACACACACACATACACACACACATGCACACAGGCACATGCACACAGACACACACACACACACACAAATGCACACACATGCACACTCACGCACCAACACACACCTAATCCCCCCCCCCCCCCCCTCCTAAAAAAATACAATCAGAAGTTTGCGGGGCGTGAGGAGCAAAGTTTCCATTTAGTCGACCCAGAAGAAGAAAACCATTTGTTGTCCAGTTAGGCCTTCGCTGCCAGGCAATACGACCCAAACAATAACACAAAGGACAAGATAGAAAAAAAAAAAAAAAAGCAACCACAAACGAGAAGCCATGTCGCCCGCCAAACAGCGGGGACGCCACGACTCAAGTCCCCGACAGAAGACCCCTGCGCGTCCCTAACGACAACATTTACCTTGTAAAAGTCACCGGCACACCACCAGAAAACAACCTACAGACACAGAGGAGGAGCGGGCGGAGGCGGCGGCGGATGTGCCAAGGTTTGTACCCATTCATCTTTTTTTTGGTAGACGGGGGGGAAGCGAAACAAAACCAACCGTTCCCCCCCCACCCCCCCCCCCCCCCCCCCCCCACCCGCCCAAAGGAGGACTTTGCGTTGGCTCGGCCGGCGTCACGGCCTGCTGCGTCCCCCACCCCCCCCACCCCCAAACCACCCCTTCCCACCGATCCCAATCATTTTATGGCTCTGTCTTGGGCTACGCGTTGCCAAACAATGTTGTGCTGCTGTTTACAACACACACACACACACACACACACACACATAGTCTAAGTAGAGTCGGACTTAGTGTGTTAATATTGTTGATTCATGTTTTCTTTGAATTCTTCTCGTTCAATATGTTGTTCATATTTAGGCCTACATCGCGTTGCTTGATGTCTTTTATGCACCGGCGTCACCAAGTCACGTCTTCTTGCATGTGCCAATACACTTGGCCAAATGAACTAATTCCGATTCTGATTCTGATTAAGAATTTCAATTGTTTTCGTTTTTTGGACGCAACCGCCGTCGACGCCCTCTCTCTCTCTCTCTCTCTCTCTGTCTCTCTGTCTCTCTCTCTCTCTCTCTCTCTCAGGAACGACCCATCCCTTCATCCCCCCCCCCCCCCCCCCCCCACCGTTTTATTTTCCTTGAACTGGGCCTCGGTTCTGTCGCCTCTCCCCTCGCCAGGCCTCCCCATAGCCTCTCTCCCCGCGTCCGGTGTGCCGGCTGCCAGGCGCAGATAAGGTGTCTTGGCCGGGCGGTGGGGGGCTGACCTTCGCCCGGCCCAGGGACCAGGAAGCAGCCGGCGCTCACGACGCTCCGCTGGAACAATGGGAGAGGAGGAGGAGGAGGTGTGGGGGGGGGGGGGGGGGGGGGTGCGGGGAAGCAATTGGGGATTAGTATCTGTTGTGGGTGCGTGTGTGTACACACTGACACATAAAAACACGCACGCGCACTCGTATATGCTGATATGCACACATGTACAAACACACACACATGCAGGTACGAAGTGAACACACACACACACACACACATGAAGGCACACAGATTCATAGATGCTGACACACACACACACACACAGAAACAAGCACACAGTGAACACATACCCATGCACACACACACGCACCTACACATAGATGCACAAGAACGCGCATTCACACACACAGACACTGTTGCACACACACACAAACACACACACACATCCATACACGCACGCGCACACACACACACACACACACACACACACACACACACACACACACACACTTATATCATTATATCTTTATATGTGGTGCAAGCAGGATGTAACGTCTGCGTTCGCAATCTTCTGTCTACCGGGTGCAGATATCAAGCTCTCCCGGTGCTGGTCTTCAAATTGTGTTTGACCCCGATCTGCACCCCGCACCACATGGAAGGTAAAGCGGCCCCTGCAGCGGTTTACAACTGCATTAAACAACTGGTCAGCTGGGGAGCGCACAGGAGGAAGCCACAAATCTGCTGTTATAACACCGTGGGCCTCGACCAGTTAATGGGCTTTTTTTTGGAGGTGGTTGAGTTAATGTTAAGTCTGTAGTTTGCATTGAATTCCATCGGGTTGCCGATAGGACGGACGAACCAATCACCGCACACAAGGACATTTGTGTTCATGTATAGCGTGATGTGATTTAGTGCAGAGGGATTTGCGCCGTAATGTAATTTAGACACTCAACGCTGGAAGATTGTCTGGTGTCTAGTGCCTGTGGCTGTTTAAAACCGAGAGGACACAACTTCTCTGCTGACCTTTTTCCGTGAAATCACTCTTGAATCGCAAACCGGGACATTTACCTGAGCGAACGTCAGCACTTTGCATGAGAGGTCAGGATAAACAGAGAAAAGTGAGGCCCCTCTATCTTTATCCATTGTCAGCCTACATCAATTATCATTTTCAGCAGACACATTTAAACAACACATGACACACATCTAAATAAATAACAATGAACGTCTTTAGCATTCAACTTATGCTCATAATTAATATCCAAATGAATTAATTGATGGACCACTGAAGTATCGTCAAGATAATACTTTATTTTTGCTCGCGTCTATCTTAGCCTTTCTTTTTTTCTTTCAAATAAATTCAACGAATGAGTTTCTGCAAAACAGTTATTTTAGAAAATAATAAGTGGGCATGTTGAATAAAAACAATAAAATGGGTAGAGATTGGGACGGCTGCTTAGAGCTTAACTCAAGAGGCAGTGCTTCATAATCCATGAGCCCAAAGTGAAGTGAATTCACCACACCTATCAAACCTCATCTGGAGCCGAGGCCAGAGGTCCAACTATTTACTATCTTCTGTGAGCTACCCTCTCCCCTTTTCTCTCCCAAATCCTTTTATTTCACAGAAAGAAAGAAGAAGAAGAAAAAAAAAAGAGGATAAATCAAAGCCAGACACACAAGCATAATCCCCAGTGTCTTTCCAAAAAGGAAATTATTATATTTGAAGTTATGAGAGTGCTTCCTGAAGAGAAAGGAAATGCTCCAGATTTTTTTCTTCCTTCTCTTTTTTCTTTTTTTTTGTCTTTTGCATTGCCGGTATCCTGATCCAACAAAAACACTGGCAGACGTAAGCTGGCAGACAGACACATATATGCCCCTCTGCTAGCCCCCCTCCCAGCCCCCCTTCCTCCTCCTGCTCCTCCTCCTCCTCCCCAACGTGTGCTTGCTCAGCTCCACGACATTGCGCTGGAACTAATAAGATATCTCCCAGCGATGAAACCGGCAGGAAAAAAAAGAAAAGAAAGAAGAAAAAAAAAAGAGAACGAGCGAGAATACAATCAGGGTGGGGAGTGGGAGAGCTCTGAGGAAGATACTCCCGGCCAGAGACATGATGGGAGGAAATTGCATTGATTCAAGCTCAGCTTCTCTTGGCATCTGTCTGGCCCTTTTCAATTTCTGTTGTGATAACTGAGAACATTTGTTCTACGGGCGTTGGCTCAGATGCAGCACACCAACATGTTTTGTTTTGGGGTTTTTTTGTGCTTGTTTGACTATATCCACAGTGACTGGGCTGATGGGCCCTGACAGTATCTTGCTTTGAGAGAAAAGGATAGATTCGCTCTGGCTCTGGACCTACAAGTCTGGCGTGGAGCCTGTCTGACGTGTAGGTCGGACGTGCAAGTGAACTGCTGATGCTTGCTGAGTGGACAGCGGGAGTTTCTAAGTGCACTTGGAAGTGTGCTTGTCACTTCAAATAACATACTAGGAAAAAAACTAAAAAAACACGGCATTTACGTCAAGGCTAATCGCCGTTGATGAATGATTTAGAACTGTAAATGTGCCTTTAAAATATACAAATTGCACAGAATTGCAGTATACTGTGCAATGGTTGGTCCAATTCAATAAATATAATATATATGTATATATAATAAATATAATAATTTACCTGATTCTTGAAAATTCAGGATTAGGGCTGTGAAAACGGTGGATGAGAACGGCCATATTTAGCTCCTCTGAACAAAGACTGCATTAACCAGTGACTAACCCATCCCTCTATTCCTCCATCCCCTCCTCCCCACAGCTCAGGGAGCCTACTGTATGTGGGACAACAGAGCCATGACATCACAGGCCCAGCAGAGGGGCTTCAATTTAGGAAGATTGATGGTTGCCCCCCCCCCACCGGCTTCACAGTCCAGCGACTGCGCATCCACGCAGCCCTCTGCCGCAATCGCCTGCCTCACAAGGCAGGCGATGAAATCATGTTCATGGCATTTGATTGGCACAAAACTGGAGAACCCTGTCCCTGCTACCGCAGCCCCTGCGGGGCATCTGTGTTTCTCCAAGCCGAGCCTCCTGCATCCTCTAATATCCTCACCTAGGGCCATATCTAGCTTGCTCAAATACATGTGCATACATGCAGGTATCCTTCGTCGCGGCTGACCCCTACGAGAACCAAGATGTGACTGAGAAAACAGTGCTGCATATCTGTATATCTTAACTTACGTGCACAAAGAGCAGAGAGAGAGAGAGAGAGATAGAGAGAGAGAGAGAGAGAGAGAGAGAGAGAGAGAGAGAGAGAGAGAGAGAGAGAGAGAGAGAGAGAGAGAGAGAGAGAGATCCAGCTAGTGAGATGTCCATGGCTGTCCCATGCCAACACAGACTGACAGAACGAGCTCCAGATACGCACACATGCATACGGACAATGCGCGTATTGTGCACAAACAACACACAAGCGATGGGAGAACAGCAAAACAGGCTAAACACAGGGACACACATGATGGCCAAGACAACCACACACACTCTCACACACACACACACACACACACAGGCAGAAAAGCTGTCAGCTGACGGCTTTGCGTGCTGTGGCAGGGAAAGGTCGTGCTCGCTGGGTCGCAGGGGGGGGGGGGGGGCTGTATTTTGAAACCTTCTGTCACTCCTGCCCTGCTCTGAGGAGTGATCCCGCCGGACAGCATGAGTGTGAGCGAAATGACTTTGTTGCAAAAAAAAACCCAAAAAACAGAAAAACAACAACAGTCTCGCCTGTCAGAGTTTGAAGAGCGACTGTGTGTGGGACCCCCCCCCCCCCCCCCCCCTTTCTGCCCGTCACCCCCGCTTCCTCTGTCTCGCCACGTCGGGCCCAAACATTATGCACACACGCACACACACACACACACACACACACACACACACACACACATACTTCTGGCCATCGTCTAAATGTGTCATATAAGAAGAAAAAAAAAGGAAAAGTGGAACAACTGGAAAAGAACTGCTTGCTCACTACAACTTTTAATGTGGGGGTGGATCATATGGGGGGTGGATAGCCTGTTGTTGGACCTCTGCAAGCTGTCGTTTGAGTCACAACTGAAAAAGGAAAACAACTGTTTGTTATCCAGCAGAGTGGAGGTAGGCAGGAAGAAATAGCCAGCCTCAAGGACTTTGCTGTCTGGGCTTTTATTTGTGGCCAGCACCGTTCACTGGTCTAACGCTCCATGCTATAGCCTTGCCCTTCAGCATTGCACCGTTCCCTGGTCTAACGCTCCATGCTATAGCCTTGCCCTTCAGCATTGCACCGTTCCCTGGTCTAACGCTCCATGCTACATTACTTGCCCTGCACTGCAGCAGGCTGTTTCCTCTCTTCAGCCAACCCCACTTCCTGCCGAGACACCGACTTCACACTACCTGCTCACTTTTATGTTCTCATTTTCACCACGTTGCTGTTTCTTGCCCGTCTTTCCTTTCTTCCGGTCCTACTTTGTCTGTTTTTTTCTTTCGTTCTCACTCTCCCTCTCCTTTCTTTCTGAATTTCTTTCTTCATATTCTTCCTTTCTTCCTTTCCTTTATGCTTTGTCGTCATTGATTTATTGTGCTGTTTTAAGGGCATTCGAATACAGATTCCAATCAACGCTATGCACAGCCCTATCTATGTGCCTTTGCCTCCTTTTCATAAATCAATTTTCCGGCTCTTTTCCTCTCGCTTCACCACTTTCTTTGTCCACCCACCCACTCTGCTCCACTTTCCTCATCCTGGCTGGCTCCCTTCCCTCAGGTTATAATAGTCATACTGTGCTATCAGCCAGGGCACCCTCCATGCACCTCACATTCCTCTCTCTCACCATCTCCCAACGTGTTCAACGTGTGCTCTCTCTCTGTCTCTCTCGCTCCCTCTCTGTCTGTCTCTCTCTCTCTGTCTGTCTCTATGTCTCTCTCTCTCTCTCGCTCTCTCTCTGTCTCTCTCTCTGTCTCTCTCTCTCTCTCTCTTGCTCTGTCTCTCTCGCTCTGTCTGTCTTTTTTTTTTCTCTCTTTCTCTGTTTCTATGTTTCCTCTCTCTCTTTCCATATATATAGGTCTAACCTGGATATTGCCAGTGGGTTAGGGCAGTGTTCCCCCCCACACTGAAGTGATTAGGACCACAGGAAGTTGGACCTAGCGTGGCTGACACCAGGCCCCTTCACCTTCACCACCACATCCTGCCCTTACCACACACACACACACACACACACACACACACACACACACGCACACATACAAACGCTGCAGTACAACTTACGACTACTGAATCACCGTGGCGACCAGGCGCGAGGTCGCCAGGGCGCCAGGGCGCGAGGTCGCCAGGGCTGTTTTAGAGAGGGTGGAAAGAATGAGGGCAAAGAAGGGCATAGGAGAAAAAGAATAAGGACAATAAAACTGTAATAGATTGGGATGGGGGTGTGGGGGGGGCGAATAAATGGAGTCTATGCCGTAACTACTTTTATTGTTTCTCTCGCTTCCCTCCGGTCTGGTGTGTGATGTCAACAGGGAAGACCTATCCTACGGGCTGTTAATATCAAGCCTATTAATCTGAAGGGAGAAGTTCCATCATTGGCGCTGCGGATGCCCTGTCTTTATAACCTGGTCACACAGGCCCCAAGGAAAATCAACAACTCTGTATGTTTGTCTCAAATTTGTCGTCTCAAGTCATTTCAACATCACCGGTCCAATGATATTATGCTAAGCCTGTGTTTCAGCCACCTATGCTAGCCTGAGCCACTATGTGTGTGTGTTGGGGTGTGGTGGTGTGACACGTGTGTCAATGTTTGACAGAATAATGTCTGTAGCGTTCATGTCCAGCCACTGAGAGAGCATCTCCCAAAGTGCTCTCCTGCCCCCTTGTGTTGTGGCGGGAGAAAATGTCCTTGGGGTCGCGATGAAGGACATTTGAGAGGTAATTAATTAGCCATCCCATTTCCAACAGGTATTTGTGGACTAATTGCACAACACAACAACAATAACGCAAGGAGAAGGATAAACCGGACACAATGAACTGGTTTACTTACTCACTGTAGCATAACCTGAACATTTGTCAGCCACAAAACATTCATAACATGCATTTAGAGTCTGCATTCAATGTCCTTTTACAAGGATGGAAAATGATATTACCCCTGAACATATTGCAGTATTGTTACATTTTATAACTAGAATAATTTTCCATCAGAGCAGAATGACATTAGGCCCAGCACCACAGAAGCATCTTACTTTAATGTATAATGCTTTAATTTTAACATTTAAATGAAGCCATTAGTGCTGATTTCTCAATGGCATTTCAAAAGAAGCCTTTGAATTACGCTGCTTTAAATGTCATTTGATTAGCTGAAATAATTGATTTAATAAAGCCCCCCTCTGAGATAATGAAACTCACACACTCTCTCCTCTCTTCAAGCTGACACTCTTAAAAGAAAATAAATGTGTTTTTACAATTATACAACAATTATATATATCTATATATATATAGATGTATATATAAAAAAAGGGCTCAAGTCTCAACTGATGATAATTAGGGACCGAGCCAGTGAAACTGGAAGGTCCCTATTGGTATTGCTTCGAATTAGGGACCGAGCCAGTGAAACTGGAAGGTCCCTATTGGTATTGCTTCGTTTATTACTGTTTCAAAACTTTTGCCGGCGATTTGCACCATCTCAACGTAGACATTTGACTGTTTTTATTTGGCAAAGTTATCGGGGCTGGTGAACACTTATATATTCTATGCGTCACGTTCATGTCGCACACTTGGAAGACCACTAGGTGGTGCTGTTTTTGAGCATTTTCCGTAACGCTCATAACTCCCGCATACTTGGTCGCACATTCATAAACCTTATATCCATACATGCAGGATTGATTGCTGCAACTCCTCATATAGGCCACGCCCACTTCCGCCTAAATATCTTTTTCGCTACAGCGCAAAAACTCCAACATACTACGTCAAAAATTATAGCCACGTGCATCTTTGTCCGATTCGCACAAAACTTCACACGTAGCATCTGGAGACTGTATCATGGATATAACTCATTGGAAGTATTTTGATATTTCACAAAATAAGCGCGTTATAAATATTTTCATTTATGTCAATTTGACGTCAAAAAAGCAAGTGCAATATTTTGCCACATTGGTATGTCGTATCGACACCAAACTTTGGTCAATAGTTCCTTATACCTCCATTAAGCATCGTACAAAATTTTAGGCCATCGCCACTAGGTGGCGCTCTTTAAAATTAAGAAGTTTATACCTCCACATCGGCAAATGCGATTTAAACGAAACTTGATAGCCCATGGCTCCCTGAGGCTAACGTTTAAAGGAGAAAAAAATTCCGCCACTAGGTGGCGCTCTAATGGCAGGGTATATCACTGTGCGAAGACCGTAATAGTTATGAATATGAAATTCACAGGACACGTGTAGACTGCTGCCCAGAGCTCACATACCAAAAATCGTGTTTGTCGTGGTTGTAGCGCCCCCTACAGGGCTTTTAAAATGCAGCCCCGACACCCCGTTTCACGGATATTTATGAAACTCGGTAGACACGTGTATAAGGATCCATACCCCAAACCCAACGGAAGTCAGATATTTTAATTTCAATTTTTGTCATTTTTCAATTTTCGCCTCCTATTTGAACGAACTCCTCCCAGGGAATTTGTCGCCTGGGCTTCAAATTTTTTTTATACGTTCAGGAGGTGGAACTTGAGAAAAGTTGTGCTACTTGCAACTCTACGTCAAAGGGCGTGGCCGTGGTGTGCTGTCAAAGTAGGCCATATTCAATAATGTCGTCTTTTTTGCCGTTGTATTTGAACAAACTCCTCCCAGGGGAGTTGTCGCTTGGGCTTCAAAATACTTCAGTACACTCACAAGATGTTACTTGAGAAAAGTTGTGCTATTTGCGACCCTACGTCAAAGGGCGTGGCCATGGCGTGCCGTCAAAGTTGGCCATTTTTAATTCAGTGGTATTTTTTTCCCATGTTTGGGAACCAACTCCTCCCAGGGATTTTATTTGTTCTGCTTTAAAATTTGTCAGTACAGTCAGAAGATGGTGCTGAACAAACATTGTGCTACTTGCCACTCTACGTCAAAGGGCGTGGCCGTGGCATGTCGTCAAAGTTGGCCATTTTTCCTTCAGTGGTCTTTTTTTCCAATGTTTGTGAACAAACCCCTCCCAGGGAATTTGTCTGTTCTGCTTCAAAGTCGGTCAGTACAGTCAGAAGATGGTGCTGAACAAACGTTGTGCTACTTGCGACTGTATGTTGAAGGGCGTGGCCGTGGCGTTCTGTCAAAATCCGTTCTGTGGTCTTTTTTTCCCATGTTTGGGAACTAACTCCTCCCAGGGATTTTATTTGTTCTGCTTTAAAATTTGTCAGTACAGTCAGAAGATGGTGCTGAACAAACATTGTGCTCTTTGCGACTCTACGTCAAAGGGCGTGGCCGTGGCGTATCGTCAAAGTTGGCCATTTTTAATGGAATGTCAAACTCATGCGATTTGTGCCATTCCCTGACCCTAATGTTAGCTACTACGAGTCTCCCTGTGAACGCCCCGGTCTACCGCACACTGCATGGACCGCGTCGGACGCCAACCTGTCGCGACACTATCCACGACACGCCACGACAGACTCGGCGAGGTCCCGCCCAACGCTCCTTGTTATTGTTGTTTTTTTTAAGAGTCAGCTGTGCAGTGCAAACTGATCAAAATCAGATCTGCGAAACACACAGTTTAATACTGTGATCCATCCATCCAGTCTTCCATCCATCCATCCATCCATCCAGTCATCCATCCATCCAGTCATCCAGCCATCCAGTCATCCAGCCATCCAGTCATCCACCCATCCAGTCATCCACCCATCCAGTCATCCATCCAGCCATTCCTCTAGCATTTCCGGGGGTGCGGGGGCCCCAGCTCACCAATGTGGAGGAGCATGGGGGTCTACATGCGTCCATACCAGATCGCTGGGCTTAGCTCAGCCTTGGCTGCCTGCAGTATCACTATGACTCGCCCCCCCAACCGCATAGGTGCAGGTGGGAAGGGTTATGCACGGGGTTGTGGAATATAGGTAGGGTATGACCCCTGTCAGACGAGCGGCCAATCACAGGTCAGTGCAGGCCTTTTTAGACCTTGGCAAACCACTCTCAGGTCAGGTCATAAAATCAAAATGTCTGCTGCAAGGTTTGAATGTGAACTTGGCTTCTATTGTTGCCCCGTATTTACTGCTAATCACTTTCATTTAAAGTTAGTGCAGCTTTAGTCTTTTTTTGTGTATACCAAAGGAAAAAGTTCCAGGTAAGCCGAATCACATGCCTAATAATACTATCATACTATGACTGTATTAATAGTTTGCTAGCAAGAGATGAATTGGATAACATTAGAACAGAATCCCACTGCTAACAATGTCACGTTTCTCTCTTCACCCCATTCTGTTGCGCTCACAAAGCGACACTCTCTCTCTCTCTCCCCCCCCCCCCCCCCCCCCCCCTCTCTCTCTCTCTCTCTCTCTCTCTCTCTCTCTCTCTCTCTCTCTCTCTCGCTTTCTCTCTATTTCTTTCTCTTTTTAGAAAGCAACTGCTCTCTGTTTGACTCCAATCTCCCATGTAGAGCGCTTCATTTAACTAATGCAGAAGTGAAACCAGCTCTCCTTTTGCAGGATATTTTAAGGAATGCTCTCGGGGGGGGGGGGGGGGGGGGGAGCTTGGAAAATAATCAAAACCCTCCAAGAGCCAGCGAGGAATACAGTCCCTGGTTTGCAACAAAGAAATTGAAAAATCAATGGGAGAATATGCAGATTTTTTATTTTGCTGTACAACATGCAAATAATCCTTTGGGAGTCTTCCACGTAATGCTGTACCCAGAGAATAGCAGCATAATATTGTTTTGAACTCAGTATGATGGCGTACATCTACAAGGCTTTACGTTGACATGAACACAGCACTCAGGTTTGTTAAAACTCTATAGCACACTTTATTACCAAAACAATATATCAATGTTTTTTCTCCATTTCCGGCATTTCATATGTCAATGAGGCCGCATCGTATCATCTAGTATAAGGCACAGTTATATTTGTCAGTTTGCCGACACTTGAGGAGCTTGAGGAAGGTCTCCATTTTGTGGGCGTCCTTCTTGAAGCAGCAGAGTAAGTTGTAATCCCTCAGAATTGACTCCAGCACCTCCGGCTGGACGTCCAGGACCGCGTTGTGGTCGGTGTAGGACGAGGTCAATATTCCCTCATCCAACATCTGCCCGAGGACACGGGACATTATGTGAGCGCAGAGGAAGAAATAGAGAGACAGAGAAAGACACCAGGATGCTTTAAAAGGAACGTGATTGCAGAGTATAAGGTTGAATCCGCTTGGGTTTGCCTGGTATACATATGGGGAAGTGGGAGATTGCTGTGGAGATTGCAAAGGTCCTGTAAAGGTCAGTAGGCAAACTACTAACTATCCATTAATCCTTGATTGTCGACGAGACCCACCTTCCTGATGAGCACCACCACCCCTTGCTCCAGGCTGATCAGCTTCTCCGACACCCACTTGGTCTTGTTGAGCAGCATGTCCGGCACGTCGTCATAGCGATCCAGCGTGGTCTGGAGGTAGACCAGCGGCTCGATCCACGACTGGACCAGCATCAGCACCGAGTGCAGCAGCCATGTGTCCTGCGGCACCACAGACAGTGTGTCAATGTTGTCTAGTGTTTCAGCCATCTTTTAGGTAGTGGTTGTTGTCATGGTAGTTTCCAGTGGCCAACAGAAATGGCAATTTCCAGATTTTTTGTCTGCGTTTTAAACCTGCCGCGTCTCATGTGAATGCACTTTAAGGGTGAAGAAATGTCTCGGCTTTTTGTCTCACGGTGTGGTGAGCTCTGATCTTAAAGCCTTGTGTTTACTGTCACCAAGCTGGTCTCAATGTCTAAAGTGTTCAATCAGCCGTTCCTAGAGCGACATCTCTTTACATTATACGTTGACATTTGCCACATCAAGTGATTAAGTGATGAAAGCTAAAGATTTTCTCCCTCTCAACAGTCAGATAATCCTGCTTTGGCCTTTAGATAAGTGTTTTCTTTCCAGCCCGCTGCTCCTGCTGAACTTTAGACGGTGTGCTTCTTTAAAAATGGCCAAATGTGCAATCAAACATGAACAAGGATGACAACAGCATGTGTACACAGATGTGTGTGCAGGGGTAGACACACAAGTGGGCACAAACACACACATGCATGACGAGAGAGAGCGCGAGAGAGAGCGAGACAGATAGAGAGAGAGAGAGAGAGAGAGAGAGAGAGAGAGAGAGAGAGAGAGAGAGAGAGAGAGCGAGTTTAGCTTCCGCCTACAGAGATCTGCTGGAGTTCACTCTTGGAGGTGGGGATGGGGAAGTCTTTGGTGATGCAGATGTAGCCTGCCTGGTTCCTCTGCAGACGCATGGGGAATGGCACAAACATGTCCTCCTGCAAGCCAAACAGACACACATATGCAGACAGACACACGTCATAATAGCGCACACACAAAACACAACTCAATACCTGAAAGATAGGAGACATACATGTGGTCAAATGTATTTATTAGGATAAACCCCTAGAGATGTAGCGTCTCATTTTCGAGGGGGGTCCCAACATATATCACAATCATTATATAACAATAGAGTGACAAAAAAAATAGAAATACAATTATCAATATGACAACGTACTGACAGACAAAGTTGACAGATAAAGTTGAAGCCAGTGAATGTGTCTTCTTACATTTAGAGATGGCCATTTAAGTGCATCACACATTATATAATGGTGAGTGAGAAAAGGACATCTAAGGATAAATCTGCAGTCTATTATATGCTGTGTTAAGCGGAACGAGGTCAGAGTTTACTGCATTTTGCATCACAATCGTCAAAAATCCAATCCAAAGTTGACTTTATGTAACAGATTATGAATATGCATGTATGATAACATGTAACATATGGTCAGTATATATATACATATATATATATATATATATATATATATATATGCGTGTCCACACAATGCTGTCTTCACAGCAGAGGCGTGCCGTTTGTTCTGGGTCTGTGGACGTCACACGGTTGTGTTTCTGTAACAGTGCACCCACCCCCTCACCACCACCACTACATGGTTTTATCTGAGAGAACATTTTAGATGTTGAAACTACAACTGACTCACCGGGCTTCCAGGACCTTGGCTCAAAGTGGTGCAGAATATCATTATCAGCTCTTGGATGTGCCCGAGTGCCGGTCTGGCCATTTAATAATGTATCCTCGGTTCAGACCAGCAGGATGGCTGTATAATAAAACCATTTTTTGAGCAGAGTCCTTGTTGGAATCGGGTGCAAATGGTGAATTTTGACGGTCGCTGTGTGTGGTGGTGCGTCGCGGGTATGGTGTGCTGAATTATGATGAACATCACAGACTCATGTTGATAAAAACAGCAGAAGCTTGTTATCATGCTATATATGCAGCAATACCAAAAAGACAAAAACAGTGAATAAAGAGATAATGAGGATCTTCAGGTCATCTTGGTTTTACTCTCTGTTTGGCAGCTGACAAAACACAGAATGTGCCCGTGAATGTTTGTTTATTGCTCGTGTCTACTGTTGACTGTGACAGTTGTGACCGTTTTGATATCTTTACTTTTCAAATTGCAGAGTTGATGCTCACACTAAAAGGGGGGGCATCCTAAAAGGCATCCAAGCAACTACATTTACTCTTGTGGCAAAACACAAGATCTATATCTATACACTCTAACAGTGATTTAACCTTTTAGGTGGAACAGGTGAAGGGAAGTGTTTAAATGCATTTATCTGTACAAAACATTTTTTTAAAAAGAGTAAAGGAGGTTGTGGAGGCGTAAAAATAGACGTTACTCACGAACATGGAGCAGGATTCCTCTGAGACTCTGTAGATGAGCTCTGCGTGTTGGATGACCCGGTCGAGCAGCTTCTCCTGGGAGATGGAGGGGCAGTGGGTGATGCTGCCCTGCTCCTCCTTGCAGTCCACTGGGAAGCTGTGTGCGGGCAGACAGGGCCAGAGCACCATGGCCCAGCACACCTGCAAGGCTACAGGGAGGGAGGGGGGGGGGGGGGGGGGGGGGGAGAGAGAGCGAGAGAGCAAGAGAGAGAGAGAGAGAGAGAGAGAGAGAGTAAAGAATAAAATAGACAGATAGCAACAAGTACTGAAATGAATGAAGACAATAATGATGAAAAATACAAAGAAAATAGTGCAGCAAACAAAGACAAATGCAATGCTGCTGTTAGTATGGCTACAGTGTTGACAACTCACTTGTTACTGCCGTTAATAGGTGCATTGTGTCAGTATAGGTATAGGAAAGGTTGGTGTAGGATAGGTCGGCGTATAGATAGACAGATGGGTCTTGCTCTCTGAGAATGTCTGGGGGGCCATCATTTATAGAGCCTGACCAGCACATGAGTTAGTCAAAAGCTGATGAGAGATGTGCATAGGTTGTCGTAAACAGATACTGCCGAATTATCCCACTCCAGCACGGCCTTGTCTGTATTCATTATGCAAAGGTGAGAACTCTCAAGTACCCACGGCCCAAAGGTCTTCAGACTTAAGGGTGCACGTAGCACACGCCTAGCACACGCCTAGCACACGTGGCAACACAAGGTTACATAGTGGACACTCAAATCAACATCAAATAATAAACTCAAGTACATATAAAAGTCAACCCTTTTAATAATCGTCAATAAAAATACAAACAAAAAAAAAAAAAAAATCAATTACAGATTGTTATTAATTAATTATGTTCAATACATGTATTTATTTAAGTATTAAGTATTAATTAACTATTATATATTAAGCATTTAAGTATAAATAACAATAATGAGGGTGAGGTGTCTTAACAGCAAGATCACCTGTTGAGCTGGGGTTTCTAAGTAACTATTGTCGAGATAATAATAGTTGAGGTATCACACATGTTTTTAAATTAAATTTTAAATGCATAATACCTTTTAATTTATTACTCAAGAAATGTCCCAATGCTGCTACTTGGTCTTGGTGTTTCTTATATTAAATTGATTCAGTGTAAAAATATACAAACCAATGTCAAACAATGTGAAGTACAACCTTTAACATATATAGATTAACTTCTAAAGAGACCAACTGATTGAAAATACAACATACTTATGATGCCCTCCTCTTTGATTAAATAATAATAATAATATGAATTAAATATCATTAGAAGGCTATACTGCCCTACAAAGGCAAGCTGCAGTATAGTATTGACGTAGTTTTCAAAACCCTTTTGAAGTTTTTTGATAATCCAGCCAATTGTGTTTTAAGAAGTTAAGTGGAAATACTTTTAATGAACAATGATTCAATAACTTTTGCCTTAAACAAAATCCCCAATATTTTTTACCTATGACACCTATGACCCCAAATGTCTATTTTATCTTGTGCTTTGTATATTTTAATTGTGTGATTTTAATTGATTCTGTTGTACAGTGTCCTTGAGTGACCTGATAGGTGCTTTTTAAAATAAAATCCATTATTATTATTATTAAAAGGCAGATACTGCACTCTGCCTTTATAGGGCAGTATCGTGCAGTATCGTCAGTTGAGTAAGATGCCTAACCCCTACCTGCTCTAATGGTATCTTCCACTGTAAATTGGTTCATATGCTGCAGCTAAATTAAAATAGGAATAGTATGGCACTTTATTCATCCCAGAAGTGAAGCAGTACACATCAGTTCAAAATATATAAATATAATACAACTATTCATTTACAGTAGACAATGCAATGAAATAAACACAGTACAGGCTCTGTTGAATCACACAGGTAGATGTAGAGATCCCACTAATTACAGCACAGTATGACCAATCAAAGACCCATTTGACTATATGTAGGTGTTAACTATGAGCACTTGTAAACTGGAGGATTAAGGGGGATGTGTTCTCTGTTGATTTGTATAATAGGCTCTCGTGTTTTATTTTGGGTTTTCAACGGCAATTAATTCCATTTGAAATGGAACGGATGAGTATATTATTCGCAAATGTGCACTTTGTTCATTCAGACAAAGAAAAAAACAACAACTTATGAATCTCTTGCATGGCTCTTAAACTATTATATCTCTTATAATCTAAATGCAAATACTTGAAGCCTTTCGATTTAAACGCTGTGTCAGACAGAGATGTTTTTTAATAGGAAACGACTCCAGAAACGGACTTTCTCAAAGTCCATGAGTGACAAACACGTGGAACAGCTGTTGACAGCGATAGGTGTTTTGTTCCCGAGAAAGACGTCACTGAAATGTGTGTTATTCACACAGCGGTCCCCAAGACACCTGGAGCCCCATTATCTGGCCCCAAACAAGCCCTGTTTCATATTAAAACATGGTCCCTGGACTCATTCCCATGTCTTGCATGCATTTTATTTATTTCAATTGTAGATGTTGCTATCATTTGCTACGAGGTGGAACCATTTGCACAAAATAATTCCCTGTGAATCAGGGGAATTGAGTGCAATGTTTGAATTCCTCATTTGAGCATATGTGTTTCATGTGTTTCAGTATTCATTTGAAGTGGGAATATAAAAAGCAGCCCCTGTCATTTTTGCCATTGCATTTCTGCATACAGGTGCAAATTTACACATTCATGTAAAAAAAAGTTCTAGTGTTTCTGTATTCCATGAAGTCTCTGTCTGATTACAAATGCTGCTTTGGCATCCAAGGTGAAAATTGCTTTTGCCCTTCTCCCTTACAAATACAAATTTAAAAAAAGTGTCACATATATACAGTATATTACGACTGGCACCTCACTAGTTAAAGTATGTACCAATCACCAAAATAATAAAAATAAAGATCATGGCATTGAAATAATTATTGATGCATAACAAACTCAAATCTGAATGGGTAGCTTTTCTATTGAATTACATTAAAATACAAATTAATGTATGCTGATCAGATCTGTTGCCTTGGCATTATGAACAATTTCCCATGCTAGAAAAAAACCCACAAAAATCTAATTTATTGTTTTTGTTCCACTCTACGACCGGAACAGAAACATTAGTACTAGTATGGATTAAAGCTGCACTACTTGATATGTTTTATGTTATTTTACCAGCTGCATGACAAAGGTTCTCCTAATTAATATGTTCTGCATCAGCACTTTGTCTGATGCACATGTGTGGTTTTTGATTTTCTTTTAGTTTTTTTGTTCGGACTTCTGCCCCGCCCCTTTTTGATTGACAAGGCTCAGTGCAAATGAACAGCTGTGGTAGGATGACTGCAACACAATCAACCCTAACATACTGGCGGCTCCATCGCCAGTATGTTTTACCAGCTGCTGCTGGTAAAAAGCACAATATCTCCTCCTTACAAGGGTACATCCATGGATAGGCACTTATTTAACATGTGTTGTGTAAATGAAGAGGACTGAAGGAAGGTAATGGTGTAGCTTTGGCCCATTTTGATTGCATGGTAGCATGGTATCTACGGATGGCATGGTGGGATATAAGTGCTTTTCAACTGGGAAAACAGGGTTGATGGTTTGTAGCCAAACTGAATATGCCTCTCTGTCTGATAACAGGTCATTCACCCACTTGCGTTTTTTGTTGTTCTTTGTTATCCCCCTGCTCAGTCTATTTTGTATGCCCTGTGTAATCATGTTGACATACTGATGTATTCACTGAGGAGGATGCTGCCTTAACTTGAATGCTGGGGAGGCGAGCTGCCAGTCAGCTGTGTTGAGTCCAAAAATACATGGCCCCCTCTCAAATACACAGCTAAGTGTAAGCGCTAAATAAGCCAGTAAAAAGTAGAACAAGTTTAATAATGAATGTGTTGCCAATAAATTAATTGTTGTTTTAATTAATTAATTGATCACAACCTTCAGACTCCGTAGCCAATCACATTTGTTACATGTGGCTACACAGGCCACAGCATCAATGATATGTCCTCAGTCCCCGACACACATTAGGCGGACGATTTTTCATCGAGTAGCTTTAGACATTTCAACAACTGGAACAGCAGATACAATGGAGGAACACAACTGGAGATTTACCAGGAAGCGCGAGGCGAATTCGAGATTGGCGCACATTTGCAATGCAGCCCAAGAGAGGCAGAGGAGAGAAGCGTTTGCCCGACTTCATAGCCTTGAGCCCAGGTGCAAACACTTTGCAAACAAGCAGCACCTGCAGGAGAAGGAAGGAGATATGAGCCCAGAGGGAAGGACACCAACCAACCACAACAAACGGCAACATCGTGCCAGTGTGCCGTACCCGTTGGTGGTGGTTGGCCGTCGTTGGGGGCCGTGTGCGAAGCACCTTAAGGGTGTACATTCAGAATGTATAACAACATCAGGTTGAGCTCTCATTGAGGCAGATTTGATGCAACAAAATTATAAACTTCAATAATCGTATGAACATATTCACAAAAACACAAGACAAAATGTTAAACCGCATTACAACAGACACAATTCCTACTGTGGTATCCTGTGGGGGGGATACCACAGTAGCCAAGCTAAGAGAGAGGAAGTGTGTGGAAAGACAGATTCCCCCCCCCCGCCCCATTCTGGCACAGACACCTGGACACAATCTGGGTAATTAGTCCTGGAGGCTTTATTTACCTGCACTGCACTCAAGGCTGGTGGAGGGGGGGTGGTTGCAAGGAGGGTTGGCAATTTTTTGTCTCCAGCGGTGTGGCAGGATTGTAAGAGAGAAGTTGAGAGAAGATGAGCTGAAGTAGTCTTTGCTTGTCGGCTAGTCTGGCTTTTGGTGTGATGTCAAGGAAATGACCTGACGGCGGGTCAACCAGCTGTCCCCAGGCTTCACACCCAGGGCCTAACCCACTGTGTCTTGTCGTGGAGAATAAACCACTTCTAACACTTAACTAAACAAGAACTAAACAAGAGAACTTCGAGAGAGTCGAGGTCTGAAGATGTAAGACTTTATTATCACTTGCGAACAAGCAACCACAAAGCCTGAGTTGGTTTGCCAAAGAACTGCCATTCTTGATTCAGACTTCAGGTTATATTGGCTACCTTTGTGGTCGCCTCCTCCATGCATCACTCACCAATCACAACAACCTATACATTGTTTAACTATTCGAACCTAATGATTAGGCTCCTCCCTTGTGGCCCTTTCCACACCAGCTGGTCATTCCATTACACTTCTGCAGCATACTTTGTGAGATAAAATTAACTAGAAACTAAATCACTGACTTGAGGTAGTTTACATATAACAAATACCAATCTTCAGGTAAAATAACAAATCAAAGAAAACAAATGTACCTGTAACAAAATATGAGTCAGCAAACACAATGAAAACCTGTATGAGCACAATGAAAACCACGTCTGTTTCTGCTCTTATCCTACAGAATTTGACCCCGGCCCATTGATAGCCTTGCAGGTCAGTCCAGGGGGGAGTGTGACCTGGGTTTACAACCGCTCCCCAACTGGCATGGCTCTAAGTCAACAACCAAGACATGTTCTTGCCCATCAATTGTCAGACTGGAATCTCCTGTCTCACCCACACTTACTTAATTCATATAGCATATGGGCAAGATAATGAATGTTCCCTCTTATTTAATGGTAGACTATAATGAACATATTCCTTTTAAATGTATAGTACATAACTAGTGAATTTCTCCCATATATCCCCCCTTTGGGACTTATCAAGTCCCAATATCAACTACCATTATCTTTAATAACCCCAATTTATTGACTACTTGCCGGAATGCTAGATAAATTAACAGTATTCACATCTGATTACCTGGAAAAAACAACTTGCTTTCATCATCATAGGAATTTCAACCTGTTCCAGGGATTTCAACCTGAAACTTTTTACTGAAGCAAGGTGAAAAAGATTACCAAATGTGCAATACCCTATAAGTGTTTCCTCTGAGTTAGTACCCATAACAACAAGATATTAACGTATATAAAAACATGCAATACAAGAATAAAAGTTAGTATAAAACCTTTGGCATGCATATATCAAAATGTGTATCACAGAATCTCAAAAATATTACAAGTTAACATATTATCACATAGCCTAATGAGTTTAGTTATAAACGCCATGTAAAGTTGTAGAAAACCATCTAAATCATTATCTCTCCATAACCCATGACCTAGACAAAGATCATACACTTACTTCAAAAATTGCATTACACAACATTAACAAACTTTCAGCATGCATTGAAAGTCATCCTTACAAAAACTATGTGACATAAAAATAACAAATAAAACTCAAATTCTTTCAACATGCATTGTCGTGGATGATCAGGTGATCTTCATGTATTGGTGTGCTGTATGTATGTGGGGGGTTTTGGGCAGTATTGTATTCATTGCTTCAGCTTTCATCAGCGTCTTCATGTCCGGTTATTTTATGAGTTCCATGTTCCATCTGCTTATCAAGGGCGTGGCACACATGGAGAGGTTGCTAGCACTTGCACATGTGTGCCCCCTTGAGGCCAGGTCAAACCTCAGATTTCTCCCCTTCCATGTCATCTTCTTCCATATAATCACTCTGACTTCCGTCCCCAATATACTCCCATTCCACTTCTTGCTCCTCAACCATGTCTCATCTGATTCCTGATCATTCCCGGTCTGCTCTGTTAGTGTGATTTCATCTTTCCTCTGGATCCGTCCTTGGGCCGGTGGGATTTGCCAAAGGACGTAGAGGATCAGGAACAGTTTCATCAGCATCATCATCATCCTGGCTGGGCTGGGTCTGGTCTTGGAGCGGTTGGGTCTGGTCCTGGGGTGCTGGGTCGGGTGCGTCTGCATCCAACTCCTCTCCACACTCCTGACTTGTCCTTGGCTGGGCTGCTTTGGTGCAGTGGTTGAGGTGGTACCCAGTGGAACTCTCTTCCACCTGGATTGCTGTTGGCGTTGCATTGGTGACTTTGTATGGTCCTTCTCTCCTGGGCTCGTTCCACTTTCTCTGGAACTGTCATGGTTTGAGTTTTGCGTTTCTGTGTTGTTGCTTGTTTTGTCCCTTCTCGTTTCCCCTGGCGTGTAGGTGCAAGGTAGTGGGCGTGGTAAGGTTGCCGGCACATTCAACGAGGCACACCTGGCTCTCATCATCAATCACTCCTCCTATATAACCCCGGTTCAATCTTCACTCCAGTGCCGAATTATTACAGATGTCACGTTAGTACTCATCGTGTGTTTTTTCTCGTTCACCTTTTTGGTCACTACCGGCTCTAGTGTGTTTTTGTGATCTGACAGTTTTCGTGTTTTTCTCCCGGGGGCTCTACGTGCCTTAGGTCTCCAGTGTGCCGCGTGCTTATGCCGTCCGCCGAACGCCGTTTCCAGCCAACCGCGTGTCCCCCTTTCCTGGCATCCTGTGTCGGCAGCCTTCCCGTCTGCTGCCCTCCCTGCACGCCAGCGTCCTTAGTTATATCCCCTCCGTTTTTTGATCCTTGTTTGATAAACCCTTTTTTACCATCACCTCTCGTTGTCTCTGTCTCTGCTCCGGGGCCCTACTATTGCTAAACCTAACAGAATAATTCGGCCACATGGACCCCGCAGAGACGGAACAGCTGAGACACGCTATCTCCAATCAGGGAATACGCGTCGGCCAGCATGAACAAGTGTTGGTTAGCGCCATGGACAGCATTAATGCGCTAACAACTAAGGTTGAGCAACTTAGCAGCAGCGTTAACCAAATGCTCACGGCTCTTTCCGGTGTTAGTTCCTCCGGCGGGGTTTCTAACGCTACCGCCGCAGCCGCCTCACCCGCCGTTTCGCCATCCCCTCCAGTACCTAGTCCTGTGCATATCAGGGAGCCTCATATCCCCACTCCGGCTCATTTTTCGGGCGAATTAGGAAAGTGTGGTGTTTTTCTGCACCAGTGCTCCCTGGTCTTTTGCCAACAACCGCTCACCTACCAGACTGACAGTTCTAAAATCGCTTTTATCATGGGATTACTCACCGGTAGGGCAGCCGAGTGGTCCGTCGCCATTACCGCAGCTAACGCACCGTATGTATCGATCTACCAGCTCTTTCTCTCTGAAATTCGAAAAGTTTTTGATCATCCGGTGCAGGGTAAGGAGGCCGGTAAACGGTTGCTCGCGCTCCGCCAGGGCTCGGCTTCCGTTGCCTCTTACGCCGTGGATTTCCGCATCTTAGCGGCGCAGTGTGGCTGGGGTGAGGTAGCTCTTCAGGGGGTTTTTCTCGATGGATTAACTGAAAGACTAAAAGACGAACTAGCGGTACGCGACGAGACTTCCTCCTTGGAGGACCTAATTGCGTTAGCCGTCCGATTGGATAACCGTCTCTGCGAGAGACGGAGGGAGAGAGAGGATTCCCTTCTTTTCCGGTCTCGCTCCATGAACCTTCGCTCCGGAGCTGCCGCGGAGGACTTCACACCGGTCGACCCAACAGCCAGCTCCAGCCCTGCTACGTCAGACAACCTGGGTGAGCCCATGCAGCTCGGACGCATGCGTCTCACGCCGTCCGAGCGGCAACGCCGGCTTCGTCTTGGTCTCTGCATCTACTGTGGTCAGGCCGGACACCGTCTCGCCACCTGCCCGTCCACGCCAAAAGACCAGGCTCATCAGCGGCTGGGAGGGCGCTGATGAGCCACACAACCACCTCCAAGGATTCAGCTACCAGGCTCACGCAACGAGGTACGCTAACCTGGCAGCAGGAGACTGCCACCGTTCAAGTTCTGATTGACTCTGGTGCAGACGATAACTTTATTGACTCAAATCTCTCCTCTCAGCTAGGTCTACCCCTAGAGACGCTACCTGAAGCCAAGGACGTTTTTGCGTTAGACGGTAGATTGCTGGCTCAGGTTACACACCGTACTCAGCCATTTTCACTGCGGCTCTCCGGTAACCATCACGAGATAATCACGCTATTTGTTATTCCGTCCCCGTCCACTCCTTTGGTCCTCGGTCTCCCCTGGTTAAAATTACATAACCCACTTATTAACTGGGCTAACTGCACTATCTCCAACTGGAGTATTTTTTGCCACTCACATTGCCTGCACTCCGCCACTCCCAGTAATCCAGTCTCCTCTCCCATTCCTGTTGAAACTATTGACCTCTCTACCGTCCCCTCCGACTACCATGATCTGCAAGCAGTGTTCAGTAAGGACCGGGCGTTAACCTTACCTCCTCACCGCCCGTACGACTGCGCTATCGAGATCATTCCGGGGTCCACGCTCCCCAGTAGTCGACTGTATAACCTGTCTAAGCCCGAGAAGGAGAGTATGACTAAATACATTAATGAATCACTGGCAGCAGGTCTCATCCTTCCCTCTTCATCCTCCACGGCCGCAGGTTTCTTTTTCGTGTCCAAGAAAGATAAGAGCCTGCGGCCGTGCGTAGACTACCGGGGCCTCAATAACATCACAATAAAGAATAAATACCCCCTTCCTCTTCTCGATTCGGCGTTTGGGTTCGAGCACCAGTCGGCGATCTTTACAAAATTAGATCTCCGTAACGCCTATCATTTGGTGCGCATCCGCGAGGGCGACGAGTGGAAGACCGCTTTCAACACTCCACTTGGTCAGTTCAAATACAGAGTCATGCCGTTCGGACTCACTAACGCTCCCGCGGTTTTCCAAGCCCTCGTCAACGACGTTCTCCGCGACATGCTCAATCTGTTTGTGTTTGTTTACCTCGACGACATTTTGATATTTTCACGCAACCTGGCCGAACATATTCAGCATGTTCGGCTTGTTCTCCAGCGACTCCTGGAGAACCGATTATATGTCAAGGCAGAGAAGTGCGCGTTCCACGTTTCGTCCGTGGAGTTCTTGGGATTCGTCATAGAGAAGGGGCAACTTATGACGGATCCCAAGAAGATCCAAGCGGTGGTGGAGTGGCCAGCCCCATCCACTCGCAAGCAGCTCCAGCGGTTCCTCGGGTTCGCTAATTTCTACCGCAGATTCATAAGAGACTATAGCCTGGTAGCCGCCCCACTTACCCAGCTCACCTCGACCAAGGTTCCCTTCGTGTGGTCTTCTGCTGCCCAGGCAGCATTTAACAAGTTGAAGCTTCTTTTTTCATCTGCCCCTGTTCTCGCTCACTCGGATCCGTCGCTCCAGTTTGTGGTGGAGGTGGACGCCTCCGACACGGGAGTCGGAGGAGTACTGTCACAACGGTCCCCGGACACCCAAAAGCTCCATCCATGTGCGTTCTTCTCCCGCCGACTGTCTCCAGCTGAACGTAACTATGATGTTGGCAACAGAGAGCTATTGGCTGTGGTGTTAGCGTTGCAGGAATGGAGACACTGGCTGGAGGGCTCCTCCCAGCCATTTATCGTGTGGACCGATCATAAGAACTTGTCCTATTTACGCTCTGCCCATAGGTTAAACTCCCGTCAGGCTCGGTGGGCACTGTTCCTGGGCCGTTTCGAGTTCACCCTCACCTACCGTCCAGGGTCCCGCAACACCAAGCCCGACGCTCTCTCCCGCCAGTTCTCCCCTCCGGAGGAGGAGGGGGTCGTGGAAACCATCCTCCCGAGTGCCTGTGTGGTCGGAGCGGCCAGGTGGGAGGTGGAACAGGTGGTCCAGGAGGCTCTTCGGAATCAACCGCAGCCAGAGGGATGCCCTCCAGGGAGACTCTTCGTGGCGGCGGAGGCGCGATCTGCGGTCTTGCAGTGGGGCCACTCTTCAAGGATCTCATGCCATCCAGGTTTCCATCGCACCCTGGCCCTCATCCGACAGCGTTTCTGGTGGCCGTCTATCTCTCCTGATACCAAGGAGTTTGTCGCCGCCTGCTCCGTCTGCGCCCGCGGTAAGGCCTCCCATCGCCCTCCTGCCGGCCTACTACGCCCTCTTCCTGTCCCCCACCGCCCCTGGTCGCACATAGCCGTTGACTTTGTGACCGGTTTGCCTCCCTCTGAGGGGAACACGGTCGTCCTAACTATTGTGGACCGGTTTTCCAAATCGGTGCATTTCGTTCCACTGCCCAAGCTCCCCTCAGCTTTAGAGACTGCGAACCTCTTGGTTCACCATGTGTTCCGTCTTCACGGGATACCCCAGGACATTGTGTCAGACCGGGGGCCGCAGTTCGCATCACGAGTATGGAAAGCCTTTTGCCAGGCGTTGGGGGCAGCTGTTAGCCTTTCATCCGGGTTCCACCCCCAGACTAACGGCCAGACGGAGCGGGCAAACCAGGACCTGGAGTCAGCTCTCCGTTGCGTCACCGCCCGTCATCCAGCCTCCTGGTCCACCCACCTTCCCTGGATCGAGTACTCTCATAACTCCCTGGTCAGCTCCGCCACAGGGATGTCGCCATTCATGTCTGCCAACGGTTTCCAACCCCCACTATTTCCCACACAGGAGGCTGGTGTTGCGGTTCCCTCGGTGCGGGAGAATCTACGGCGTGCCCACCGAGTCTGGAAAGAGGTTAGAGCAGCCCTTGCACGCACCACAGCCCGCAACCAGCGCCTTGCAGACCGGCACCGGGTCCCAGCTCCCAGCTATCAGCCAGGTCAAAGGGTTTGGTTGTCCTCACGTGACTTACCCCTACAGGTGGAGAGCAGAAAGCTCGCCCCCAGATTCATTGGACCGTTTGAGATCGACCACATAATAAATCCCAATGTGGTAAGATTGAAGTTACCTCCCAGTCTCCAGATTCACCCAGCCTTCCATGTCTCGTTGCTTAAACCTGTTACCTCCAGTCCATTCAGCCCTCCGGCCGACCCCCCACCACCCACCCGGCTCATCGATAACCACCCGGCCTACACCGTCCGGCAACTACTGGACGTCCGCCGGCGGGGCCGGGGGTTCCAGTTTCTGGTGGACTGGGAGGGTTATGGTCCGGAGGAGCGTCAGTGGGTCTCTCGGGCCCTCATCCTGGACAATACCCTCATCACAGACTTTTACAGACGCTTTCCTGATAAACCGGGCAGAACGCCAGGAGGCGTTCGTTAAGGGGGGGGTACTGTCATGGTTTGAGTTTTGCGTTTCTGTGTTGTTGCTTGTTTTGTCCCTTCTCGTTTCCCCTGGCGTGTAGGTGCAAGGTAGTGGGCGTGGTAAGGTTGCCGGCACATTCAACGAGGCACACCTGGCTCTCATCATCAATCACTCCTCCTATATAACCCCGGTTCAATCTTCACTCCAGTGCCGAATTATTACAGATGTCACGTTAGTACTCATCGTGTGTTTTTTCTCGTTCACCTTTTTGGTCACTACCGGCTCTAGTGTGTTTTTGTGATCTGACAGTTTTCGTGTTTTTCTCCCGGGGGCTCTACGTGCCTTAGGTCTCCAGTGTGCCGCGTGCTTATGCCGTCCGCCGAACGCCGTTTCCAGCCAACCGCGTGTCCCCCTTTCCTGGCATCCTGTGTCGGCAGCCTTCCCGTCTGCTGCCCTCCCTGCACGCCAGCGTCCTTAGTTATATCCCCTCCGTTTTTTGATCCTTGTTTGATAAACCCTTTTTTACCATCACCTCTCGTTGTCTCTGTCTCTGCTCCGGGGCCCTACTATTGCTAAACCTAACAGGAACACCCTTAGGTACACCTGGTCGCCTGGTCCCACCCCCCTTGGTGGGTCGTTTCTCCAGCTCTGGAGCTCTGTTTTTCCTGTTAGAATATGAGCTTGTGCATGGAAGTCAGTTGTCTGATATACTTTTTCAATTTTATTTCTAATTGTTCTAATGGGGGTCCCTTATGGGGACCTCAAAATGTAGGTGAAAGCATGGGTTGACCCGTCATAGGCTAACCAGCCTTCCCTACTTGCCTGTTGCAGGAGGCCGTGTATGGGGATAAATCCCTTCTGATTCTTATGTTCAGCCCATAGAATAGGTGGCTGTGGAGGAATAGAGACAGATATCTATGACAGCTATCCATGCAGTCCTGCGTGATGGCGACACCACACAGTGTTAACGCTGTAATTGTGACGCAGTGGTGGACGAAGCTAACAAATAAAAATATTCAACATAGCATAGTTTGCAAGGTAAACCCAATTCTTCCCAATGTCAATAAACAATCTAACTTGTGCATTAGATCCCTTCCCAGCCGATTGCTGAAGTACTTTTCAATGATCACTTCAACCAGGTCATTGCAAATGTTCAGAGAACATTTGTCTGACGAAAATAATTTGACAATTAAATATATAAAACACAAACAAAAAAACAAAAAATCTAAATGCAAAAATATTCCCCCCTTGAACATACACTCCATATTCCCCCCTCGTGACTTTGAAGAAGTCACGCAAAACTAACACAAAGTTAAGCATGTTGCATTCATTCTTCCCGCTTGTATTGACCTTTATATATTGATAACATAAAATATGTGTATGACAGTGATTCTGGGTCCTAGTTTATCAAACTTTTGGGAACAACTATTTTAGTCTTCTAGCGTTACCTTTAAATCTTATGCCCACATTATTTTAATTTACTTTTAGACTAGGTAAACTTATTCAATTGTTCTAATAAGGCCAAATTCACGAGCTAGTCTCACCCCACCAGAAGAGCTCTTCCCAGTTACCCTTTCAGCAGCTGAAGAGAGGTCTGTCCAGGTCGGGTTACCATCATCCAGTCGAAAACCACCTCTAGGAGATGAAAAAAGAGTGTCATGACGGTTTCCTAATCTAGAGAAGATCTCACCCCCCATCAGGATGAAGCACTTCTCTGCAATCCAATCACTGTCAATGCACAACAAATCATCATTACAGAGTGTTAACATCTTTCAACACCAATCACTTGTAAATAATCAATCATTAAAATAATCAAAAAGAAAATATAAAATATAGAGTGTAAAAACACATCACATTCAGATAAGACTGTCAGCCATGTTGCCTCCTAATATGAAACTTATCAACCGCTGGTAACCGGAAGCAATGTTCCTGCTGTTCATGTTGTGTATGCAGTCCATTTCAATGTCCAAATATGAGTCTCTGAGTCCATTTAGGGCAGGAACCCCAGATCAACTGTCCTCTCTCTAATGGACCCCCCTCCATTGTCCTGAGGGGAAGAGAGACCAGAACCAACCAGTATCTTTGCAGAAAAACATCTAACACAATACAACAAACAATATGTAGACAGTTGTTTCTATTATGGAATTATAGATCAGGCGTGTCCAAATCCTAAATGATCTTAATGATCTTATATCGTTACTAATCTAAGTAGTTCAAACCATATGTGAAAGTTATATCAAAACAAACGTGCATACAAAGGTGAGTCAAACAATAGGTGAATATGGGGAATGAAGTGAAAATTGAATATATATGTAGTCACACATAGTCATTGAATAGTTTTGCTTCTTAAAATGGGTATACCTCAGATAAACCAACCTCAATTTCCTCATTGTCATCGTCCAAGTCACCTCTAATTATCAAATGGCACCTGTGTGTGTGTCCCAGGTAAAAACCCTCTGGTCCATCTAAGAATCATAGCCTCAGCAACGGTCAGCATCATTAAGCAAAAACAAAACATCGTACATAAAAACAAGACAATGGATGCCACATTATGGAGGTAAACTGAGCAACCTACAGATGGACTTGTTTTATTGTTACACACACAACACTGTGTATCAGGTTATGACTCTACCACACTCCCATATCGTCACTTGAGGCGGGCTTCTGTCTCAGTTTGGTGATAGAGAAGTCCCTAGACCCTAACGGTCCCCAGCGCTGGTTGACCCCTGGACTACTGTGGACGAGTGGTAGAAGAGATAACTTCTGATTTAAATGAAACTATCAGATAGGGCCGTATTATGCCCATCAACCATCTTATATACAAAGACTCATGAGGGGGTACCAGGGGTTCGGGGCTTCATGTGACGTGACTGAGCTGTTGGTCTGCTATTTGTCCTATAAAGCACAAAACACTCACACAAACAGTTAAAAGTATAAAACAAATACACAAAGAAAACAAATCAACAGGAAACAAAAACAAATAACAGACATAAATACATAGTTGACCTCTACATATGTACTTTCTATGTCCCAACAGATCTTTAACCGTTCTATGTTCACAGCGCTTTCTTTATTATGTTTTTATTCTAACCCTTTTAAGTCCTGCGATCCCCATGGGACATACTAAGCATGTTGTCCCTTTACCACTTTGTACTGTAAGGCGACCTTGTGGCACCTTCAAATAAAATGTATTATCATTATTATTATTATTATTAGTAGTAGTAGTAGTAGTAGTAAACTCCTGCATAACTCTTTGGCGCTCTTGTCTTCCTTTGCAATCTCCTAAGTCCCTCTTGTAAGTCGAACACCAGGGGATCTTGTGCTGATCTACAGCTGTTGGGCTCATCTTCATCTGACTTTCTTTTAACTTTCTTCCTTTCTTACCCCCCTCGTCTCCATCTCTATTACAATCGCTATCACTACTCCACTCTTTCACTGTTCTTCAAATTCTTCTATAACAGTCCATGTATAGGGATGGGTCTCTCCCTCTCTCTTGACCATGTTTCTCTCTTTCCCTTCCTTCACTTTCTCTAACTTTTCTTACCCCTTCTCTAACCTTTCTCTCTGCCTTCTTCATACTCCTTCTTTTGTGGAACATTCCTAATATCATCCTCTCTTTTCTTCTTACTCATAACACATCTGTAGAGAATCTGATCTCCACAGCTTCGCTTATAAGGGTCCTGATACTTGTGGATTCAGAAACTGTCCTTGTTGTAGTTATTGGTCTCATATCCCCTGTAGGAGTTGATGTGCTAATACTATCTGTAAATAGTAGATGCTATCTCTTCACCTTCCACTAAAAGTGGTGTTGCTTTGGCGATCGGCTGCCTAATAACTAATGCCTGTGTTGGTCCCCTCCTTTTCTTAAGGTTCTCGTGCAAGCGTAAAGGAAAAACAGATTTAATGTCTCTTTGAACAAATTTCTTCATATTATTGACAAGTTAGCGCTTAAAAATAATCAATCAACTTTTACGCAAAAACACTTCTTTGATGACATCTGTTAACATAGAGTTATTTATGAATTTAAAAGTCTCGATAATAAAATTCATGATCAGGTAATGTTTCCTAGTATGTTTTTTATCCCTACTAGCCATTTCTAATATAATTTTTCTCTTTCCCCTTTTTAATTTATTTATTTTCTTTCCTTTTTTGTTAACCCTGTAATTTCTTATAATTTTAAAAGTCTCAATAATATAACTTATGATCAAGTAATGACCATCAATAAACAGAATTATTGTACTAGGCCTCATTCTGCCTTCTCCTCCCTTGCAGTTCCAAGAGTGCAGTAGGGGCGTGACCATGCGTCTGTGCAACTTGTAGCTCCTCCTTAAACCCACACATGCACAGTCCACTTGTTAGCGTGACTTCAGAGAGAGCAGAGTCTGTCCAATGCTCTTCTGAATCAGAGGGGGAAACCTGGTGGCCCCCCGGCTAGAGAATTATTTGCATCGCCCCTGCGAGTCTTTCTCTACGTCAGTCAGCAGCTTATTAATCTAAACAGTTTCACATTTTCAAGAAATGATAAGACTTTTTCTTCAATATTTACATGAGGAGTCGTCACTCCCACAATTAGACCACTTGTCATTAATAATATCTAGAGCTCAATTTACAAATAAGTAACTTCATTCACGCATATTTAGCACACTCACGCAACTTATTAATATCTATAACCGCTATTTATTCTACTTTTATCTTTGTCTCCTCCAAGTGAATGTAAAGCTGCTCTGCTCCCCTCCCACCTTTTCTGATTCCTAACTTCTCTGAGTTGCGGCTCCCCCGGAGCTGCTCGACCCCCACCTTTTCTCACTGTTCTCCTCTCCTTCTTTCTCACCCCTGCTCTCTATAGGCCCCAAACCACTCTGCTTAACCCTTATCACCTAACTCCTAAAAACACTATTCTTAATACTATTTATTTGAGTTTATTCTATTAGTTAGTTTAACAACTTTTCTTTATCTCTACCGATTGGAATGCGCTCCCCTCCCACCTTTGGCGATTCTCACTTCTGCTCTGCCTGGGGGCTTACTCCCCCCTCCCCTTCCTGATCACCAAGCTCTCTATCTCTCTTGATGTATAGTAGCAGATTGACTCATGTACTACAAATCCAGGAAGGTTTACACATTTGCTTCAGACAAATCAATTGTTACCAAATATAATTATTATTAATATTGAGGTGCTTTCATACTCTTTTCCAGAACTTCTCTGTCTTTCCAATTTATTTGCGACAGAAAATAAAACAAAATGGGCCGTACAAGTCTCTGAGTGAAAAAACACTATCGCGGCTTGAATACAGAAATAAAACGACTTATGCAACTTTTTATAGCGTGTCGAAAACGGTCGAATTTGTCGTGCAAGGTTCTGAGTGAAAAAACACTAACTCGCCTTTAATCACAAAACAATAGGTTGACTTAGCCTTTCAGCTAGACTTTAAAAAAAAACTAAGATCTATACAGGACGTCGCTTAACCTGCTTACCATTAAACACAGAATTGTTTGTATAATAGGCCACTAGGCGATGTCCAGTCGCGTTTACCGGACCTTTGTATACCAATCACTGCAGGACAAATAAAATCATGGAATTGTCCATATAACAGGCCACTAGGCGATGTCCAGTCGCGTTTACTGGACCTACTAAATACCAATTACCATAGGACAAATAAAATCATGGAGTCGTCCGTATAGTAGGCCACTAGACGATGTCCAGTCGTGTTTACTGGACCTACTAAATATCAACTACCATAGGACAAATAAAATCATGGAGTCGTCCGTATAGTAGGCCACTAGACGATGTCCAGTCGTGTTTACTGGACCTACTAAATATCAACTACCATAGGACCTGGATCGTTTCCACACTCCGCTATAATGTATTTAAATCAGTTGTGTGTTGTGAGTGTTGTGTGTGCATGCATGCGTCAAATTCAAGCTCTCTTTCTCTCTCTATCTCTGTGTTCTTCTGTAACATATATGCTTTTGGTTCTTTTTGGAGAGACTAATACCTACCACTGGGCGTTAGGGTCGGGCAGACAATGATCACACAAATTTACTAAATTAATAAGTAAGACAATGCTTACCTTTTCAAGTTGGGTGGCCACCCGTTTTTGTGTGACCCTTGCCGGTCTCGACCCACAGTCCAGCAGCGGCCAGGTCGTCTCTGTTCTTCAATCCTGTTCGTGACGCCAAAGTATGTCGTGGAGAATAAACCACTTCTAACACTTAACTAAACAAGAACTAAACAAGAGAACTTCGAGAGAGTCGAGGTCTGAAGATGTAAGACTTTATTATCACTTGCGAACAAGCAACCACAAAGCCTGAGTTGGTTTGCCAAAGAACTGCCATTCTTGATTCAGACTTCAGGTTATATTGGCTACCTTTGTGGTCGCCTCCTCCATGCATCACTCACCAATCACAACAACCTATACATTGTTTAACTATTCGAACCTAATGATTAGGCTCCTCCCTTGTGGCCCTTTCCACACCAGCTGGTCATTCCATTACACTTCTGCAGCATACTTTGTGAGATAAAATTAACTAGAAACTAAATCACTGACTTGAGGTAGTTTACATATAACAAATACCAATCTTCAGGTAAAATAACAAATCAAAGAAAACAAATGTACCTGTAACAAAATATGAGTCAGCAAACACAATGAAAACCTGTATGAGCACAATGAAAACCACGTCTGTTTCTGCTCTTATCCTACAGAATTTGACCCCGGCCCATTGATAGCCTTGCAGGTCAGTCCAGGGGGGAGTGTGACCTGGATTTACAACCGCTCCCCAACTGGCATGGCTCTAAGTCAACAACCAAGACATGTTCTTGCCCATCAATTGTCAGACTGGAATCTCCTGTCTCACCCACACTTACTCATTATTCATATAGCATATGGGCAAGATAATGAATGTTCCCTCTTATTTAATGGTAGACTATAATGAACATATTCCTTTTAAATGTATAGTACATAACTAGTGAATTTCTCCCATAGTCTCCCCCAGGTCGGTGGTCCCCTCTGTTAGTCACCTGCCAAGGAAGGATCAGCAAGGATCAGCCTCATTTCTCCCCCACTCCCTTTCCCTGCAGGTAAACATACATCTAAGTTTGCTTTTAGCTACCGCAATCCATCAAACACATTGCATCTGATTTGTGTTTATACATCTAACTAGTGTGGCATATATAACTTTGGACATTTAGTGTGAGTCAGACAGTGTTGATGTAGACGTGCTTGGTATAGGGGAGTTGAAAATGTCATCAATGTTTTAATGAGCACCTCAAACACCCACAAAGTGGCTTGCAGCTGCACTGCTTCAGTTTGTGTGGTTTGAAAAATGTTGACCATTATCATTTTATATGAACAAAATGAAAAGAAAACATTTGGTAAATTGGCCTCCAGACTTCAAATGGGAAGATATTTGTTCATGAGATGGGTGAAATGGGGAAAACAGCCCAAGTGAGCTCCTTTAATGAGAACTATGTGATACAAAGAGATTTGAAGTGCAATACCATCAGTCCTCAGGCTATGTGTAAAATTGTGTATTTGTGAGGTTCTATGGCTGTTTATGACTATTGTATATTGCAGTAATGCAGTCAAATCGTGTGCATATGTGTGCACGTACTCAACGGTACTGCAGTAATGCATGACTGCATGTGTGTGTGTGTGTGTGTGTATGTGTGTGTTTGTCTTCCCTCATAATTGAGTTGAAAAAAACCTGAAAATGTATTTAACACGTAAAACAAGCTCTAGAAAAAGCAGTTAATTTCAACAGCAAATTAATTTCATTTCAAGCTTTTTCCCCCAGAAAATGACTTTCAGCTAAACTTATTAATGTCATATTTCTATAAATAAATATAGTGTTATAAATAATTGTTTGTATAGTTTATTACTGACACCAGACACAGTCTGACCATATCCATTTAGAAATGTCTGGTATGAGAGGCAATAGAGGCAAATATGTCCATACCTTCATATACCTTTCATTATAAATGATCAGAAAACAAAATGAATACACACACATGCCTCTTAAGCTCATTGTATGTATTCTTCATGCTCTGCATTAAAAACAAAATTGGAAAGTTAACAAGAAATATCAGGAAAACAAATTGATTTTCTATGTGTTTGGTCTCTGCATAAACAACAATAATAGTGCCTTGGAAATCTATTTTCAATAACAAATGAATGCATTTTAGAGAAGATGACTTGTTTTGATAGTTTCAGTAAATTGCCTTGTTATACAAATTGAAGAATAACTACATAGCATGAAACATGTGCATATGTTGCGCACATGCACACACACACACATGCAGAGGCAGAGAGATAGACAGATTTGTGTGTGTCCCTTTAGGAAGAGAAAACACTTTTCTACCTCATCTACCCTGCCAACTCCTTTTTGAGGACATATCACGGCGTGTTTGGACTGAATATTTGGCAAAATAACGTTTTTTTTCCAATGATCATTAGTTTGCATAGCTGCCCTAAACTATCAAAGCACTTTTATTCAATATTTTAGGGGGCTGGGGGTCTGCTGAATGTTGTTTTCTGTCTGAATGTTTCCTTTACCCTGACAGCAGTCGGTGGTTCTCAGGAGGTTGCCCACAGTTGGCGATGACAGTTCTGGGCTGATGCAGTAGCAGTCTGCCCTAGGCTTAATTAACATCTATCTCCAATAAAGAGAATATCTATTTTTTTGCTGCTTCCAACGCAATATTGCTCTACTTAAGCCAGTGCCAGACAGAAACCACCCACTTCCTTTGTCATTGTTTTAGCATTCATAATTCCCTTACACCCAAGGTCCCCAGTGAAGCACAACTGCAAGCAAACAATAATAATTAGAGAGCTATAACAACGGTAATTTGTGATAAATCCAGCTTCGCAGCATGCCATTTTCCCCCAAAAGAATATGTATTTTGTGCATGCTCTCACGCTGATGCTGCCATGTCAACTTTGACAAGTCTTGGCAGATAATGATATCCCACAATAAAAGCCTTAAAATAAAATTGGTACACAAAGCCCCGCCAATCACTATGGGAAATGCACGTATGCTTGCATGCATGCATGCACGCGCGCACGCAGGCATGAGCACAATACGGTTATGCTGTCGTTACCGGTCCAGGCTAAAGAGGTAGCGCTTTTCTACTTTAGAAATAGATGCGGTGTTGCTCATCTCCTGCTATTCAGGAAGGGATTTGCGTGGGCCAAGGTACAACTGCGCTCCATCTCGGTGGCGAGCGAGGCTTTAGCTTTGCCTTTCAGTAAAATAGGATTTACTTTAAAGAAATAAAAAAGGAAAAGGAAATGCTTGGCTAGGTTTGCTCAAAAGCGGCTTGTGGTGAAGGGGAAGACAAGGGGGGGGGGGGGGGGGGGGAGGCATCACCCTCTATGGTTCTCCCGGGGCTGCATCTCTTCTGCAGCATATATACAGTATATATATATATATATATATATATATATATATATATATATATATACTCGCTCCAAACCCAGAGTAGCACTACGCACTCCACAGCTGCGGCCCGATCGCCAAGCGCTTTCTCAGTCCCCCTTTTTGTGCTTTCCATATGCTCCTGATGACTTCCTTACAAAATGCCGTTCCTCAAGAGCCTATTGTCTCTGGTGCGTCCATGGCACCTCATCGCCACACTAACCCCCCCCCCCCCCCCCCCCCGCATTGTCCGGCTATTACTGCACTGCTCTTCGAGAGAAGAAGTATCGCATTACCAGAGATGAGCCATGATCACCAGAGCGAGGAGGACTACCGCTGGGTCACAGCACAAAAGGGTCCTTTTTTTTTTCTCGATTTTTGGAGCAAGCCTACAATACAAACATCGTGCTCTCTCCCCAGCAGTCGCCTGTCACCCACAATATCCATAGATTGAATGTGAAGGCCCCTCCATAAGTGAAGCCTCATCTCATTGTGATAACACACACACACACACACACATCCTACCACCACCCCCCCCCCCCCCCCCCCTCCAGGGGACATTACTTATTCCCACCGGGAGGACTCCTACAGCTGGGGGACCGGGGAGCAGCAGACTAGCAGACGAGTCCCAGAAGAAGAAGTAGGCCACGTGTGTGATGTATCCACTGGGATGAGACTCCTTCCTGGTCGTCTAATGAGGCGTGCTGCTATACTAGCTACAGCACTCACGCATGCAGACACACACACACACACACACATGCGCGTGCACACGCACACACACGCACTCACGCACGCACGCACACACACACTGACACACACGCATGCACACACGCTCACACACACTCACAAACACAGACACACACACACACACACACACAATGTGGTCATTTCGGAGGGATGGGCATGAAGTTTTCCCATTAAATAATGTGGAACCTCACTGTGCCAGCCTCCCCTGAGGCGGTGGTTAGGAGCATGGAGGTCTAACACAATTAAGCCTCGCTTCTCCTCCCCGACCGTTGCCTGTCCAATCAAGGACTGTGTTCGCTTAAAGGTTGTACCTGTCACCACCGCCACGCGTCCCGCGAAGACGGAATAACAAACACGACGTCGCGGTGATGATGAGGATCACGGTGTGTGTGTGTGTGTGTGTGTGTATGGCCGAGCGTGCGTATGTGCGCGTGTCCATTGTGTTTGTGTGCGTTGATGCGTGCGTGTGTGCATGTGATTGTGTGTGTGCTCGTGTGTGTGTGTTCATGGGTGTGCGTGTGCATGTGATTGTGTGTGTGTGTGTGTGTGCACTTCGGGGATTATTATGTGTGTGTGTGTGTGTGTGTGTGTGTGTGTGTGTGTGTGTGTGTGTGTGTGTGTGTGTGCGTGCGTATACGCGTGCACACTGGGCCGGCACGCAAAGCGTTGACTGTCAACGTGGTCCCGGAGCCCTGCCCTCAATGCAACAACAAATCATTTACTTCCTGTTTTGTGGAGGAGCGTCTGGGCGCGCCGCGTGGCAGTGATTGTCAGGTAACATTTAGAAAGCCCTCTCAATCTGCTTGCCATGCTCAGGCCGCTCGCCGGCTCTTTTTCTGTGTCTCGGTTTTCTGTGTCTGGACTGTTGAGGAACAAGTTCATTTGGATTCCGAGTGCAGTTTCCGATGGCTCAATGAGCACCGTTTGAGAGAAGAGGGGGGAGAGAAAGGGGAATAGATAGAAAGATAGGACAGAAAGTAAGACGGCAAAATAATACATATAAATATAAATACAATTAGACAACTCTTTGTTGCCTATAGTGGCTTGATGAATAAAAGATGGATGTGGGGATGTCATATAAACAAGCGCTGAGCATAATTAGTTTATTTCCGTTTTATTTTAGGAAGATTTATGTGACGTTCCCTTTGTTTGGTATGCTTGAAGGCGCTGCCTTTCTTCTTCAAATGTGTGTGCCTCTCTTTCTCTCTCTCCCGCTCTCTGTTCTCAACCTAATTCTCCCCCCTAAAAACCAATCCAAATAATATCTGCATTGCATACAAATGTACAGAGTGACACACATTCTCGGTCATTAATTGTCCTCGGTAGCGCTGCCACGATGACCTGTTTACAGCTGCATAAATAGCTAACTTGTTAATAAACCAACAGTGGGGGACGGAAGTTATGATGTGTACAGTGTGCGCAGTGTGCACACATCTGCAACACAGAGTACAGTGAGGGGCGATGATTCAACGCATGGCATGTTCTCCGTTCTTCTGACATGCGTGTTGTGCCGCCCGGGGAACACGCTGAGGTAGGGAGGAAACGTTACTGTATGAAGTCTGAAGTTTTGCACAACCTGTGATTCATTTACTCCGAGTGCATTCAAACAAGTGCCGGAGGGATTCGACGCTGCTTGTTATTCCGCGTGGACGGCGTGGGGTCTGCGAGGGGCCCGTTGGGTCTGATGACTGGTCCACCAGGTCTGCCAGGTACACTGTGCTGAGCCGGAGGTAATGTAACACACACACACACACACACACACATCCATACACGCACAACATGCATGCACACAGGCACACAATCACATACACGCACGCACGCACACACACACACACACACACACATACCACAATTCCTAGAACACCCATGTGCACACACACACTCACACACACACTCTTCACAATTTGTAAACACACACATATATTTTCAACCTTCTGCTCTACTTCCCACTCCTCCCCTGATGCATCAACTCAGAGAAGTGTTAAGGCTGCTGCCGCAGGTGGTGCCTGGGGCTCTAAACGCCAGCGAGGAGGACGGCTACACGCTTGCGTTATCACAAAGCAGGAGGAGGAGGAGGAGGAGGAGGAGGGCGGCCGGCATCGGTGGATGTTTGAA
This sequence comes from Merluccius polli, assembly GCA_030340625.1. Taxonomy (NCBI): domain Eukaryota; kingdom Metazoa; phylum Chordata; class Actinopteri; order Gadiformes; family Merlucciidae; genus Merluccius; species Merluccius polli. The sequence continues at coordinate 14,091 of JAOPHQ010004094.1, read as the reverse complement.
TGCATGTTTGTGTGGACGTCTTGTGGACCACCCCCCAACCACCCCTCTTTTCCATGTCCATCCTCTTCCATCGTTACCCGCCGAGTGCAATTCAACTCACGCATTCAACCGCTACTCATGCTGCTGTGGCAACATTTGCACGCGCCTCACACACACACACACACACACACACACACACACACAAATGTGCAGTCAGTCAACGTCACTCAGACAACAACGCCTGCTGAGCACAAAGGTATTTGCTTCAGTCTGCCGCCCGCTACCCCACACCTGGCTCATTAGGACTTAAACAGGTGAATGGAGAACATGTTTAATTAGCATCCACGCTCATTCGCAGCCCCGGGGGCCGCGTCGCGTCCTCATTGGAGATCAGAGGCTGTTTGGCGGCGAGGCCTTTTAGCGTTTAGACACGAGAGGGATTTTGCCCGTCTGCCGCCTGTTGTCTTTTAATACGATTTCATCGCCGTAACCCCTCGGTCCTTTTGTTGTTCTTCTGTTATCTTGTTCCTCGGTAATAATAGCAAACAGAAAAAGGAATGATACAAGAACGTGTCTTCTTATCTTCTACCCCCTTTGACATTGGCTCGCTTTTGATTTGGCTCGTCTTGGTGAAAAATGACAACTTGGCCTTTGAGACGAGGCGGTGAGAAAAATACCAAAAAAAAAAACGTTTTCAGCACCTGAATGGAAAAAGTGTGAACACATCAGAAACAGTTGTAGCGGAGCTTCTCGTCCGGTGCGCCGCCGACCTTTACCACGCCCTGGAGACTTGCCTTTCACACTCTCCACCTCCTGAGGGACAAATAACAGGAGAGAGACAGAGAGACAGAGACAGAAACAGAGAGAGAGAGAGAGAGAGAGAGAGGGAGAGATAATTTGAAAAGACAGATAGGGAAACGGGATGTGAAAACAACAATGCTAAAATCTCAGGAGAGAGCAGAGTAATAATTGTGTGGCGGAGACCCTTTGACCTCAAGGACAAAACATGATAATTGCAGGGATACCTCAGCTGCAGTTTTATTCTTCTTCTCAACCCTTTTTGCCTGCGGTGGGTGAACCCCCTCTGCGGTGGGGGCTGCTGCTGCTGGCCGGACCCTGTTACATGTTCTGCCGCACAGCGTCTTTTCTTTGAATAAAAAAACACCACCACCGCCACCACCACCCCACCGCTCAATGATAGCTATTCATATTATGGACAGGCCTGTCCAAAGACAGCCATGTGTGCACAGGCACCTGGGCAACATGACACATGGCAGCCTTGAAATAGCCAAGGCCTAGTTTACTCAGCCCCTCTCTCTCTCTTTCTCTCCTAGCCCCCCTCCACAGCCCTTGTTCCCTCCCCTCGTCTGCCTCATTTGTCCCGCCCGCCCCCTTCCCCTCCCTCTTAAGATGACAAGCCCCCCCCCCCCCCCCCCCCCCCCCGCCGCTCCCTCGACTCACCCTATATCCCACCGCACGCTATTCCACTCTCAGCTATGGGCGCACAGGTTTGCTGGCTTCGTCGGCCATGCGGAGGAGAGTCGGGGTGAGCTCAATCCCATCAAGCTATTAGGGCCTTATTATTAAAGAAAGCGAAGGGCCGTAGCTCAATGACAAGAGGGGGGACCGAAAGTGTGTAGACTGTGATAGAATGGTAGTCACAGGGGCCCCTGGGAGCCAAGGGGGGGGTAAGGGGGCCGTTAGCTGAGGACATGAGACAGAGTGACGGATGGCAGCGGTAGAGGGCAGAAGAAAGGGGGGGGGGGGAATTTATGGGTGTTCATGAGGTGTGTGTGTGTGTGTGTGTGTGACCGAGGTGATGAGGGCATGGGGGGGTAACCGAGTGGGGCCAAGCTTGGCAAATTGCGATAGTTAAAGGGACGGTTGAATGGAGTGAAAGAGAGGTAAAGGGAGAGCTGTAAAAAGAGAGAGAGAGAGAGAGAGAGAGAGAGAGAGAGAGAGAGAGAGAGACAGAACAAGGTAATTGTGAGTAAAGGGAAGAAGAAGAGATAAACTGCTAAAGCCCATAAGGTGCAAGTATCCTCAATACAAAGAAGAAAGAAAATCTCTCACCTTCAAAAGATTTCAAATGTTTGAATTATTTAAGTGCGGTGAATTGACCTCAACCTTGTTCTAAACCATGACTAAATCCACATTTGCAGAGGTAAAGAACAGACTCACGGAGTGAGAGCGGTTATGGCCTTTATCTGGAGCAGACCACCACTGTCAAAACATATCCTTTAATCTTTTCTCTCTCCTCCAACCCCCCCCACACCACCACCACCACCACCACCGCCACCCAGCCCACTTCTTTCGTTGAGAATCTAGGACATGCTCTGCTCACCGTCGGTGCGTAGTACCGCCAGTCTCACACCGCTCTCTCCGTGCCAACAGGCGAACAGACGAAAAGCGCCGCCACTGTCTCGCCGGGGTCCCCGTCCGGGGGAAGACCGCTGGGCTGGCTTGGTTCCCCCCCCCCCCCCCCCCCCCCCCACCCCTGCACCGCCTCAGCTGCTCCCTCACACCGCACCATGATCACGTAGTGGTTGGTGACGAGGAGGAGGCTGGAGGTGCCGTCATTATTAATAAGGCGAATGTGCGACGACTCACTTCGCAGTGGCCAGGAGGGGAAGGCAGTGTGTGTGTGGCGATGGAGGAAAGACGCTCGAGAGCGAGAGTTCTGGCCGCAGGGTCCCCTCTGCTCCTCCTCTGTCTGCACATGGCGGGGATGGTGCTGTGTGTGTGTGTGTGTGTGTGTGTGTGTGTGTGTGTGTGAGAAGTGTAGGATGATTGAAGACCTGAAGTGACATGAAGTCATCTGTTTTGGGTTTGTGCAGCGTCACCAAACGCAGCTTTGACAGATAACTGCAAAATATTAAAATAATGCGAACAAATGCGAACGGTTTGTGTATAGATGTCGGCCAGACCTATACGCACACATCATGAAAAGCCTTTGCACAGATTATCCTGTGTATGTGTGTGTGTGTGTGCGTCAGTGTGTCACTTAGTGTTTCTACAATGGCAGGTGGGTGGGTGACAGAAAGTTTGAAATTACATTTGCCTGAAAGGAAGGACATATGTTCTTCGTGTCATTAAGTGAAAAGAGACTTCAATTGATGATGCGATAAAAGAGACGGAAAAGCAGAGTCCTAAATACCATTCAAACATTTCCAATGGCTTTCTTTTCTCATTTTTTTAAGGACAAATTCAAATGGATGCAGAAGTGATGGCGTCTGTATTCTCACGGATGTTTCTCAAAGCAACACATACAGGGCACATACCACCAACAACGCCATATTCTCCTATATGTACTGATGGTAAAAGTATTTTCATTTTCTCTCATTGTGCATCTGATAAAAAGACTGAAAAAGACTGAGAACAAATGAAAAAAACGAAGGCCACTGTATGTACTCCTCTGCGTCGTGGCTGTTATTACAGGAGTCTGCCCCTAGGTGGTGCTGAAATCCTGTCCTCCTTCACCCACGTTGGCTTCTTTTAATGGGGCCGGAACGGTTGTTATTAAGGTGGTTTGGCAGGCAGAAGGCATGAGTAACAGTCCTAGGTTTAATTGTGTATTGAAGAAAACACTGCATGCCTTAATGACATAGGAAATACAATAAAGAAAAAAAATAATACAAAAAATAAAAAACATTTATGGACCCCAGACGTTTGAACCTAAGCACAGAGTAGAGCTGCACTTGGCAACCCATTGTTGGGCACCAGTGTAGTGCTATCAGGAGAACTGTACATGGTTCTCTGCAGAAGCAGCATCTCTGTTCTGCGATATCGGGAGTCTTTATCATGTTTTATTCATTTGCAAAGGCTTATTTCAATGCTGCCATTTCTACATTAAACCACAATATTTTTGCAAATATGGAATAATGTAATTGCAGCCAGGATAGATGTTCACTGGACAAAACACTGTAAAGCTCTAACTCTTTCAATAAAACATATAATCTCTCATCCTATGTGACCTAGTTAAAACCCGTTCTGATGCTCTGTAAATTAACGCCAAAACACAAGTCAAATAAAGAGTTGATGGGAGCTTTAGTAGTGGAGGGACACATTGATAAACATTACATGCCCATTTATAGGAAGCACCTTATTATAAAAAATAAAGGAATAGTGTGATTAAACATGAAACACCTCTGATCATCACAGGAACAGCAGGGAGGGGGGGAGAGGGAGAGGGATAGAGAGAGGGATAGAGAAAGAGAGAGAGAGAGAGAGAGAGAGAGAGAGAGAGAGAGAGAGAGAGAGAGACACTGGTGGCTATCGCACTCTGCAGCAAATCAAACGCATGTATAGGTGTTCCTAATCATTCCCCCATGATTAACATCAACCCCAGGTGTGGTGTGTGTGTGTGTGTGTCTGTGTGTGTGTGTTATATACGACAGCTAGGCTATACCTCAGGTAATGTAACACCAGGCATGGTGTAGACAAGTATGTCGCCCTCCCTATGGTCAGAGCGCCTCTCCCGGCGTACCGACACGTACATGACAACTAAAATGGCGAAGGGAAAATTAATTAGTGCACAGGGGCAGGGTTAGAGACACATAATGTCAGTGATTGGCCGTGTCACTTCATCACTTTCCTGGGCTCCCCTATTACTTTCAATCAGGTTAGCAGGCCGTGAAATGGGGTTCTCATATGATGCTAGGGGTAATATGCCCCCCCCCCCCCCCCCCCATGCCCCCCCCCCCCCACACACACACACACACACACACATATACACACACACACTGCTGTACCTAACCACCCTCCCTCATCAGCACCAGCAGGTCCTCACATGGCTGATCAAGGCACTTAGGCTAATGTGACTGGCGGCGGGTGATCGGTGCGGTGGGTGGCGGACGGTGGGTGGTGGATGTTGGGTGATCGGTGGCGGACGGTGGGTGGTGTGTGGTGGATGTTGGGTGATCGGTGGGGGGGATGGGGTTGAGGGGAGGGATTGGCAGGACACTAATCCAAGAGGTTACACATCCCAATGCCGGATGTGAAGACATCATGCCCCTCGTTGGATAAAACGCAGACACAGACACGCCTTGAAGGGAAGACTCCCAGGGGGGGTCAAGTGGGGGGGGGTCATTGTGAGTCCTGTCATCCAGAGAATGTGACTCAAAACCCGGGAGCGACATATTATTGATCTTCGTTGATGAGAACGACAATGCGAAGCAATAAGCATGGTTTCTCGTTCATCACGGGTACCCTAAATGAATTGAGCATGTGCAGCCATGGGGGCTGACAGGTGATACCACTGGGAAGAGAGAGCCAGCATCACAGTTGGCTCCGATCCTGCCGCCGCCATCGCCAAGGTTATGCATCACAGGAAGGCTGCAGAATGTGGGTGAAGACGAGCCTAACAGCACAAGTTACATTGGATTTCACAACGCGAATGTGAAAATCCATACCCATCTCCAAAACAATACGAGCATGCCTTGTATTAGGTTGTTTGTGTGTTTGAGTATGTGTGTGTGTTTGAGTATGTGTGTGTGTGTGTATTTGTATGTACGTGGGCAGATGCACAATGATGGATACATGTGCATCATTGATTTCAAATACACCTCACAAACACAACACAATACGTCTATAGATAGCGGACGCATCGCGAGGACATTATTCCGACTCACACATCACTGTTTTTTTCCACCCTCGGAAATAATGAGCGTTTTCTCTCTTTGTGTATTGAACAAAATAATCATATAATTTTTGCTGAGGTGAGCTCATGGGTGGATTTAGTGCTTTGTGTATTTTTTCCCCGAGTTAGAGTCAAGTTAGATTCTTCAAGTTCTTCTTCAGGTTCTTCAAACCTGAAAGGAGAATTTAACAAAGAAAAATATTGTTGTTTACCTGGGAGTCAGAACACATAGTTTACTTGAAGATAAGTAGATATCCGTTCAACCAAACACAGCCATAATCCCTGATCACACACGCCGTGATCACTCCAGTACTGTATGACTCCGTCTTCCTGGGCCAATCTTGGAGAGACATGTCTGGAGGTAGTGTGTGTGTGTGTGGGGGGGGGGGGGGGGGGGGGGGGAGCGAGAAAAAGAGAGAGAGACAGAGAGAGACAGAGAGAGAGGAGTGTGTGAGAGTGTGTGTGGTGGTAACTCAGTCGGAAGCTCTCTCTGCTCCTGCTTCCTCCAACATGACATCGAGGGTGTTTCTTTTTTTTGTTCGTGAATTACAGCTCCCCTCGCGGACTACACTTCTCTCCCATAGTTTTTTTTTTTTTTTACTTCTTTCTTTCCCTTGTCAGTTGCTGTGTCCTCCCAGGTCCTCAGATGCATGTGGGACTTTTTGTCATGTTTAGCTTGAGGTTGTCCTTGTGTTATTTCTTTCTGTCCCCAGTTCAGCAAGGAGAGAGAGAGAGAGAGAGAGAGAGAGAGAGAGAGAGAGAGAGAGAGAGAGAGAGAGAGAGAGAGAGAGAGCGAGCACTACATGACTTGTTCTGGCAGGCAGACCAGTCAGGCATGGGGACTGCACTGTCCATCCATCTTGGAGCTGGCGTTGGGTCCAGGGTAGTGTTTGATGTATGCGGATGTTGGACGCTTCCGGTGCCCACGTCCCCACTGTGTTGCTGCGGCATTTCCAGTGTGTTTCCCCAGATCTGTTGAGATGCAATGCTGCTTTGTATAACGTGCCGGGGCCTGACGATGTCATTTAGGACTCTGTGGACCGGCACCACTGAGGCGGTGGTGGGGTTTCCTTTTCGTGTCATTCTGAGCTTTGAGGGAGAGGGAGGGAGGGAGGGAGGGAGGGGGAGGAGGAGGCTGTGGCGATATAAAGGGAAGTGCTTCCAAGTCTTCCCAGCCTGTTGTCTTGTCGGCTGAGTAGCAGACATATTTCTGTCAGGCGGTGGCTTGATGAAGCATCTGATACTTCTTAGAGACACAATGAGACACACACACATGCATACACACACACAAATTCACACACATGTGCACGCACGTGCGTGTACACACACACACACACACACCTCAACACACACACCTCAGTTTACGGCAAATTAGCTCAAGTCATGTCATGAATACAGTGCACAAAACCTTCATTTCCACTCATTAGCCAATAAATGTATAACAATAATATGATATCAGAGTTGATCTGATATGGCTTTCAACCATTTTCACGCATACATTGTTTCAAATAGCCTACATCAATTCCTTTATAACGATAATTGATGTTTAATGTATTATGACAATACATGTTAGAAGAGCAGCACATAAAGGGTAACATGTCCAAATACAATTAGAGGGTATTGATGGCACAACCAACCGCATATCTTCAATAACACACAGACACACACACACACACATGCATGCACACATGCAAGCAAACATACACACACATACACACATACATGCACGTGCATATGCACACACATACACACAAACACAAACACACATACATACATACATACATACATACAAACTAGGGGTGGAGCAGAATCCTAATACGGTATTCAAAATGCACAAATAGTGTTTTTTTTACCAATGTTTATTTTGTACAAATATATTTTTTTTGCTGTGTCCTTGGATGCATGTGGGACTTTTTGTCATGTTCAGCTTTAGGTTGACCTTGTGTTCTTTCTTTCTGTCCCCAGTTCAGCATGTACTTCATATATAACAATAACACAAATATTTATTATTTATATTTATATATTTATTTATATTTATATCAATTATTTGTATTTGGAAAAAAAACATGTCAAATAGCTGGTGAACCTCATAACTGTGAGTATGGTGGGTATTTGTTCTGACTGAAAAGGAGCAGCGCAGCTCGATTAAAATATAGGCAAAATGTAGTACATTACGCCACTATTTTGTTTGAGTGTGTTTTAGTGCTGACCAAAAAAATAGTATATATGGTGTCGCTGTCAAGTTCAACAACGCTAACACACTGGGTGTCTATTGGTTATGTTCGTACGGATGTTTTCTGGCAGCTGCAGTTTTACTGAGCAACACACAGACAGTGAGAGTGCCGGGAGAAGACTACCGGTACTTTACTCTGACTATTACTTGCAGTCATTTTTTATTTCTCATGTAACCAGTGCATTAAATGTATTTAACATTTTCTTAACTTTAAAAGTTATAGTAGTTTAGTAGGCCTACTTGCCAAATATATCAGCAAATGTTGAGTGCTTTTTTATTTATTGCTAGATTTATTACAAGTATTGATGAGGTGTTTTTTCTCAGTGTGTATACATTGCAATAAAATAGCAATGACTAAGACTGAAGAATAAAAGCATGAAAACGACAATAATAAAAAGACTCTGAATAAAAGCATTGTATTGCAGACAGTTGCCATTAAATGCCTGCCTTCGCTAACTTTTCAAAACACGTTTTGTCTCTGCTGTAACTTGTTTTTCGTTGTTGCCTTTTCCTTTTTTCTTTTGTTTTCTTTTGTTTTCCTGCCTGTGTGAAATATGAAGGCCATCTTTAGATCAATGGCCCATTGACCTCCCCAACATCTAACATATGCTCGCTTCAAACCACAGCACAGCAACGAAAAAGGGAAAATTAGACAATAGAGAGCAGATCATTGACAATCATCACACGGATCCATCTGTGATTTTTAAAAGGTCCTATCTCCTTGGTTACCGCCGCCGCTACTAGTGATTGGTGTGTAGCGCGTTGTAATGCTATAAATAGTGGCCACAGCCCCCCACCCCATGCTGGCTGCTAGAGGGGGTTTAAACCCAGGTGCCGGTGAGGACATTTCGCCAGCAGAAGGAGGACTGAGGCAAATCGCCCCCAGTGGATCCGATGTTTATTGATCAGGGAATGCGGCGAGAGCTTAATTGATTCACACTCGGAGATCAACACGATAATCTCTGAACCTTGGAACTACAGTGGGGATCTGCTTGGAAAGACGGAGCAGCCAGGGAGAAGGAGAAGAAAAACCATGCCTGGCTGCTACACAATATGAATGCACTTTTGCAAGAATACATTTGGATTCAGAATAGTGCATCTAAATCCACAATCCCTTTTCTTTGGTTCTCAATACACATGTTGTCTTTAAAACACTGAATGAGTGATGCAAGAAAGCAAGAAAGAAAGAGTGAAGCGTAATTGAATGAAGGAAAATAAGGTTAAATAATAATCAAATGGTCATTTAGTTGAGCAATTACTGAGGACAACCTACACTCAATAACCCTCAATGTGTGCGTTATCGCTTCAGTCACTCGGTGACTGGGATCGTTGGAACTACACAAGGTCACCTATCCCCGGGGCCCATGTGACTTCTGGGGGCCGACATGAGCCTGGGTGAGCCAGCAGGGAGGAGAGTGTTGCCGTGCAGACAGCTGTGCGCCATATTTACTTTCCACCACAGCTAAAGTGAATGTCTTTCCTAGCAGAAAAGTAATGTGTTTTTGAATGTCAATCACAGGGATTTCAAGTAAATCTATATATAAAACATATTTAATCTTTAGTCCCTTGTGTCGTTCATCGTATGTGTGTCACCTGTGTTGATTACCGTGTTAAAACTTAATCCGGCAATTCTGTCAGCTTCATTTAACAATATAATGAAAACAATAATTGCAAATGTCAATGTTGCCATCAATGCAAAGCCACAAAAATGCAACTTGTCACAAATATCTTTTCTCTCTCTCTCTGTCTCTCTCTCTGTCTCTCTCTCTCCTTTCACAGGCTCGTTCTCTCAGCCTCTTTCATAGACATCATCTTTTATGGAGTAAACATACATAAGTATGTGCTTTAGGAAGGAAGAGAGAGAGGGAGAGAGAGAGAGAGAGAGAGAGAGAGAGAGAGAGAGAGAGAGAGAGAGAGAGAGAGAGAGAGAGAGAGAGATGTTGACATTGGCATTGCAATGCATTTGAGGGAGGCCATCATTAGCTTCTGGCATTGATAAGCCAGCCAGCGCAGACTAAGGCCATGTGTTGTACTTATTTTTTTAGGTATTTGCTCGCATATTGTTGTTCCCCGATGAGGGGCCAAGGACAGCGATGGTCGCCATGAAAAGCATTTCAAAAAGATTATCTAATTTGTGTGGAAATGTGTGTGCCTGTGTGTTGTAAGTGCGTATTGTTGCAGTGCTGAGCTAGCTAGGCATGCCAAGAGGAACTGGGGAGGGGACACACATGGATACCAATTATGAGGCAGTACACACACACACACACACACACACACACACACACACACATTCACCCATGCGCACACATGCAGACACATTCTCTCTCTCTCTCTCTCTCTCTCTCTCTCTCTCTCACTCACACACACACACACACACACACGCACGCACACACCCACACACACACACACGCACACACACACACTCCTAGACACACAGATCCACACAGCAGTCGACAGACTGGGCCAGGCTTTCAGCACCATGGACAGCGGTCACTTGCAATCTGGTTGGGTCATCACTGCTATCACTCTCAGCTGCTGCGGCTGCTGCTGCTGCTCCAGAGTTGAAGGCATCACACCTGACAGCAAATTGGTGATTGAGCCTACGTTGATATATCTGGGGGTGTTCCCCGGCAGCAGGGAGGGGACATCCACTGTGTGTTGGATTGGTGGTATTATTGCAATAGATTGTGCACACACACACACACACGCACACACACACACACACTACAGAAGAAACTGGGATTTTGGTGACCAGGGGGGTATACTACGAAGCTCGCTGAACATATCCAGGCTTTCTTGGGAAAACCTCGATTGCTAAAGACGAAACTCGCAATCAGAGTTAAGCGGTTCCACGAAGCTCACTTAAAGGTAAATTTGTCAAGCCAGGTTTTCCGCTTTAGGTTCAATGCGCGTTCACATAAAAAGGGCGTAACCCAACGTCAATACGTCATTCACCTTGACGCAATGGATCCGACGGAGCGAACACGGGCTGTATGTCACTCAGGTAGTGAGTAGTGATTATGAACTCATACGAGGAGTTTAAAAAGCAAATAACGGCAAGGGGCGATACAGTTGCCCATGCTGGCAAAAAACAGCAGATTCTGTGAATGCGTAAGAATTGTTCGCCATTAATCCCAATAGAGTATTGGGATTAATGGCGAACAATTCTTACGCATATGATTGCAAAATGCAAAAGCAACCTCCAACTTGCTTTATTGTGTAATTTATGGAATTCCTTTCAAATACATCCTATATGTAAGAAACGTATTGCAGGTGCTGGACGGTAGCGACGGCGGTGTGGTGGATTAGGATGTGAGCTGAACGCCAGCGACCGGGGTTCATATGTTGCCTGTCCATCATCATGCCTTTTACCCTCATCTAGATTACCAAACTGGATAATTCCATAACATTAATGAATAAATATTCCATATGACATAAGAAATATAACTTTTTTTAAATAAACTACACATACACACTTCACTTGGGAATCGAACCCAGCACGCAGAATCTGAAGACTGACGCGCTACCGCCACTCTACCGCTCATTCACGTATACAGGTGTTTTCTTTTACCTGCAAGTTGATAACTTGCAACTTGACAGTTTGTGTTGGCAAAAAGTTGGGAAACACCACGAACATATTTAGCAGTGTATTTAGGGCAGCTACAACCTTGCGTATCGCAAGGCACCTTTTTGCTTATATGTTCGGCATCACCAACTGTATGCAAATATGTACCCGTGGCAACACATCGCAGTGAAACACAGACACACTGCGCACAGCTTCTTTTTGTAGCATTGCCTTCATAAGGTCCAACAAGGACGACCAAATAGCAAATACCCTCTGATGAGAACCTGTATCTCTCATAAATACCCTCTGATGAGAACCTGTATCTCTCATAAAGGGATCGGATCTGTCCCGAAAGCGGCGCTGCAGCTTTAAGAAGCCGAACTAATCGGAAAAATCTGAGCTGAAAACCTCCTCCCGACCAGGTTTGGTTGCCAGCATCAGTTACCATGGTGATATAGCGACGCTAAAAGAGAGCGACTTTCGTAGGACAGCTAACCCAGGCTTTGAGCGCAACATACCTCGCTAACCCACTAATCGAGCTTCGTAGTATACCCCCCAGGGTTGCAGTTTTTTGCAGTGTTTTTTACCCCGTCTCGCCGCTTTGTACTTGTCATTCATGCTCTCATAAGGAATTATTAAGTATAGTACCTATATAGTGTCCTTGACTGTCGGTATGGTTGGTTCTATGGTGTTGCAATTGCTTATTAGATTAGATTCAGATTTGTTTTCATTGCACAAGTACAATAAAACACAATGCAGTAAGCATCAGTGCAGGTATCTCTATAGCTAGAGCGCAAAAAAGGCAAGTGAAAGTGTGAAAATAAACCCAATATGTACAATGGTAGATAGCTATGGTAGCATTATGGGGTATTATAATCATTTTTGAGAGAATCGCTCCAAAAATAGCGTCCACGTGAATTTGAACACACACGCACGCACACACGCACACACGCATGCACACACACACACACATGCACATATGCACACGTACAAAAACATCACTCAAAGGGCCCCCGCATTTCCCTCCTGTCTCTCTCTCTCTCTCTCTCTCTCTCTCTCGCTCTCTACCTCCCAAATCCCTGTCTATTCCCAAATTGCTTGTCAAAAGGTCCAAATTAGAAAATAAAACGCTGCAGCTGACAAACAAGATTACATGCTGTTTGCACCTGGCCGTGGCAATTAAAGCTCTGATGACAAGGGAGGACGGCCTCCTAATTCGCCATCTCAGAGCACATCAACGAATTCACAAAGAGATTAGTCTCCGCATGCTGCCGCCGCCGCCGCCGTTTGCCATCTAGCGTGTCAGTGTGTGACCCTGCGGCGTGTGTACATTCTTCTCGTGGTCTGTACAAAAAGAAGAAGACATCGGGACGCTCGGACGATGAGCGTATTTAACAGCGCTGTGTGCTGTGCCGTGTCTCCACCGAGGGTTTCTGGATATTTTTTTGTTTTTTGGAGAGGCCCTTGTCAGGTTTCCCGAGAACGAATTGACACGCACCGCGGGCAATCGACAAACTGGGCCGCCTCGCCCCGTCTCTGTTCAAGCACTGGGAGAGGGGCAGTCGAATGAGGAAATGGGGGCGGGCGGGAGGGGGGGGGGGGGGGGGGGGGGGGTTGTGGGGAGATAAAGATGAACACAGAGACACAAAAAAAAGCTAAATAAATAAAGGAAAGCGTTCATGGAACCATGATCCACACTCTGGCTTGGCAAACTTCGGATGCGTTTGACTAAACACAAAATTTGGTCGAAGGAAGGAAACAAAAAAAAAGTAGAAAAAAAAGATTTGAAGTACTTCAAACAAGCTGCTCAAGACATTTGCAGTTCCGCTTGTTCTCTTGTCTGTGTGTAAACAGTGCAGTTAGCGCACGGCGTTGGCAGGTCTGGTTGTGCAGCAGCTTGCGCTCAAGGGAATTAAGTGAACCCCCCACCGCCACCACCACCATCACCACCATCACCACCACCCTTCCCCATATCTCAAATAGTCCAATTTGAGTGACGGTACACAAGTAGACACAATTGTTTAAGTGTACCACTTGCACAGTATGTCCGATCCTCTTCTCCCCTTATTGTTGCCCGATTAGACAGAGGCTATTGCGTAAACATAAGCCGGCTACATTATTATTTCACAAGTTGGTTGAGCTGAGAACAGTAAATTAGGCACTCATAAAAAAATATTCCCAGGGAGAAAAAAACAACAACCCCTATCCCTGCTTAAGTGTGTACTCTGCCTGGTCGAGGGCAAAGCTTGTGCGTATATATGGAAATACGGCTCGCCACATCAAAAGGCATTACAACATCAAAGTGGAGTCTGACAGTCCGGGTTTCTGCTTACGTCAGTACGTAATTGAGGCTGCCATGTGTAAATACGTGCATAGTAAGTGTGGTAGGCAGGTTGTGTTGTCTCGGCGGTAGCTACCGTGAACAATTAAACGCAGCGATGTGTTAATCACTTCTCGACAATCGAGCACATTCCTGTGTCTTTACTTAAAGTGCAAAATAGGATTTTGACCCTTAATGGTGATCGCGTGGTACTTTGTTTTGGTGCTTCTTTATATGCTGTTTTGTATGGGCGGCGGCGGGAACCCGCTTTTCCAGCTCATATAATAACATGCACTCGGGTCACGAGACGTGATGTGGGTTCATTGGAAGGTGAAAGCTTGAGAATGTGAAGCGTA
>JAOPHQ010004093.1:0-57500 GCA_030340625.1 Merluccius polli | reverse complement strand
GTGTGTGTGTGTGTGTGTGTGTGTGTGTGTGTGTGTGTGTGTGTGTGTGTGTGTGTGTGTGTGTGTGTGCGTGCACGTGCTTGGTACACGTGTGTGAGGTGGAAGGTTTAAAACAATGCTGTTTGACACAACCCATGATAGCTGCTGTGATGAAATGCGGTTTGGTACGAAGAAGTGATGCAGTACCACAATAAAGTTTACATTAGCACACATTCAAGTGTGTGTGTATATATCTGTCTACATGTATGGATGGGTGTATATGTTTTGGATATGCATCAGTCCTTGGTATAAAGTGTTCATTAGTGTACTCAGTGTCTATGAAGGTGTACAGCAGGCCTCACAGTATTCATATTCAATGAATAGGATAGGATTAATTGTATACATTTCATCGTGTATATCGAAATATTTTCTGTATCCCTGTATCCCATGGAGGGAATCTCCCATCATGGGGTGAATCTCCCGGGTGACTTTCCCATCATGATGTACTTTATTCCTAAGTACATCTTTTTTTTCTCAACAATACGTTTATTGAGTTTAACATTTTATCATATTAAAAATATAAAAACGCTACGTATGCATACTTACAAATATCCAATATTATAAAGATATAGACATATATGATGTATACATGCATTTAAATGAACAAACAAACAATATTACAATTATTTTTGAAAAACTCCCATTAAATAATTTGTCAACTAATTACAGTAATGTCAATCATTATTTCACACAGAGCTGATGCAGACGGAGCTGCACCACATCCAGACGCTGACCGTGATGTCGGAGGTGTTTCGCCGGGGCATGGTGGACGAGCTGCAGCTGGACTGGGACTGCGTGGCGCGGGTCTTCCCCTGCCTGGACCCCCTGCTGCTCTTCCACAGGAACCTGTTCGGCGCGCTGCAGGACCGCCGGCAGGCCAGCGCCCCGGCCCACCATCCCCGCAACTACCTGATCCAGAACATAGGGGACATACTGCTGCAGCAGGTCAGAGGTCGCGCAGTGATGAACGCACGCTGAGTGTGCATGTGAACACATATCATGTATGTGTATGTATGCATGTATGTATGTGTGTGTGTGTGTGTCTCACATGCTCACGCGTGACCATCCTGTGTCAGTTCTCCGGGGAGAACGCGGAGAAGATGAAGCGGCTGTACGGAGACTTCTGCAGCCACCACACGGAGGCGGTCAACCTCTTCAAGGAGCTGCAGCAGCAGAACAAGAAGCTCCAGCTCTTCGTCAAAGTAAGTAAGCTCACGTCTCCGAAGGTCTCACTCGCGTTTTTCCGCCTCTGCTCCGGTTGGGACGACGTTGGTTTTGTTTTGCGTTTTTTCGGCGACGGTCTGATGATCTTTCGACGTTCCGACGTGACGCCCTTCGTGTTCGTTTTTTCTCCACCAGCAACAGAGCAACAAGTCGCTGGTCAAGCGGCGGGAGGTGCCAGAGTTCATCCTGCTTGTCACGCAACGCATCACCAAGTACCCCGTACTGCTGGAACGGATACTGCAGTACACACAGGGTAGGCCTCGCTGTGTGTGTGTGTGTGTGTGTGTGTGTGTGTGTGTGTGTGTGTGTGTGTGTGTGTGTGTGTGTGTGTGTGTGTGTGTGTGTGTGTGTGTGTGTGTGTGTGTGTGTGTGTGTGTGTGTGTGTGTGTGTGTGTGAGCGGTGCGCGCGCGCGTGTGTTTCCGTCTGTGTCGTTGGTGTGTGTCTGGATGCATGGCATGTAAAGCACACCATTATAACATGCAACAATCAAGCCCAGCAGCGTCGTTTTCATAGCAACATATCTCCCCCCCACACACACACACACACACACACACACACACGCACGCAGAGGGCAGCCAGGACTACTCGGACCTGTCGCGGGCGCTGACCCAGATCCGTGACATCATCACGGCGGTGGACCTGAGCGTGAGCCGCTACGAGAAGCGCCAGGAGCTTCACGAGGTGATGGGCCGCCTGGAGAACAAGAGCCTGGCCAAGCTGAAGAACGACAAGGTCTTCCGCAAGCAGGACCTCCGCAGCCCCCACCGGGACCTGCTGCACAAGGGCCTGGTCTACTGGAAGACCGCCACGGGCCGGCTGAAAGGTGAGGGAGGGAGGGAGGGAGGGAGGGAGGGAGGGAGAGCAGGAGGACAGAGAGGGGTTGCAGGGAGGGAGAGGGGTGAAAGGGAGGGTGAGAGGGGGTGGATAGAGAGGGAGAGGGAAGGAGGGAGGACAGAGAGGGGTTGCAGGTAGGGAGGGAGAGGGGGAGGGAGAGGGGGTGAAAGGGAGGGTGAGAGGGGGTGGATAGAGAGAGAGAGGGGCATGGAGGGAGTAGGAGAGAGAAAGACGGGGCGGGGAGGGAGGGGGTATATAGAGGGGGAGGGAGAGGGAGGGAGTAAGAGAGAGGGGGAAGGAAGGGAGGGAGGGAGGACAGAGAGGGGTTGCAGGGAGGGAGGGAGAGGGGGTGAAAGGGAGGGTGAGAGGGGGTGGATAGAGAGAGAGAGGGGATGGAGGGAGTAGGAGAGAGGGGTGGAGGGAGGGAGATGGGACAGTAGGAGAGGGGGGGAAAGGGGAAGGGAGAGAGAAAGACGGGGCAGGGAGGGAGTATAGAGAGGGAGGGAGTAGGAGAAAAGAGGGAGGGAGGGAGGGAGGGAGGGAGGGAGGGAGGGAGGGAGGGGGAGACAGCAACCAACACAATGTGTCCTGCAAAGTGCATTGAGAGTCAGGGTGGAAAGAGTGTGACCATGCTGTGCCAGGGTTTGGTGTAGGCAGGATTTGTAATCTCTCTCTCTCTCTCCCTCTCCCTCTCCCTCTCTCTCCCTCCCTCTCTCCATAGACACGCTGGCTCTCCTGCTCACAGACGTCCTGGTCTTCCTGCAAGAGAAGGACCAGCGCTTCGTGTTTGCTGCAGTGGTATGTCCACCGTGCCATTGAAAGTGTTTTTCCTGCGTACGTGTTTCTGCTCTCCAGCTGACAGATGGCTTTGTGTACAGTGTGCCATTGAAAACGGTTGTGTTATAAAACCTACGGGTTTCTGTGACACTTCAATACACATAGACACGTATGACTGTGTATGTTATGTGTAGGCATACCTTATGTACATTTCCATATGCCTTTCTCTCTCTCTTGTTGCTTTTAGACCTTACACCATACACATAGACAACACATTATATTCTTATATTATTCTTATCTCATTTCTAATGAATCTTACTTTGTCCTTTTAATCGCGTGTGGACATTTATTCATAGTTTAATACCATACCATACCGTTCATTGTTTTCGATAGGACCAGAAGCCCCCGGTCATCCCCCTGCAGAAGCTCATTGTCAGAGAGGTAGCCAATGAGGAGAGAGGGATGTTCCTGATCTCCGCCTCCTCCGTGGGGCCGGAGATGTACGAGGTTCACACGGCGACCAGGGAGGAGAGGAACGCGTGGATGCGACACATACGCCGTGCCGTGGAGAGGTGTGTGTGTGCGTGTGTGTGTGTGTGTGTGTGTGTGTGTGCGTGCGGTGACCCATGTTCACAGCAGTTGGTGTATGTGTGTGTGTCACTTTTTCTCCCTGGCTTTTAATCAAGTTTAAGTGGACATCTGGCAAAACATTTTATTTAAATTTTAATTTATTTTATTTTCATTCTATTTTATTGCATTGTGTTGATGTATTTTAGTATTTTGGTTTTTTAGTTTTTACCTTATTTCCTGCAACTGCGATATCTGTACAGCACTTTGGTCAACCCCGGTTGTTTTAAATGTGCTTTATAAATAAAGTTTGAGTTGAGTGTGTGTGTGTGTGTGCGCTGATCCGTCCGTTTTTACTCCACACGTCACCACCTGCTCTCTGTGTGTCTCTCAGCTGTCCTGAGGAGGAGGAGGAGGAGGAGCGCAGCACCGAGTCGGAGGAAGCCAGGCGAGCATCCGACGCCAGAGTTCAGAAGATCCAAAAGTTTCAAGGTCAATTAAAACATCTGCCTCCTCCATACCGTCCATCACCCACGCCGTGACGTCCATCAAACGACACAGCATGGAGTATTACAACGCTGTGTTTCCAAATGTGTCCTCCGCAGAGACTCTACTGGGCCAGGACCAGCAGATATGTAGCAGCCTGGAGGAGAAGTTGCAGCTTTATGCCGAGCTTACTGAATTAACGCTGGGCCCAGGAGAACCTGCGCCACAGCGCCATCTGCTGGCATCGCCCGACACTGACGCCGAAACGCCGAGACAGGCTTCCACGCTTCTTACAGCTGCTGTGAATGAAGGTTAGGAGGGCGGGAAGGGTGGAGTTAATTAGTTAGGAAATTGACAGTCACGCAAAATGATATCTAAGTCACTTATTAATTGAGATGCACAATGTCCTTGGTCGTTGGACTTTGAAGAAAACCTGCAACGATTTGAAAATGAAGCAGTGTAAATGTTTACTTTCCCAACTGAGAACTAGAAATGTCTACAAAAGTAGAAAGAAGATAAATGTATGAAAAAGCTGAAATAAATTTGCCTTAAAGTGGGTCATAGTATTTACTGGTTGCTAAATAAACAGTGAAAGAACTTTTTTGGTGAACTGCTACTAATAATGTCTTATGCGTTTCACAGCGGAGAAGCTGTTGAATATCCTGCAGGCTGGAGAAGCCTTCTCCAGCCAGGGTCCAGAAACCTGCAGCTACAACAGCCACGGCAGCGTCCCCGAGTCCCCCTCCGAACGTATGAACACCACAGCGCTTCATATAGTCTTATGTGTTCAGTTTTATTGAGCTTCATTCATTGTTTCAAGGTGTGGCCGAAAGCATTGAATGTGTTGTTGTGGTGTCCATGGTTGCAATTGGCTTGAATTGTGTGCTTTGTAAGACGTAGCATTTCCCAGCTTTTCTTCCTGTGCACAGATTAAATTTGACCAGTACGTGGTCAAGGGGTATAAGGAAATGTATAGCCAGTTAAGTGTAAGAAAGTCATCAATTAAATCTAAAAAGAATATCAATTAACAATACTAACTAGATATATACACACACAACATCCGATCTTTATTACTTTCTGTCCTCCAGTAACTTATTTAGCTTCCTCATTGAGTTTCTTTTGTGTTCTTCCGCCTTGTCCCCAACAGCGGACTATCTGAGCACGCTCAGTGTGAGCTCTACCTCCCTGGTGTCAGACGGCGAGTGGGCGGGGCCAGACGGTTTACTGTGCAGCTCTCCCACGGAGACAAGAGGAGACGTCACAGGCACACAGGCAACGGTTCGGCCGCTGTAGTTCCTTTTCAACGTTTTATTCGTTTCAACATGACGCGTCGGATGGGTTCAGTGCGACATGCAGTAACACTGTGTGTCCTGTAGGTGGCGGACAGTGTCCAGAGCCTGACGCAGCTTCTCTACAGTCTGCAGGTGAGTAGCAGGGCCGCGGCGAGGTATTCTGAGCCGGGGGTGCTGAAACCGTATGTAATAATATACATCCATGTTGCAGTGGCGGCACAATAACGCGACTCTGCCAGGGGCGTTTCTATACATAAAGCTCTACTGGGGCACAGGCCCAGGGGGGGGCGGGGGGGGGGGGCGATCGTAACACACCCCGGACCGACGACCGACGGGGGGGGCGCTTTCGTAACACACCCCCGGACCTACGGGGGGGGGGGGGGGGGGGGGGGACGCGCGATCGTGACACACCCCAGACCTACGACTGACGGGGGGGACGATCGTAACACACCGCCTCCGGTCAGGACAGATAACTTTTTTACATTTTTTTTTATTATGACAGTCCTGGGCCGGCCCAAAGATGTGCATCGGCCCACCGCCCGGTATGCTCGATGGCCAGTCCAGCCCTGGCCCCCCCCAAAAAAGCTTTAAAAATGTACTTTAGTCCCGTTGTGTTATCATTCCTCAATCCTGGTTCTTGTTTCACGCTGAAACACGGATTGCTGTACGCGCGCCGCCGGGCACCGGCTATGACGTGCACATTGCTGTGCATGGACAGTAATGTGCGCGCCGCGGTGTATGGACCTGGACCGCAAGGTGCACGCCTCAGCTTGTATTTTGGGTTGAACTGCGTTGCTTTGACATTGTGGATTAGAAAACAATCCATTATTTTACCGTTATTATCAATCTAAAAGAATCCACTGCCAAATATAGGAGCTTGTTAAAAATCGAGATAGAGATTTGTGAGATTTTACTGGGGCACAGCAGATCAATACTGGGGCACTTGCCCCAGTAAAAAGGGTCTAGTAACGCCCATGGACTCTGCGGAGCCCTCTCTCCACTAGAGCAGTGGTCCCCAGCCTGGGGGTCCTGATGCCCACTAGGGGGCGCCAAGCCCTCTTGATTTTAAGGGTGCAAGAATCTTTAGAAGTTCATTTATTTAGAAAAAAAAAAAAAGATGTGTATGTATATATATATATATATATGTAAGGGATAATGCCCGACGAGGTGTCCATTATCAGAAGTTAATGGACGACGCGGAGGCGTGAACCGTCCGACGCGAAGCGGAGGACGGTTGCTTCCGCGAAGTCCATTAACTTCTGATAATGGACACCTCGAAGGGCATTATCCCGCTTATACCATGGTCACTTGTCAAAGAAAATAAATTAAGACCATTAATTAATATTTGCATGCGTTTTACAATCAAAATATAAAGTTGTTCACAAGCCATAATTTGGCTTCCCTAGTAACGCCTGAGGGTCTGACTAATACCTGGAACAATCATTACCCTCCCGTAAGGTTCTTATGCAACGGAAACGTTGTTCACTCCTCCAGTAAATAGGACGGACCTTAGATACGACTCGGCAACGGGACGTATTCTAGTCCGCTCAGCTATGAGCCAGCAGAGAGCTGACGTAATGCATTGTACATCGGGAATCGCGACGGCCTACTTTCAACATAAAGTGTACATATTTATAATTTGAAATATGTCCCAGCCTTTACACCACAGATACTATAGGGTCTATAGCATATAACCGTGTTTTCTGATTACAGTTTAATGCATTTTTCACAATTTACCAGCTGTCGTTTTGACGACTAATCACCGCGCCATTCGTTTCAATGGGAATCGCGACGGTCTATACTTTCAATAAAGTGTACATATTTATAATTTGAAATGTGTCCCAGCCTTTACACCACAGATACTATAGGGTCTATAGCATATAACCGCGTTTGCTGATTACAGTTTAATGCATTTTTCACAATTTACCAGCTGTCGTTTTGACGACTAATCACCGCGCCATTCGTTTCAATGGGAATCCGACGGTCTATAATTTCAACATAAAGTGTACATATTTATAATTTGAAATGTGTCCCAGCCGTTATACCACAGATACTATAGGGTCTATAGCATATAACCGCGTTTTCTGATTACAGTTTAATGCATTTTTCACAATTTACCAGCTCTCGTTTTGAAGGCTGAACAGACAATTTGACTGGAAGTACTTAGTAGGAGTCCATATAGCCAGAGCTAGCTCTGCATATAGCAGGGATTAATGGCCAACCTACAGCAGCCAATCAGAATCGAGTATTCCCTCTCCGTTGCCATGGTTACCATCTAGCGTTTGAGCCAGCGCAGTAATCTAACTGTAATCAGGCAATTTGACCCGAACGTCTTTCCTAGGTGTACATTATCACTTTTTAACCTACACCTGCCAGCCAATCAGAATCGAGTATTCACGCCGACCATGGTATAAATATATATATATATATATATATATATATATATATATATATATATATATATATATATATATATATATATAAACCTTTTTTTCAATTCTCACGTGATAACGGCGTGTGTAGACATAAACACCAGCAGTATTCACAGAGCTAAGTCCGCTATAATGACCTGGTCCCTGAGCTGATGGAAACATGACCAAGCGTCAGGGAGGAGAGCATGCTGAATGTGTCATTGAAAGTATGAAACTCTGACCAAACCCCCTACCAGATGGGGAGTTTTTACTCAGAAAAAGGACCTTGTGGTCCAAACAGGCCCCACAACATGAGGGAGGTTCTGCCAGGGCTGGAAGAGACCAAAAGCAGACAACTGTTGCATCATTTGAGTGCTCTCTCCTGATTGGACAAAAAGCCACACGACATCGGTGAAGCGCTGATTAAACCAGCTTGCATTAAAATGGCTGAAATAATTAAAACTACGACGGACTATTAAAACGTATGTATGATAGTAAAATAAAATCATAAGACTTCTGTGCTCCTAAAAATATATGGAAAAATACACAGGAAATAATCTGTTCAGAATCGTATACAAAATTCCTGCAAGTATTAACCTGCTTAATCCATGGGCATTGTCCATGACCTTCTAGGGTTTTTTTTGTTTTGTTTTTTAATTAATTAACACAAAGGGTAAACATGAACAGTTAATTCAAGTTCACGACAACATTGATGGATCATTAGTTCACCTTAGTGTTGGTCTGGAGAGCGTCTGGCCTCTCTCTGCTCCACTGACAGTGGACCCCCAGTCGTCTGTGGTGTGAGCATATGTCTCCCCTTGGTGTCCGCAGGCGGTCGTTACTCTCCAAGACAGTTACTATGAAGTCCAGAAACTCCTCCTCATGGAAGGACCACGTCCACAACCACGCAACGCTCTACAAAACAACCAGGTATGCATGCATGCACACACCACCACCACCACCACCACCACAATCATCTTCATCATGAGTGCCCAACCTAAGCATATCGCCCGGCCTATACTATAGTACTTTAATAAGAATGTGGGTCACCCATCCGGTTCAGGATCAGGAGAAACAGAGAAGTCTGGAGAGGAAGAGGGAGGATGCGGAGAAGAAGGATTCGAACCGGAGGAGAGAAGAGGTGGACGGGGTGCACAAGCTCCACGCCAGGCTGAAACAGGAGCAGCAGCTGTGGGACCGAGAGTGCCTGGCCAGGGAAAAGCAACAGGTACGCTAGGCTACGCTAGGCTACGCTACGCTATCATCTTCCCATCCATACCAAGCAGCAGGCATGACCGCCTGTTTGTGAAGAGCTGGTGGAAGCGACAAACGTGTAGTTACTCTATCGGCCTATAGGTGGCTCACGGTGGTTGGATGCAAAAATGCCAGTCACCAGTTGGAAAAATGTAATTTTATTCTCGTATTACAAAGGGAATACATTTTTTCTTTTTTTTCGGTTAGCATCTCAGTGGCTAGTTCATCTCCATATTATGTATTTTGAGAGGTCCCCTTTGACAGTTGTATTGCATTCAAAAGTTATTTAAGTGCAGGTGAACCACCCTGTTTCAGCTCGAATTCGAAACACAGATTTAAAAAAAAACAACAAAAAAACGCTTTTCGTGTGAATCGTTATCGCTGCTGATATCCTGACATGATCCACTGGTTGTGGTCATATGGCTGATGGCTCATAACACTGTGGGTTGCAGTTCCACTGATGTTATTAGTTGTGTCATGACTTCCCTATACTCTTTTTCTCCAAACAGTGTTGAAGTAAGTAAAGGGGAAGTTCACAATAGTAAATGTTGTTATAATGGTAACATGGGGACAGTTCTATGTTATAGCAGAACTACTGATCCAGCGGTCCTACTATGTTATAGCAGAACTACTGATCCAGCGGTCCTACTATGTTATAGCAGAACTACTGATCCAGCGGTCCTACTATGTTATAGCAGAACTACTGGGGGGAGACCCACCACTGCAAGGGGTTGTCTGCCATCAGACTTTAGATATGAAGATTTGTGAGAGTACTACTTCCATCCTGTGTGCTGTTCTCCCACCAGACCCAGCAGGAGCTGCTGCTGGAGCAGCGTGAGCGACAGTGCCTCCTAGAGGCGGAGAGGCTGCGTTGCGAGCGCAAGGAGCTGGACGCCCAGCTGCTGGAGTACCAGCAGAACGTGGACCGGCTGTGGGAAGGCCAGCGCAGCGTGGAGCGGGAGAAGGAGAGGGTGGACGCCCAGCAGCGGCTGCTCCAGAGCTGGAAACACAACCGGCAGAGCAGCCTGCCTGTCATGATCCCACTGGATGGATACCAGGTAGAAGAGAAACGGGTGGCACAAGGTGGCACAAACATGCTATGTTTGGACGCAACTCTACTATTGTACCGCTGCTAATATGATATATAAAATCATGCTCTCGTCTTCCACATCTTCCTTTCATCGGTCCTCTCATCTTCCTCTCCAGGTGTCCCACATTCGCTCTGGCAGCCTGGACGGCAGCTGCTCGGCGCACGAGAACGAGGCGCCGCCGCTCCACTCGCCCCTTCAGCAGAACAACCACCACCACCACCCCCACCGCCACCACCCCCTCCTCCAGCACCACCACCACCCCCTCCTCCAGCACCACCACCCCCTCCTCCAACACCACCACCACCACCACCACCACCCCCTCCTCCAACAACACCACCACAACAACAACAACCATCATCAGAGTTGCCACGCGGGACCCGGTAAGCTCCAGAGCAGCACGCCGCCCAGCCCCGCCCACAGCCCCGCCCATAGCCCCGCCCACAGCCCCAGCCTCTACAACAGCCTCAACACGCTCCTCAGCCAGGCGCACGCCAAGCCGCCGCCGCCGCTACCGCCGCCACCGCCGCCCAACAAACTCGCGCCTGGGCGACGCGCGCAGCTCCACCAACACAACAACGGCAGCCGTAAGCGAAACCGAGCGAGTTTTACATTTGGCACACAGTTGTTTGTTGTTGTTTTATATTTAACTTCAGTGTTCGCTTCGTTGTGTTGTTCAGAACAAGGGTTTCACATTTTTTACGTTTTTTTTTCTCCCATATACACACACATTTAATATGGATGGATCAGCTGGTGGCAAGAGTGTTATTCCAGCTTGAATTAAACTAACCAGCGCTTTCAAAGTTAATTTGTTCTCTCTTTCTCTCTCTCTTTCTCTCTGGCGCGTTAGCCGACCTCAGCCCCCCCTCGGAGCGCGTTTCCCTGGGCGCGTGGAGGCCAGGGGTCACGGGTCTGGGGCTGTACGAGGACGACTACCCCTCCTCCGCCTCCCTCACCCCGCTCCTCAGCCCGCAGGCCTACCTGGCGCTGGATGGGCAGAACGGCGAGGAGGGAGAGGAGAACATTGTGTATCTCTGAAGGTCTTTGCGAGCGCCGGCGGAGGAGCGGCGGGGAAGCGAGCCGGATCGTGACGCGCCGACGGAGCCGTTGACACTCCTGTGTGTGCGCGTGCGTGCGTGCGTGTGTGTGTGTGTGTGTGCACCTGTCTGTCCATCTGTCTGTCTATGTAATTATGCGTTTGTGCCTTTTTATTCATTTCTGTGTATTAAATGATCATTATTAATCATTAACTCTTGTGCCTCTATATCAAAACAGTTCCAAGCAAATCAGCTCTTGTGCTTTAGTGTGGAAATGTTTCTAGCAGCGTGTCTCATCCATATCCGGGTACAAACACTCTAGAGATAGGAAACCATGAGCACTTACTGAGATATATATATATATATATATATATATATATATATATATATATATATATATATATATATATATGCAAAATATTGATAACAACCCTGTCAAGCATTAACTTTCTATAATGAGTATGTATATCCCTCTGTCACAATTCTGAAGGATGTTTAGGTATTTAAAATAAATATATATAGAAAGATTGGATGTATTAATGTTAAATATATGTATAGTTATGGGAAAAGGCTAATTACACACATGGTGTTGAAAAGGGACATATTTGTATGATGAATGCTTTTTCACCGTGAAATGTTTATTATTATATTGTTAAATACAAATTGAATAAAAAAGACACCTGTAGAGATTGAACATACCATTATTTCCTTCACTTGCGATTAGCTTATTTATTGTTTGTAAATCTCTTCATGCACTGTCAAAGGTATTTTTTTCTAATATTGTGATGTGTATTTTCCAATCATAATCTTTGTATCTTTATGTATCAAAACTGTGTAAACTGCAATGTACCTCTTATAAAGAATCTTGAAGCTGAAATATATTGTTGACAATTTTGTATTTTTTTGTATTTTATCATATATATATATATATATATATATATATATATATATATATATCAACATTTTGCTAATTTCTTTGACTTTAGAATGGACAACAACAAACACTAAATAGTATGAATGAGTGAATGATACGGAACGAAATAGTGACTCAAGAAATGACATGAGTAGGAGTGGAGACCGAGGCCCTAAACGGTGAGATAATGCTCATGGGTTGCGAGGTGGAGGACGTCGTAGCAGGAGGTCTGAGATCAGATTGGTTTGCTGTGATTCACTGTGTGTTAAACAGGTGCGCTGTGGGAGCCTTGGGGGACATTGTGAAGCCAGCGTGCGGCGCCTGCTCCCCAACACGAGGTACTCTGCCCGGGTACGCTGCGGCCTGGAGGGCAAGACCCGGGGAAGGTGGACCCACGCCGTGGCCTTCAACACGGGTGAGTGCTGCTGCTTCTTCTCATGACATCCGTGCTTCAGAGACACACAGATCAGACATTTAGACCAAGTTAGACCCAAGCCATTTTGAACAATATAGTAAGTTATTTACAATATACAAGACATTATAATGGAAATCCTACTGTTGCATTCACCCTAAATGTGTTATTAAGTATGCTGTGTAAAGTATATCCTCTCCAGTGGTTTTGCCCTCCACTCCCTCCCTGTCTCTCCTTCTTCACACAGCCAAGTAGAACCGT
Organism: Merluccius polli; assembly: GCA_030340625.1. Lineage (NCBI taxonomy): Eukaryota > Metazoa > Chordata > Actinopteri > Gadiformes > Merlucciidae > Merluccius > Merluccius polli. Next base: position 44,904 of record JAOPHQ010004093.1, on the reverse strand, counting down.
CGATACACAAGAATTGGAAGAGTGTGACTGCTGCGACATTGAGATTGTGTAACGCCTCGTTCACCCATATTTGGGCTCATCTGCCATCAGACTTTAAATGTTAATCTAAAGTCCGATTTGTGAGACTACTTGAGCGTGTGTGTGTGTGTGCGCTTGTGTGTGTGTTTCTGTGCGCCTGTCTGTCTTTTTTGACGTTTGACGTTTGTGCCTTTTTTTAATTTCTGTGTATTAAATGATCATTATTAATCATTAACTCTTGTGCCTCTATATCAAAACAGTTCCAAGTAAATCAGCTCTTGTGCTTTAGTGTCCATGTGGAAATGTTTCCTGTGAGCTGTGGTGTTGCACTTGTTATCAGACAGCAGCGTTTCCTGTTTCGTATTCATATCTGAAACAGAGATAGGAAACCATGAGCACTTACTGATATATATATATATATATATATATATATATATATATATATATATATATATATATATATATATATATATATATATTGATAACCCTGTCCAGTATAAACTTTCTATAATGAGTATGTATATCCCTCTGTCACAATTCTGAAGGATGTTTAGGAATTTAAAATAAATATATATAAGATTGGATGTATTAATGTTAAATATATGTATAGTTATGGGAAAAGGCTAATTACGCACATGGTGTTGAAAAGGGACATATTTGTATGATGAATGCTTTTTCACCATTAGTAGGTATTTTTTTCTAATATTGATATGTATTTTCCAATCATAATCTTTGTGTCTTTATATATCAAAACAGTGTAAACTGAAATGTTCCCTTTTATAAAAAATCTTGAAGCTGAAATATATTGTGGACAATTTTGTATTTTTTTGTATTGTCATATATATATATATATATATATATATATATATATATATATATATATATACACACACACACACACACACACACACACACACACACTGTGTCATCAACATTTTGCTCATCTCCTCCTTAAAGCCTACGGTGTTGCTCAACACGCGCCACAGTTGTCTGCTCTGCCTGCGGAGGTCAGAAGTTGATTTTTCTCAATTCTTGAAATATGGACTTCAGGAAAACTTTAATACTTCAGCTGTTTTTACCAACTCTAACCATCTCTGCGGATCACTGTGGATGCTGCACTGAAGATGGTAAGTTTTAATCTACTTCTGAATGGTACCATTATATGTTTACTATATTAGTTGTGTTACTATTTATTGTAATAATTGTGGTGATATATACTGCAAGTATAATTGACGTGATTCACTGGTCAGGCCAGAAGCCTCCTTCCCCACGCAACCTTACTCTCCAGGGTTTCAATACAAACCAGACCATTGTGGTGCGGTGGCTCAGCGACCAGAGCCGCTCACCGGAGGAGGAGGAGGGACGGTATGAAGTCCAGGTCAATCGCACCGACATTGTTCACAGTGTAAGTGTTGGGCTATGAGTGAAATATATCACAAATTCAAGAACCATTTACTGTACGTCCAATCCCGTCATGTCCTGTAGGCCTACATGTTAATGCATTTTTAATGTCATGGGTTTTTAATTATTTTTCTTTTTTTCACAATTCCCACAAATTTGCTCCTATAGTGGCAAATTCAATCCAAATAGTATTTTAAATGATAAAGACTTTTTTTTCTGTCATAAGCCCTCCATGTTCACTCCCCACCCTCTGTTTTAATAACACAGGTCAACGTGAGTGTGCCTCCTGGTCCTGTGGGGGGAGACGGCGTCCACGCCTGGGAGTGGACCTCCCCCCTGCCTCTGGAGTGCGCCGACCACTCGGTCAGGATTCGCCGTTTCTGTGACGACTCCGTCTCCAGCTCTTGGAGCCAGTGGGAGACTCACTATGGTAATGGGACGCATGGACGACCAGCAGGAATAATGTTTGGCATCCTCAGAAGTGTAAAAAAGGTGCATGTATGGTAGGCCTACTAGGCTGATTTTGTATACTGTCGGTTCTCTCCAGAGTTACCCTCCAGGCTGGCTGTGTATCTAGACCTGCACTTGATCATACATAGAGGGCCACAGTCAGCCACCCACACATTCATTCATTCATTTCAAGTGCTTGTATGTCGTGCAGTGTTCCCCTGTGAGGTGTCTAGTTGATTGTATGATAAAAGAGATGACTCATTTGCTAAGAGCCAGGATGAGGCTCGGCCCTGTTATCTTCTTATTCTTCCGATTTCACAATCTTTTGGTCCAAGTTTCACAACATCAGATCAACTGTCTGACTCCAGGCTCTTGGCTCTTAGTTCTCAGTTCTCATAGCTACCAACTGCTTCAGCAGCATCATCTGAGCAATCAGTGGCCTAATATGGTATTACAGCTAGGCGATGACATCACATTTCTAAGATAATGACCTGTGCCTGATAATCCATGGAACATGTAAAAGCAGACGGTGGAAAATGCTATTCTTGTGTCTTCTGCAGGGCTTCCCTCGGACCCAGTGAATCCCAGGATATTCCCTTCCCAGCGGGTGACCCTGGCCGGCACTGGGCGAATGTTCTGCTGCACCCCCCCACCAGGGGCCTACATCACCGGGATGACCATTGAGCAAAAATCCTACGACCTGATCAGCATTGGGGACAGAGTCAAGGCTATCAATGTGACCGCTGACAGGCTGACCATTCCTCGCCAAGACTTTAAACGCTTGTTGTTCACATGTAGTACTTCAAAAGGCGACAAACAAATCTTCATATACCCCAGCAGTTAGTTCATTTATTGGAAGATTTTGTGTGTGTGTGTGTGAGAGAGAGAGAGAGAGAGAGAGAGAGAGAGAGAGAGAGAGAGGGAGAGGGAGAGAGAGAGAGAGGATCTGTGTGAGTGAGACAGTGGATCCCTGTGTGTGTGTGTGTGTGTGTGTGTGTGTGTGTGTGTGTGTGTGTGTGTGTGTGTGTGTGTGTGTGTGTGTGTGTGTGTGTGTGTGTGTGTGTGTGTGTGTGTGTGTGTGTGTGTGTGAGAGAGAGAGAGAGAGAGAGAGAGAGAGTTGATCCGTGTGTGTGTGTGTGTCTGTGCACATGTGTGTCTCTAACCTGCTGTACGTGTGTGTAGTTCCACCAGACAAGCCCAGAAACCTCAGCTGTGAGACGTCAGACTTGAAGCACATCGCCTGCCGATGGGATCCCGGCAAAGAAGATTATTTGTGGAAAAAAAACAAACGAAAACAGACTCTCTACATCGAGTAATTATTTTTAAACGTTGAATTGCAATATAAATCATATGAATAGGTTATGCACTATTTCTATAATAACGGCTACTTGTCTAACCTGGTGAATTCGCTTTCCTAACAAATAGTTTTGTTTGTTTGTTCGTTTAAATTTAAATTGTCTTCAAATGTATGTCTGACCTATTATATTTATTCTGTTACCATTTATACTGTTATTTTAAATGTAGCTTTCAAATGTTTGTCTTTATTGCCTTTTAACGATTTAAAAATGTGACGCCTGCCTATGTCAAGCACTATGCATGGCCTTGCGTTGGACGGGTGCAGCGTCACTAAACTGGCCTTACAACGTGTGACGGTAACTTGTGTTGTCCACGACACTAGACCTTCCCGCTCTCCTCCCAGCCTCCTGACCCCAGGAGGTCAGGACTCCATCAAGTGTGACAAGTCGTCCTGTGGGTTCCCTGCGGTGCCGGGCCTGGAGGAGTACCACATCTCACTGCTGGTCAGCAACCCGCTGGGCCAGCAGAGCGCCAGATACAGCTTCAACATCTCTGACCGAGGTGGGAACCCCGAGGCTGTCCTCAAGGTATAGGGCTTGTACATCACAATGCATCATGGGATGTTTTTGTTGGCGATACTCGTACGCCATTTTGAGAGCGCTCCAGAGCGCTGTAGCGCTGTAAAAGACCTAACTCGACATAAATATACCGTAACCTGGGCTAATGAAAACTTTCACGATTAATTTCAAAAGGATGACAAATAAAACATTACTGCTAACATTATAATAATAAATAATAACTTAAATGTACATAGCGCCTTTCAAGGGACCCAAGGACGCTTTAAACGTAGCAGACAAAACATGTAATGATAGCAAAAATAATGCAGAGGATGGCAGAAATGAACGGGAGACCAAAGGCCGCTTGGTGATTACTCACATCATAACTAACTGTCCAATGGAGGCGGTCATTGTGATGTCCAAGCCCTATAGCTCTACATAGAGCTGATAGTTTGAACTCTACAGTCTAGAGTTACCCTCCTGTGTATCTAGACCTGCACTAGATCATACGTAGAGAGACACAGCCACCCACCCACCCACCCACCCACACACTCATTCATTCATTCATTTCATGTGTTTGTGTGTCGCAGTGTTTCCCGAGGTGAAGTTGCACAGCGTCCGCCCCGGGCTGACGGAGGTCAACGTGTCCTGGACCATAGAGGAGTTTCTTTCTCCGCTGGACCTGCTCTGCGAAGTGCAGCTGGACAGCGAGGGGCCCGCGGTGGTGGTGAGACATTATCCCAGTGCAACTGTGATTATGGTGACGCTGTTAGAAAAGCGTTATGAAAGTAGGACACACTGGGATTCAAGTGACACAAAATGGCTTTAGAACGGACAACAACAAACACTAAATAGTATGAATGAGTGAATGATACGGAACGAAATAGTGACTCAAGAAATGACATGAATAGGAGTGGAGACCGAGGCCCTAAACGGTGAGATAATGCTCATGGGTTGCGAGGTGGACGACGTCGTAGCAGGAGGTCTGAGATCAGATTGGTTTGCTGTGATTCACTGTGTCTGTGTTACAAACAGGTGCGCTGTGGGAGCCTTGGGGGACTTTGTGAAGCCAGCGTGCGGCGCCTGCTCCCCAACACGAGGTACTCCGCCCGGGTACGCTGCGGCCTGGAGGGCAAGACCCGGGGAAGGTGGACCCACGCCGTGGCCTTCAACACGGGTGAGCGCTGCTTCTTCTCCTCATGACATCCGTGCTTCAGAGACACACAGATCAGACATTTAGACCGAGTTAGACCACGGACTAGAATCAAGAAGCTTTATATTGAGATGTCCCATTTCCTTCCCCACACCCTCCAACTGTTTGTTTTAGAGCCATTGGCTGACCCGGATCTATGGAGGAGGATAAGTCAGTTCTCCAACAACATCCGCAATGTTACTCTCATTTGGACTCTGGTGAGATTGCTTCACTCATTTGTATCCCATTGTAAATAACTCATGCTGATCTACACAGAGGCCACTGGTGTGTTTTCAACATACATTACTCTATTACTATAATAACCTTTTCCTCCTCCGGCCATCTTCAGCACATGCCCGGCTCAGCGGGAAGAGATTTCCTTCTGGGTTACGAGATACAGATGTCACAGGAAGGTGAAAAGCGTACGATGTGGGCAGACAAAGGGCAGAGCCAGGCAGAGGTCTCCATTGGCCCAGGACAGTGTGAGGTCACAGTGCAGGCTGCCTTCCACAACCGATCCTCTAAACCGGCTTACATCGCTATTCCACCGGTGGGCGCTGGAGGTGAGCTCACGGCTACTGTCTGCTATGTCGTTATTTTATGTCTCACTATAGTGAAAATACAAATCTGACTGTTTCACAATCATTTATTTAAATGGCAGAAGAGGTTATTTAATTGTTATTTAAATATGCAAGATGAGATGGTACTTTATTGATGGGAAATGTGGGTCCCTCATCCTAAAGGTACAGGACAGTAGTATAAATTAAAAAGAGATTTAAATAAATAAATGTAAAAAAAAAGTTTCTGGGCTGAATCTCAATGTGTTGCTCCTCACCGCCAGAGCAAACTGTGGCGGAGAAGCGGGTGAGTTTCAGTGAGTTTCTGTCCTGGACGGGCGATGACTCCGCCACCTGTGGCTATACGGTGGAGTGGTGCATTCTGGGAAAGGTCCCCTGTGCCCTGCAATGGATGAAAATGCCGAGGGGAAACGCCTCGCTGCTCTTAAATCGACGTAGGTTCATAAACATTGATCTACTGTGATGATGAGAGTATTAATGAATGAATCGAGACATGGTTGCATTGATATATATTCTTCATACACATAACCACAAATATACCTTTTTTCATTTTAAAGGGGATTATAAAGATGGTTATAGGTACACCTTTAATATCTACGGGTGTACGGAGAGTGGACACAAACTACTGGAGATACAGACCGGCTACTTCCAGGAACTGCGTGAGTCCTGCCATGTGACCTCACATGCTTGTATTGCTAGTGCAGTTCCCACAAGGCTGTCCTTTACTGATAAGTGCACATGGTGTCTCCTCACTCTGATGATCTGAAGTCATGTGATGAATGATGCTACAGATGAACATGAAACCAATGTGTCTGTAAAAGTAGTAGTACACTCATGAGGAGATTATCTTAGTATGTTTCTAAGTGATATACAGTATACAGAAACACACACACAGGCATAGAAGCATATACAAAAACATGCACAAACACACACACACACCACAATGCAATTGAGTCTTTCTTCCCGTCCTCCTCACCTCCAGGGCCCGTGAAGCTGCCGCGTCTGGGCGGACATGTGACCAGCACTTCCTCCGCGGTGACGCTGGCGTGGCTTTACGACGAAGAGGATCACGCTCACCCGGGGTTCATCACCGGTTACCTGGTGACCGTGCAGGAGGTAGACGCTGGGGGGTCACCTGTCCAGACGTCCAGTAAGTCATGACTTAGCTTAAGTATGAGTGATATTAGATTAGATTAGATTCAACTTTATTGTCATTGAACAAAGTAACAGGTACTTGGACAACGAAATGCAGTTTGGCATCTAACCAGAAGTGCAGAGTAGTAAAGTGCAATAGTATGTACATATAAACAGGGAATATAAGTACAGTGCAGGTATTGAATCGAATATGTTATGGGATATATACAGCGATATATGTTGTTCGAGATCGAGATATTATCCCGATAATATTGCGATAACGATGTATATCACGATATAGCATGTTGCCTGGTAATTCAATAAATAAAGCCTTTAAAACCAGGAAAAGACAACATTTACCCCATATCACGATATTACAGTATCCAAAATCTAACACGATATCTAGTCTCATATCGCGATATCGATTTAATATTGATATATTGCCCAGCCCTACCTAAAAATGATGGGTTTTTTAAATTGTCGTGTGGAGGGCTGTTCAACGTGACGGTGCCGGACCCGAAGACGAAGCGGGTCACCGTGCCCGGGCTGCAGGAGGGCTGCAAGTACCGGCTCTCTCTGAGCGCTCTGACTAAGGAGGGCTCTGGGCCAGACATAACCACCACCGTCGATACCAGCCAAGGACACACACACAGCCGTGAGACGCACACACACGCACACACACACACACACACACACACACACACACACACACACACACACACACACACACACACACACACACACGAACACGCACACGCACATGCACACACACACTCACACACACACCATGCTACCATGATGGTGGACATGAATCACAACAGACGGATCAGTCAGACGATGTGGTTTTAATGACCTGCTTCTGAGAGAAACCTTTTTGATGTTGATTAGTCACTACAAGTAAGTGAGTGAGTGAGAAGGATGTAATAGGATGTAGTAATAAGCCAGTGTCCACCCAGATGTATGATAGATAGATCATACATGCATACCCAGTGCCAGTGGACTGTACCAACTGGTAGGCCGCTCTATCCATCATACATCTGGGTAGTACATTTTGAAATGGTTTGTAACTGCTAATCAATCATACAATAGGGTCTCATTAAATTTGGTCATGAGACGAAACATGGACCATAGTAACGTGGCTGCTGTGCCTTTGTCATTGTCAGGGCTGGTTTATATGGTGATGATCCCATTGCTGTTGGGCTGTGCCATCATTCTGGGTCACCAGGGGAAAACGTGAGTACAGTAACTCAAAGCATTAAGCGTTGATCCTGCTTGTTCCCATGTCCTCCGATGTGTTTTCCTTCCAGCTGGATGAGCTGCCTGGCAATAAATTGTACCTTTCCCGATGTTGTGCAAATCAAAACATTTGAGCTTGAAAGCTTTCTTCAAGAGGTAGGGTTACCATATTGACTTCAACACAATGTTTTTTATTCCCATGACATAGAAATATTGAATATAAATAGGTATACAGCTTTCTAAACATACAGTTTAATATAGATAGCATGAACCTTTACGACATATCCACAGTGGTTTCAGGATAAAATACTTAAAACACTTGAGGAAATATGAATGTAATCGTACAATATATTAAGTTATATACAATATACAAGACATTTTAATGGAAATCTTATAAATCATTATAATGGAAATCTTACTGTTGCCATTCACCATGTTTATATGTGCTATTAAGTATGCTGTGTAAAGTATATCCTCTCCAGTGGTTTTGCCCTCCACTCCCTCCCTGTCTCTCCTTCTTCACACAGACCAGTAGAACCGTCGATACACAAGAATTGGAAGAGTGTGACTGCTGCGACATTGAGATTGTGTAACGCCTCGTTCACCCATATTTGGGCTCATCTGCCATCAGAGACTACCACTAATACTCATGAGACTACTTGAGGACTAGTCCAGCTTACTGTCCGGCTCCCAAGGCTAACATTGACCTCATCAGGCTCATCAAGGCTGGACAACACAGTATTCTGACAATGGAGACATTAAGGGGTTGAAAACCCACTAGAAATAGTGTGTGTGTGTGTGTGTGTGTGTGTGTGTGTGTGTGTGTGTGTGTGTGTGTGTGTGTGTGTGTGTGTGTGTGTGTGTGTGTGTGTGTGTGTGTGTGTGTGTGTGTGTACGTGCGTGTGTGTGTGTGTGTGTGTAAATATTTAGAAATATGAGATTCTGCGGACAATGTGTGTGCTTCAATGTATAATAGTTTAAAAATAATCTTATGGCATGGGGTGTTTGAAATGAACATATGTGTTTTACCTGAGCATTTGAATTGTGTTGAAACTGGTTTCTTACTATGATGCATTTTGATGCATATTTTTGAATTAACATGATTATGCTTTTTTCCCTTTTGCAACCCTCCTTTAATTAAACTTGAAACTGTTTACCCAAACCCTGTTCCTCGTTAGCCAATTTCATTCAGTTCTGCTCTGGGGTCAATGTCGGATCTGAATAGCAGGGCACCTTTTTCACCACCAGCTGTGACGTTCACCTGCCAAGCCATTTCAAAACCCTGTTGTGACACGACCCCACGCAAATGTATGACGAATAGAACAACCCACCGTCTACAAAGTGGACTGTACCAACTGGTAGGGCTGATCCATCCATCTTACATCTGGGTGGGCACTCACACATGGGACTACTGCAACAGCTCTACAATACGTCCAGAACTCTGCACCTGTCCTTCACAACCTCCACTGGCCCCTGGTCTACTCTCTCCATCAAAGTTAAAAGCAGAGAGAAGAGGAGCACAACTTGATCCACCAGCAGCAGGACATCAGCAGAATACATCACAATAGCGGGAGCCATATTTGTTGAGGTCAGATCCGTGGTCCGAATCTTCCTTGTGCACATCCTTCCCGATTCCAGAGTCAGCCGCGGTCCCTGCAGGTCTCTGTGGAGTTTAAAATGGGAGATGGTTTGAAAACTCCTGGCTGGATCGTCCTGTGGTGAGTCAGCGGATATGTCATTCTTTGGCATCTCATCATCTTCTTAGTCGTTGGACTTGTTGCCACCAAAAAAACCCCAAACAAGTCCAAACAACATTGTGAACACATCCAGGAACCCGTCCGACCACTTGAGGCCGGGATTCACACAGGAGTCTGACGACTTTTTCTCAGCCGTCGCTTTCTTCTCTTTCTAAAAGACAGAGAGAGAGAGAGACAACAAACCTGACTGCCAATGTTCCTCCTCCCTAATGTCATTTATTTTGAGGCACAAAGTAAATGGAAAACCCGGTGACCACATGAGACAATGTGTCCATGTGTGATGAACTCGGTGTGTGTGTGTGTGTGTGTGTTGTTCGTTCCTTCCTTCCTTACCTTTTGGGCGGTGTGACCATGCACCTCCACAGCACAGCATAGAGAACCAGTAGAAAGGCAATGAACACCCCAGCTGCAATGGTACCTGTACCCCCCCCCCCCCCCCCCCCCCCCCCCACACACACACACACACAGCCGGTTGTCAAATGCCTAAATCCTAACACCAAACAAGTGTCGTTGTGCTACTGCACACAACAACAACAAGACCAATAACAAAGTCCACAAAGACAACACATGGGATAGCACAGTAATGGGTCAGCGAACTGTTGCTATGCAGAAAAACGTGAGCGGTACAAAGCTACAATGCTTTAACAGCTAGTTGATGAAGTTGCATCGTCATTATGTTAACAGGTGTACTCACACGCTGCCCATAACGGATACTTTAGGGCTTACGGCAAAAAACAAGCAGGGTGTCAAGAAATGCAGTGACCTCATTAAAACACCAAACACTGTGTGACTGTGTGTGTGTGTGTGTGTGAGTGAGAGAGAGAGCTTTGCATACTAACTGCTTCTTCTCCACTAGACATGATGTGCTTGGGTCTGAACCTCTGGTGTGTGTGTGTATGATTTCCATCTCCATCCTCATGTTAATACTGTATATCATGTTCCCAGTCAGAGAGTAGTTGTGCTTACCAGGGATGATCCCATTTCCTTGAGAGGCGGACTGCTCTGCGAGCGTGGCTGAGCCTGTATGGACCCAAGACACACACAGGTAAACAGGGGCGATTCTAGGGTCAGAGCTTTAGGGGTGCTGAGCACCCAATGAGCCCCACTGCCACCACCCACCCTTTTTTCACACAAAAACAAAAAATATGTCTATTGAAAAATAACTTTATCATTCACACACACACACACACACACACACACACACACACACACACACACACACACACACACACACACACACACACACACACACACACACACACACACACAGAGTAACGCTAGGAGTTAGTATATACTATGCCCCCATGAATGTGATGTGATTATTATTGTTGCAAAGCCTGGTTCAGGTTAAATCCTCTGTAAAACATGAATGAATCTACAGCAAAAGAAAAACATTTAACTTTATTTTATTGTCTGGTTTGATAGTCAGACAACTGAAAAATAACAGATATAAATCTATGAATAAATAATTAATTTAAAAAGCCACAGTGAGTGTTTTCACACATACTGGTGGTATACAGTGATGTGTCGTTTCGTTTGTTTTCACTCTGGTCCAAACGCCGCACCACTGGCAGGGCTTCATGTTATATTTCATGAGAATGTATTGATTGAGAAAGGTTTTTGATATTGTTAACGTTAACATTATTAACGTTGTTACCGTTGTTAACGTTATTAACGTTATTTACGTTGTTACGTTATTTATGTAATTTACGTAAATTACGTAAATTGTGTAAATAACTTACGTAATTTCCTTAAGTTACGTTATTTACGTAGCCTAAGTTATTTACACAATTTACGTAATTTACGTAAATTGCGTAAATTACGTAAATAACTTACGTAAGTTACGCAAATTACGTAAGTTTATTTACGTAATTTCCGTAAGTTACGCAATTTACGTAAATTAGCCTACGTAAATTGTGTAAATAACTTACGTAATTTGCGTAAGTTACGTTATTTACGTAATTTACGCAAATTACGTAAATTATTTACACAATTTACTACGTAAATTTGTGCCAGCACCATGGCTACCTGCCTTGCACTGCTGGTTTCTCTGGAAGCGGGGGCTGGTCTGGTCCATCTCTGGATGGGAGACCAGGTGGTGCTGGCAGTGGTGTTGGAGGGCCAGTAGGGGGTGCTCATCCCTCTGGCCTATGTAAGATCCCCAATGCCCCAGGACGGAGTCTCCCTGTCTAGAGCACCGTCTTTCGGATGAGACGTTAAACCGAGGTCCTGACTCCCTGTGGTCACTAAAGATCCCGTGGCACTCATCGCAAGAGTAGGGGTGCTAACCCCGGTGTCCCGGCCAATTCCCAACCCGGCTCTTGTACCATCATGGCCACCTAATCATCCCCTGGTCTCTAATTGGTCAGTTTCATACCTCTCCGCTTAGCCAGTGTGTGGTGAGCGTTCTGGCGCATACTGGCTGCCGTGCATCACCCAGGTGGGTGCTACACACCTGGTAGCGGATGAGGTGTCATATCTCCCCCACACACTATGTAAAGCGCTTTGGGTGTCTTGAAAAGCGCTATATAAATGCAATCAATTATTATTATTAGGCTATTATAAATAACTTACGTAACTTACGCAAATTACGTAAGTTATTTACGTAAGTTACGCAATTTAGGCCTACGTAATTTACGTAAATAGCGTAACTTACGTAAATAACGTAAATAACTTACGTACTCTCGGTAAAAGGAAAGAAGTGTGAGACACAGCTTTGGAGCACTTACTGAGCTGATTCACAACACTACAACTAAACGGATCTCACTCTGCGTGAGTCGCGCTGGACGCCGGTCGGGCTGCGGAGCGGTGCAGAGGAGAAGGAGGGGTGAGAAGAGGATGATACCATTTGCTAAGCGGGGATGTTTTCATTTTCGTCCTTAACATATACATTTTAAACCACAAACTACGGAGTATGTTTTGGACATTATTTAACCCTGTCAAAGACAAACACAATTTTTAGAATAACATTTCTTACCCCCTGCAGGGGCTAGCCTCGCCCCTGCAGGTAAACACACACTCAGTTAAACATTATCTGCACAGATATAACACAACATCAGACCCACGGATCTCACCGTTTCTGGCACGCACCGGGTCAGCAGCCATGTAGACAGCCACTGTGACGCATGTTGTTCAGGAAGGGAAACTACACCAAGTCACCTCAAATGACGAGGAGGAGGAGGAGGAGGAGTGTGTGTGTGTGTGTGTGTGTGTTGCTGAGCAGGGCTCTCACACATTGTAGGCCTGGCCATATGAGGTAGGTTTGTGTGTGTGTGCATGTGCGTGCGTGCTTGTGTGATTTATGGAGTCGCAGACAACATTGTAAACAGCAACGCGCCATATTTCCACAACACTTGAGTCGTGCTGCAGGCTGCATCATCATCATCATCATCATCATCATCATCATCATCAGTCTTGGAGAACATGGCCAGTTCCCAAACCTTGGAGACTACTAGATCTGGGGTCCGTTTCACAAAGCAGGTTCAACAACCTCTGAGTCTAATCCTAAACGCTGAGTTGATCTACTCTGAAATAGAAAACTCTGAGTTTTCGGTTCCAGAACAGCGGATTTGAGTTAATTTGATCAACTCAGAGGAGTTCCACCTAAGGTTAAGCGCGTGCACCACAACTACAAAAAGCCAGCATCAATGGAGCCCCGATTCGACGAGTCACCATGGCAACGGGGAAGAGGAGGTCTACGTTTTTCACCAACCTCCAATTGGAAATCCTAATGCGCTCATATGGCGAATTTCAACACGTTTTTAGAAAGAAGTGCAACACTGCTGCGTAAGTTTAAATGTAGTCCTTTGCAATCACAATAATATTACAGGGAAAACTGCTTGAATGGTAACTATTCATTTATTTCATTTAGGTGCAATCCCGCGGGGGAGAAGCGCACTTGGCAGCAGCTTAAGATGACATAAAAACATTGTTCAAACAGATGAGACCTCGGCATGATCATTTTGATCATGTTTTACACTGTAAAGTAAATATTAAGTGGCTATTTGACTGTACACAGTTGCCTCCCAGCAAACACGGACGGACCCGGACGTGTCCGAGAGAGCCCGATTAGGTCGTGATGACGTCCAGCGCTGGTCAAAAGGACATGCCATGTTCGTGAAAAAAGTCGCCTCCTACTGTGCCTAATGGACTTCTGAAATAGCCTACTGACTCTGATTTTTTAAATGATTTTTGACAGACGGCTACGCCAAAACTCGCCTGCTGCCTGAATGAATGAGGAAATCAAATGGCTGAAAGAGGGCGGAGACAGATTGAAACTCTATGTTCACACAGTAAAACCTGGTCCCGACCAGGTTAGGTTCATAGAGTCTGTTACTACGGTAACTGACCGAGAGCGTAAGTTATCTCTCTGGAAACGGGCTAGAGTTACCCCTCTTTCTCTGGTTTGAGTTACCTCCCTTTGTGAAACGGAAAACTCAGCGTTTCCCTCATTTCAGGGTTAATAAACCCAGGGTTTTCACTAAACCTGCTTTGTGAAACGGACCCCTGCTGTGTCTTTGACGACGTGCACCCAATCGTGGCGGTTATGGTCTCGTTTCCACTTTTCCTCTCCGTGTTTCCTACACTTGGTGGCCCATGAGAGGTGCTCCTGAGGTCAAGTCTCAGTATGCAAGGTGGAGAAACATAGAAGTTGGAGGTAGATCGGTGATTGAACCAAAGCCCTGCTGTTAAACAGCATAAATAATAATTTAAAAAAGGCATTTATTTAATCTAACTATTCAAGGCATTCATCGCTTCGTGACAGTGTGTTCCTAACGAGATGCTGATGAATGAAGAGCAGGCCAAACGAAAACCTCTGTGATGGTATCAATGATCCTTTATTTCAACAACAGAAATACACTTGAACATAATAAAACAACATAAGCACGCTGACATAGGCCTACAGCTGATCCATGTAAGAGTCGGGCTGTTTGAAACCAACCACACTTTGTATGAAACGGCCCACCAGATAAAATATAGGCCTACAAATTGATTTCTGGCCTACACGCCCCAGATTTTGCAAACATGTGCACACCTACAAAAAGTGATGGTGGGTTAGTCGAGCTGAACCACATTTTATTGGTAAATAGGTAGATGCGGCGTCGAAAGCTTTAGCTAATTATATTTGGAAAGAAAGAGCGCCACCAGGCGGCTGCAGCCTGTACCGCAGGCTTGGGGTTGTTGTCCCTGCGTGACCAGCCATACTCTGTATGTTCTGCCAACTCGTAGACAAACAGAAGAAAAAGGTATTGCACATAAATACTGTAAAAGGCATAGAAGCAACATGTTTGTCTCTCTCTCGCTCGCTCACACACAAATTGCAGACGTAAAGTAAGTTAAGACACAATACCAAAGGCATTTCTTCATCTTATGGCCCACGGGCTACCGAATGGGAACACTGCGTCAACTTAAATATATTCTGATCCCATTCCCCGGAGGTCGATCCAAAGCAAAAGTAGTTAATTGGATGATGTAGACAAATGGAGATTAAATTAACAGCTAGCAAAATGGTGTGTAGGCCGACAATGTCTTCCCTGGTCTTTCTTCAACTATTTGTAACAATTTCAGTGTGATGAAATAGGTAGTAAGAGAGGGATTAAAACTCAGTTAAACTTCCATTTACAATGAATATCATGGTTATACGCATCAAATCCCAGATGCCCCTTGTATCATATCCGTATTACGTCTCGGGCTCTGTGTGAGCAGTGCTCTAAACAGCCTTGAAAGGAGTGTGATGGACACTGGAGCCATGTGGCGATTAAGGCGCAATTCAAAACAACATTAATCCGTTAAAAGTGTATGAAACCAATCTCCAACTTTACCAAATATTAGAAACATCTGTAGCATCACAAGTCCATCAATTCTAAGTGGGAATGTTTGAAAGTGTTTGCTCATCATCATGAGGTTTAAAACAAGAAACGAAGAAAGCTTTAATAATCGTTATCAAAAAGGTCCAGTCACAGCCGAGAAGCCCCCTTGGTGGCTGGGCTTGGATTAAAGATCCTCAGGTGACCTCAACAAGCAAAAACAAATGGAAGTAATTCAACAGTGACACCTAGTGGGCAGAGTAAGCTATGCCTCTGTCAAACTAAAACTGCACTCTGGATTTGGGAGCAATTTAACCTTGAATTTAATTTTATAGTACTTTACTCTATCATAAGAATGTCCGATTGTCAGGATTAACCTTGAAGCAAAAGTAACGACACCTATTGTTAGTGCTCTTTCAACGTCTCCTAGGAGTAAAGCTTCAACTCCATTCAGGATCTTTAAAATTTAAATTCTGAATACCAAAAATGCTTTTTTAAAAGACATTTGAACAACACACCACCAAATACACAAGTTCACACTATTAAGTCCTCAGCTGGCATTGAAACACCACAACGACATTTACCTTCGAAAGGTAAAAAAATAATTCCCTGGCTAAACCCCCATCAGCCACCTCCTTCAGCTCCCACCAGTCAGCTCAGAACTAGACCACCCATGGTCTTACACCAGGTCGCCCGGTCCGTCTGCCCTACGCAGCATCTGGCCCATGTGCTGAGAGCTGGTGGCAGGTGCATGATGGGAGTCGTAGGAAAAGCGGAAAGGCAGAGAGGCATGTCCGAGCAGGGGACAAGGTAGCGGCATCACATGATTTCACAGCATGAGTTCTGCTTCCGTGCCTGCAGAGAGAGAGAACACACACACACACACACACACACACACACACACACACACACACACACACACACACACACACACACACACACACACACACACACACACACACACACACACACACACACACACACACACACACACACACACACACACAAATAAGGATTGGATGCTGCCTGCTGGGCATATTAGACCATTAGGAAAAGGAGGTCCTAGGGCTTACAGTCTTGTAGAAGGCTTTGGACTGGTTCCCCAGGTGTTCAGACTTTGCCACCAGATCATCCAGTTTCTCCCCCCTCTCCAGCAAGCTTTCCATGGTGTTGTGCTAGATAAACAGATAGGACCACAATGTGAGCATGGGCAAATCCATGGTCCACAAGCCATCCAAGGGTTTCTAACAGGGTACGTTCAATTTAAGACTTTTTAATACCACAATTTAATACCAATTTCACGACCCAACAGCATATAGGTAAATGACAGTCCTCAACCTGGAATTGTTTTACATTTATTTGTTCAAATTCTGTCAGTTCATCTCAGCAGTGCTGCTTGTCTGACAACACAAGTATCCTGCCCAACAGCTTGTGCATGCCGCGGGAGGCAAATAAATATTTCACATAAAATACATTAGCATAATTAGTAATTAGTATAATTAGTTTTAGATTTATTGGTTTTTTAATACTTTTAATACCTCCGCAGGAACCTGGTTCTAAAGACATGTCTCACCAGAATAATCTTCGTCTCGTCCAGTTCGGCCTGAACCTTGGTCATTGCATCAGCTTCCCTCGGATTCTGGATAGAAACAGAAGTTTTCAGTCGCTCCTCCACTCTGAACCATTGTTAAAACATGAGCACGCAGCAACAAGAAACCAATTGGCAAAATGTTACCTCGAATTTCCTTTTAATAGCAATGGTAAAAGTTTAACTCCAATGGTTATTTAGCTCTTCAGCTTACCATGTATTACATGCAATACATCTGGCATTAAAATCCATCATCGACATTCTCCCATTACTCAAATCTTTACATACCGGCAACATCCGCATTGACTTCAGCACACAACATCCAAACTGTATGAAACCCATTTAAAACACACCGAACGATTGAACATGGTTAAGAGGGGTACCTGGTATTTAGCGAGGTGAACATCTAGGGCTCTGTAGTTGATGGTGTCAGGGTTTCCAGAGGGCCAGTCTATACTGTCCACTTGCCTGGAGAACTCCTCTAAAACCTACAAAAAAAAAAAAATTATACACAAAAAATGGTTTAGTCTGAATAAATGTGATTCCTGGCCGTCGGCCTGTGCAGCCGGGCGCCACCCACCTTGTCTAGCAGTGTGAAGCAGACTCGCTGTGGGTACTCATGGTCTGCTATGACGACCGCACTCAGGTCGTCGTTCCTCACGTACACGTGACACATGTACTCTGAAGGAAGGAGAAAGAGCATTGTTTGGCATAAACACTTTTAGGATAACACGTCTGTGTAGCCAATTATGTCCTGTGGGAAATAAAAGTCCCAGTCCTATTAGTGTCGTCTGGTTCAAAATCAACACCTGATCTGTCCACAAGAAGCAATGGGCTTGACACCAATTCAAACACGTCTCCAGCAAAAGTTTAAACCGTTTACTGAAGCGGAAGTAACGGTACAAAACACAGAACAGAGTTGCGGTTATGACGTCATGTATACGTGCGTCTACGGAAGCGTAACTTATTCTACTTACTCATATGCAATTCCTTAATGTTGCCAAATGATGTTATTGTCAAAGCAAAAAATGCAAGCTAAATATGTCAAATAATATTTCACATTCTTTAAACTATATTCCTTCATGTTTTTTGAGATATGGCTTTAACATACAAGTTTATGTCCTAACCCAACAACTACTACTACTATTGTCATTTGGCTACTACACAACGTAGTGATTTTAACACCCCAGATAGAATAACCTGCCTCTGGACTGTTTGCACGTGTGTGTTTATTGATATACAGTATACACGTTCTTGCAAGAAATGACATACTGCAGCCTATTATACAGCCAACAGCGTGTGCTCGTTTATAACCTTGTTCTTTGACGGAGGCTCGGCTTCCATGTGATGTCCGTTCCACAATCAAGGCACTGGTGAAGGTCATGAACTCCTGGACACTAACAGACCCAACAAGACACCGCACATGAGGGTTATGAAAACATGACAACTTCATATCTAGTCAACCAACCACGGCTCAATGCAACACGAATGTTACCATTTAAGCACAGTTTCTTTCTTCTTCTATGAAGTGCCTACGTTATAAAATCACAGCGGACTTGAAAAGAGACATAGATCTGTATTGTAATAACTAATGTGTGTGTGTGTGTGTGTGGGGGGGTAAGGGGCTAGTGGTGGTGGTCACACCCACACCCACCTGGAGGATGTGTGTGTGTGTGTGTGTGTGTGTGTGGTCACACCCACACCCACCTGGAGCGCTGAAAGAAGCTGAAGGAGGACAGGTCGTAGGCCGCTTTGAGGAGGTGGGACTTGACGGCGCCTTTATGCAGGACGCTGAGGCTGAAGAGTTTCATGTTGACGGTAATGTCGGTCTCCTGGTAGCAGAGACGAGCAGCGAGGAGGACCCCCCACCTCCGACTGGGCGACCTGCTCGGAAAATAACACAGCACCGTTCACACCCAGCCAGCTGACACTAGCCTAGTGGCTAACACACCAGATGCCGGCCAACGTGCTTGTGAGCTCCCACCCCCCCCAGCAGACCGTGTAACGTTACAGTAATGTCCTATATGGCGGATGACGTCACCACAACTCCTGCCTTATAGCCATGCTAATCTAATTGGCTACGGCTAGTCGGACGCGGCCCTTACCGCACAGAGCAACACCGCTCGGTCCGCTCGGACAGCGAACAACCTCAATAGTTTTTCCTACTTCCGCCCAACGCCGGATTATACAGAAACCCGTAATCAAACTTTTTGAGCACGAAATTCCCGATCGTGGCAGAGACGTTCTTCAAAAAGAAAAAAAGAAAAATGCTAACTGGACAACAAACCAATTACCACGTCACGACCCTTACGGTGTCCAGCGGGAATAAGAGTCCGACCAGGAACAACGCCGCCAGAGAAAGGTTCCGGGAGCCCAAGAGAGACAGAGGAACAGCAGATATGACTCACTTCAGATCACCCAATTAAAGCAACGCATTTCGATATATATGTTTTTTTTTTTTTAAATGTTACATGGTATTAATGAAAATGGAACATGGATTAGGATAGTCGTTTTAATATTACTAACGTTTTTTTTTTGTTTTTGTGCAATGCATGATTTTTTTATTTCCTGTAGTAAAATAAAAACAAAACTGGACAGACCTCATTTCAATGGTAGACGGTGGCTAGAAATATATGATCTGCTACCATCAATTGCTGTTTCCCCAAGTAATTATGCTTCATTTAACAATCCCCCCCCCCCCCCCCCCCCCCCCAGGACCACTTAGTTCACAGCTAAGTGTTTTCCATCAATGTGCATGGAAACCAGAGACCAGCAGGCAGGTGGTGATGGGGGTCGTCGTGGCAAGACCAGAACACGTTTCATAACTTCCTGGAATGAAGGACTTAGGTTTGCTAGATGGGCTAGATATTATTATTATTATCATTATTTAATGAAACGCACTTCACCAACAGCCCACCAGATGGAGCAGCTGGTGGCTCTGAGGACCGCAACATGGACGTCTGTGCGAGGAATTAGGACGCAGCATCCTTAAGTCTTTCTAGGCAGAAGATGTCATCGATCAAGAGGTTTTAGTTTAACGATAAACATTATTTTATTTATTGTTTTATTTTTTTTGTGATAGAAAAAAAAGGTAAACATTCAAAACATGCCGTGAAAAGATGGCCTAAAAAAAGGCCTAACATTTCGACTTTTTTTTTTTCTTCCTTTTTTATGTTGTGTTCATTGATTTTTTTTTTAATTATTATTTTATCGCACGGACTAAATGTAACAGTAGTTAATGAAGAATAGATAGTTAATTAACAGTGCTGCTGATTCACCAATAGAGAAGCCCATCCGTTCATCGCAGCACCCATGGTCACCGGGACATATTTGGCATGGACCCTCTTATTACGATGGCAAAGGTAAAATATAATAACAATAATAATAATAACTGAGCCATGCTTTTACCAGAGCATTTGGGTTTTGTAACATCACAGAAAATAACGTAGGTTGGGTATGTTATTACAAGCTGGCCCAATCCTAAAATAAAACTATTTGTTCTGTTCATCCAGTCCTATAAGTATATGAAATAAACCATGAATATTAAATGAAAAGCATCCACCTTTAGGTATATTGCAACTGCAACTTGCATTATATCCACTTATCTGAACCAACTTCATTAGGAGACAAAATAAAAAGGACAAATGTATCCGGAAGTGAAATAGTGTGGAGGGGCTCAACACACATCTCCTTACTGCCCTGTGTGTTGGGGATGCTGTGAGGTCAGATGGAGACCCAACCCTAACCCTAACCACAACCCTAACCCTAACCCCAACTCTAACCCTAACCCCAACCCCAACCCTAACCCCAACCCTATCCCTAACCCTAACCACAACCCTAACCACAACCACAACCCCAACCCTAACCCTAACCACAACCCCAACCCCAACCCTAACCCTAACCACAACCACAACCCTAACCCTAACCACAACCCTAACCCCAACCCCAACCCTAACCACAACCCCAACCCTAACCCTAACCCCACATCTCTGTACACATGGCTGCTGGTGAAATTAGTGAGACAATACTCTGAAAAGCTGTGTAGTGCTTGGCATTCATTCAAAACATGTCCATTGATTGACTTTACACAAATGACTCAAATTCATTAGAATTTGAGATTGTTTTCCTCCTTTCAAGGTAATGACTTGATTGCTATCTAAGTTGCCCACACAGCATGTTTATGCTTATTTTAAAATATGCAAATAATACACAATTTCACAATGCGTGTAGTTTTGGCAAATTGATTCCTAAATTGATTCCTATCATGAGAGCATAGTGTGTGTGTGTGTGTGTGTGTGTGTGTGTGTGTGTGTGTGTGTGTGTGCGTGTGCGTGTGCGTGCACGTCTCTGTGTGCTTGCATGTGTGTGTGTGTGTGTGTGTGTATTTATATTAAGGTGTGTGAACCCCTCTGGCCTTTCACTGTGTAGTAAAGTGCACTGGGGGAAATGGTCACAAGACCCAGTGCTTCTTTGGCAGCCAACTGAGGTCACAGCTAGAATATAATGTTTAACCACTGGTACATGCTGTTTTAGGTCATAGTGAACCTATTTTTAGCTGTGTTGGTTTCTAATTTTCAAACCTTTGGCTCTGTGTGATTTGGCAATGCATGATTTGGCAAAAAATGTGATTTGGCAATGCAGACGGCGGGAATGCACGTGGCGCTTCTCTTTGGAGAGGTCAAGGTCAGCATGACAATAGCTTGTAAACTAGGTGAGTTCATTGTCACGGGTCACTTGTTGCCTAATATAAAAACTCAATCATTTACAAAATCCATGCAATGTTTTTTGTTGCTTAGGCCAACAAAGCTTTTTAGGAGTTGTAAACATTTTTAGATTATGGTCAGAAAAACGACAGTGAACCCCTCACACAGACACAATACTAGATAAAATGCATTTACATTTACATTTAGGCCATTTAGCAGACACTTTTGTCCAAAGGGACTTACAATAAGTACATTTGTCAGTAGAAAGTAAAGCAACAATATATTTCTGTCGGTACAGAGAGGATCTCAGTAGAACAAGTTTCTAAGAGCACCATAATTGCTAGGTTTAGCTGTCCTTTCTGGTATACAGCATGGATAGCTAGGGTGAGATGCTGAGTGATGTTAACTGCCAGGACATACAAACATACAATAAGTGGAAAATAGCAGAAATGACATGTGTGGGATCATAAGCTTCATTTGAATAATATATATGATTAAATACCGGTATGTGTGTAGAATGCAGATCACTAACTTGTCTGATATTCACAAGTCTCTTTGTAGCACTACAATGAATACATCAAATACATTGGTTCGAGCATGGCTGTGCATCCTCCACTATCAAAACAAAACATATAACATCATTCAAACTCCTTTACAAATGAGGCTGCGTCCGTGGTGAAGGCGCTGTGCATGTTTGCTTGTGGCCAGATGGGGTGAGGTGTAGAGTGGGTGGGCTAACTCCTCATCCTCGGTGGTCGGTCCACTTCAGCTGAGCATAAAAACCAGAGAGTCGCTCTTCCCAGTGCTGCAGACGATTCACAGTGACAGCATAAACACACACACACACACACACTCACCGCGCGCCTAGAAACACTCGGCACATTTAGCAGGACATCGAATAGAGCCGTGGAGATGCCGTGTGTCAGGTCTCACCTCAGTCAGATTTGGAAGATTCCCAGTAGTTACAACGCTGAGGTTGATAAAATCCTCATGGTAAGACAAGCCACTTATTCCATAGCCTGTTGGCAACGTAGGAGCTTAAAGGTGAGGTTATGGTTGTGTGGGTGTAATGGGTTTCATTCACCGTATGTTTATACGCCCACCCCCGGTGGTTGAGTCTTTACACACAGACTAACTGATTCTAACTGTTGTTTCGGCTGGATTGTTCGGGGTGAGCAACTTTGTATTAGTTGTTCAAATATCGTCCCTGTGCCGTCATTATGGTTGCATTGTTTATGAACTTTGTTGTACATTTTGTGTCGTTTCATAGTGGTTTCATGCTTTGTGTTGTTTGACAATGATTTTTTTTCACTGAAAAAGATTTGAGATTTGGGAGATTTGTTTGGCTAGAGATATACTTTCTATACTTTTCTATAGACTCCATTTTCAATTGTCCTGTGTTAAATAATATTGCATTTCTCAATGCATTCGACCACACATATGATGTATAATTTTGACCTTTCCCCTGCCTCTGATAGGTGGAGCAGATTCTGTCTGAGTTCTGCCTGAACAAGGAGGGCCTGAAAGAGGTCAGGAAGAGGATGCAGCTGGAGATGGAGCGAGGACTGCGTCTGGAGACACACAAGGAAGCCAGCGTCAAAATGCTCCCCACCTACGTCTGCTCCACCCCAGAAGGATCAGGTATATACACGGCCAGCGCGCTTTGCTTTGGAGAGAGCCACTGCCGCCGCTTGCCGTCGCGGCGTTCGCGCCGGGCTGTCCGTTGCTAGGGAACGTTAAAGTGTCGTCAGAGTGTTGCCCTGACATTAGGGCGTTGCTAAGGTTAGGATGGCTTGAGCCTGACTTGTTCGCTACTTGAGTGGTCAGAGCCGATGAATACACTGAGATATTTTCGGTTACGTCAGAGGTGGGAGACTTCCTGGCTCTGGATCTGGGGGGCACCAACTTCCGCGTGATGCTGGTGAAGGTGGGCGAGGACGAGGAGAGGGGCTGGAAGGTAGACACCAAGAACCAGATGTACTCTATCCCCGAAGACGCGATGACCGGGACCGCTGAAATGGTGAGTAAAAAAATATAAAACCCTTCCCTTCGCTTCAACTAGATAGTTCTCAACTAGATAGTTCTCATTCGGATGCATCTAAATAGACAGTTGTGTGATTCTCACACACCTTCTCTGTCTCCACACACACAGCTCTTTGACTACATAGCAGAGTGCATCTCCGACTTTCTGGGCAAACACCAAATCAAACACAAGAAGCTTCCACTGGGATTCACCTTCTCCTTCCCTGTCAGACACGAGGATATCGACAAGGTAGGCCGATTTTTAGAGAAAAAACGTCTTATTTTGTATTATCATGAAATGGAAATGGAAACCTTATAAGATGTGGGTAGGACTGTGTGTAGCAGCAACAACATGACGTGTTGATAAAAGGTAGGTGTGTGTTATTAATGCCTGCTCTTCCCGCAGGGCATTCTGCTGAACTGGACCAAAGGTTTCAAGGCTTCGGGGGCAGAAGGGAACAATATTGTGGGTCTGCTGAGGGACGCAATCAAGAGGCGAGGGGTAAGTAGTACTGTTAGCTCACCTCAGTGGAGCGCTGCACACAACAACCCCAACGCCGATGTCCTCTAATGTGATTGTTTTTCTCGTCTGTATGATGTCATTCAGGACTTCGAGATGGATGTGGTTGCCATGGTGAACGACACAGTGGCCACCATGATATCTTGCTACTACGAAGATCGCAGCTGTGAAGTTGGGATGATTGTGGGTAAGATGCCGTATGATATGACACACACACACACACACACACACACACACAGTAAACACACAGTAAAAAAAAAAGAGCCCAGGTCAACACAAACACACAAAGGTATGCACACAGTGTACTTATTAACCGATGCTCATCCGGATCTTCTCTGTCCCAGGCACCGGTTGCAACGCCTGTTACATGGAGGAGATGAGGACCCTGGAGCTGGTGGAGGGGGAGGAGGGCCGCATGTGTGTGAACACAGAGTGGGGGGCCTTCGGGGACAACGGGGAGCTGGAGGAGTTCAGACTGGAGTACGACCGGGTCGTGGACGAGTTCTCCATAAACCCCGGACAGCAGCTGTGAGTGATGAGACGTCGCGCGGGGCGGTTTCAATGCGTAGGAAAGGGTTAGGTCGTCCCGTCTGGGCTGGGCACGCCCATTCGCTATTCTTCGAACGTGCATTTTCAGGTCACAGTCGGGCATTTAACCTTAGATGCCACTTACTCGACCTGTTGCTGTTTTGTTTTTTTGGTAATAATAATTATCACCCTCAAGCAATACTCACCTGACCCTTACCTGAGCACTTCTGTGTGGTTGCTAGGTGACCGGCTCTTTTCCCGTATATGTTTGTTACTGGTCAGAGTGTGTATACGTCAGCGGTCAGTCAGCGGACGGAGGTGTCAGATTAATGATCCCTTTCTCCTGAACTTGGTCTGGTGCTCAACGGCCTAATGGCTGTTTACCTTTCTCGGTCTCACTCACCCTCTTCAGCATCCAAAAGGGCAACATGCAGATTGTCATCCGGCCCCTCTCTCCCTCCCCCCCGGGCTGTGCCTCGCCCCGGCCAAAATAGAAATGGCGCTGTTGTTTGCACACGTGTTTTCATGACGCACGTCTTCTTCTGCGCACGTATTTCATCGCTCTTCGTCTCTTTTTCGATCGTCCCTCCTCCTCCCCGAGCGGTATGCTCACACTATCCGTGTGTTTCTTTTTGGGGCTTTCTTCCTCTTCGCAGATTTGAGAAGCTGATCAGCGGGAAGTACATGGGAGAGCTGGTCAGACTGGTTCTAATCAAGCTCGTCAACGAAGACCTGCTGTTCAACGGCGAAGCTTCGGACCTGCTCAAGACACGCGGCGGCTTTGAGACGCGCTTCGTGTCCCAGGTGGAGAGGTGAGCCCTTCACCAGGAAAACTTCACATAGCACTCATAAGTCACCATCACATTGGTCCTTGATTCGACTGAATCACCAATCAACTACTGATGCTTTTATTATCATTTTTGTCATTTTCTTTGCTTGGTATATTTAATTAAATCCAAGAATAGTTGTGCCCTCACTTAACCAAAGAACATACTATCGCTAACTTTCAACATACAAAGAGACTTAACGATGCCCTTTGCACCCTGTGTTAGCGACTCTGGGGACAGGAAGCAGATCTACAACATCCTGTCCACGCTGGGCCTGCTGCCGTCAGAGCTGGACTGTGACATCGTGCACCTGGTGTGCGAGAGTGTGTCCACGCGCTCCGCACACATGTGCGGCGCCGGTCTCGCCGCCGTTATTAACGTTATTCGCGAGCGCCGCAGGCAGGAGGCGCTCAAGATCACGGTCGGCGTAGACGGATCCGTCTACAAACTGCACCCGTGGTGAGGCGTGGGCAGAGACACGAAAGCTTAACATGGGTGCAAATTAGGGCTGAAGTATTAATCGAAATGTTATCGAAATCGCAATAACTGCAATATCCAAATCGCAGGAGCTGCAATTTTGATAAAATTGTAAATTGTGTAAATTTAAATGTTTAACACCATTATGAATGAAGTATTGTAGTGCTGCAGAGATGCCCTGGCCTACACATTCTTTTCTCCAGATTTAAGAAAACATGTTTGTTTGGTACAGACGCAAACAAACGCATCAGACGCATCATGATTTTAATAGTTTTTTCAGTGAAAATGAAAGTTGTGATTAAAAAATGATCACTCCCACTAATAGTGAATCATACCGCAATCGAAAAGAGGGAAAACCTTCACTAAATCTTCTGTTGTGATTCTGAAAGGTTTTTTGTTTTGTTCCTTTTCAGTTTCCAAGACAGGTTCCACAAGATAGTCCGGGAGCTCACGCCACACTGTGACATCACCTTCATCCAATCAGAGGAGGGCAGCGGCAGGGGTGCAGCCCTTATCTCGGCCGTGGCCTGTAAGATGGCAGCGTGCATGATAACACAGTAGGGCGTCGTCATGCCGACCCCTCCTGCTGCCTGATCAGCGGTGATCTCTGACAGCCTGGAGAGTCCTTCTCCTGAGACAGTAGTAGTAGTAGTGGCCAGGGACCGAACTCTGGCCAGAAGTGTGGAAACATTTCTTGAGCTGAGGAATGTCTTTCACAATGTAAGTAAGGGTCCACACCCAGACCACCACACCGTTCTATATAACATTGTTTCAGATATTTTATTTAGGATCACAATTGCAACCAAAGGAAAGAAAACTTGCACAGAAGTACATTCTAAGCTCATATGTCTGAGCTGATTGTTAATGGATGTAGATTGGCCAATTATTTAAAGATAACCAATGAGTTATTGATGGGGATGTAATATAAGGGCGGAGATGTAAAACGTCCTAAAGTTATTTTTTTGTATGCATGTAACTCTAAAGCCAAGTTTCACGGAAACTTAATCAATGTATTGTGAGGTTCTGTTTGTCAGCAATTTCCTATTTTTACTGGTGTGTTTATAAAAAGTAGGTTTCCAACTTTACTACATATATTAGCCAAGAGTTGTTCATTATTTTTTTGTTCATATTGGCTTAACCTCTTCATCCCGAGAGGAATATCCGCCCCCCCCCCCCCCCCCCCCCCCGTCCCACATGCCTGTCTGTCCTGGTCTATTATAACCACAGAGTTATGTATTTTATAATTGTGCAGCAATAGCGACCTTTTTCATGTCATGTTGTCTACACAAACTATATATCATATGAAAGCTGAAAAGAAACCCTCAAGAACAAACTTTTTTTGTTGTTGTTTTTGTCATCCAAGTTGTGTTCACATAAGACCACCATAAACGGCTAATCCAGTCTGGGCACCACATGGTGTTTACTAATCATGTATAACCATTCAACTCTATTCAGCCTGACCTTTCAATAGAGGGGTCAAATGTGAAAACTGCACAATGTGTTCTCGAGATATTCACCTGTTTGTGTCTCATCACGTTTGTATTGTCATTTTTGCATTGGTTTGCATTGGATTTATTGTATTTATGTGGAGCCTCTGCTTAAACCTACCTCTACTAAAACCTCTTTATCTTTGCTCTACTTCACGTTATTGGCATCACATCTTGACCAGCAGGTACTCATCAGATGATAATGCACCAGGTGGTATTAACTCTAAATCATCAAATGTATTTCAGGTGGAAATTAAATCTTCTATTTATGCAGTGTTGTAGCTTTATTCACTCGGATCCAGTAGCATTCACATTGATTATTTCACTTGGACAACAATCATAGATTACATTGTAGTTGTGGAAATATACTCTGTTCACTTTGGGTATGTTATTTTTGGCAAAAACATGAGAAAGAGGCCTAGTGATGAAGAGGTTATAATGTATTGTGCTTTGTATGTAAAGTAGACCTGACTGTAAATATAATTGCTACATAATTAGGTATTAGGTGTTTACATTGGTCACGTGTTTAAATTAAAAACAAGCAAATACAAGATATACCTTTGTATTTGACATTTCCTGATAGGCTGAAGCGAGACATTTGAGAGTGGACTGATCCTCTGCAAGGTTTTTAATGACTGTTTCAACTTGTAAATAAAGACTTTTTTAATGCCTCAGGTCCAAACAAGGTTTTGTGTATTCTTCCTCTAGACTTTTTTTCCTATACAGAGACTTTATGACTCCGATCGATAATAGTGTCCACTTTATCGAACTTGTTGTGGCCAAACTTTCTCACGTTCTGCCCATCAGCTGGCAGCTTCCCCGGTCCAATCAAACACACATACACTGATAAGGCGGTCCATTTAAGACCCTCCACCTCATACGCACACACTGACTCGCTGCAAAGTTAAGTGCTGAGCTGGATTTCACCCGCCGCCGCCCCAGCCTCCACCTGCTTTGGTTTTGCTTGGTATTGTATCATGTCACCTACACAATGGGTTGAGATATCTGTTGTACCCCAGGGGGGGGGGGGGGGGGATGGTCTAGTGCTCCCTGATAAATGTCAAATGTTGTTATGCTGTCTCTGACATCTGTATGTCATGCTTTAAATCCTACAGCAGGGAGGAGCGCCCTAAAAGAGTGAAAGCATACCGCCAAACTAAAGGGTATTACCAATTCATACAATAAATGGTTCAATGGATGACATGAGCGCTTTCTAAACTACTATTACTGTTAACCTTATCCATTTCAAACAGTTGATGTGAGCTAACTGTGGAGGGACTGTGGTTTGCGTTGTCATCATGCCTCTCCCAGACAAGCGCTGCCTGTGCTATCTCTCTTTCCGGTCCCAGAGGAATCTGTGGTGCTCCACTTCTTATCTCTCTCCAGAGACATGGAGCAGAGAGAGTGACAGAGAGAGAGAGAGAGAGAGAGAGAGAGAGAGAGAGAGTAGGTGTCCATGTAAGGGACTATACTGTCCAACATAGGCTATTATAAGAAGGTAGGAGATAACGTTGGTCATATATTAACCCTCCCTCAGCATCACCCCTACTCTGGGACTGATTTATTCCCCACACACTCACTCATACTGAAATGGTAAGTTAGTCAACCACACCCTTATTTCATTATTTCGGGTTCTTTGCTTCGTCTCGTTGTGATGTTATTGTTGAGACGTTTGCCTGATCCTAACATTGTTACGTTTTTAACAAAAACAAGCTTTGTCAATCCTGCAGAGGTCACACCATGTTGACCTTTCGTGGCTTTGCATTGTGTTGCGTTGTGTCTCTGTATGTTGTGCTGTATGTTGTGTTCATGTTGACTGTGCACACTAAATGATTGTGTTCACACTATGCGGGGGTAAGGCGAGCAAAAAGGCTGCTAACAGGAGACAGAGGGGAGCCCAGAAGGCTTGCTCCAACGTCTTCTCCATGTTTGAGCAGTCTCAGATCCAGGAGTTTAAAGAGGTAGGACAACCTCCACTTAGGACTCTAAGGAGATGGTATTAAAATGTCTATTATGTGAACTAATGTTACTGTAATGATTATTGGTCACATGCTGGTTTAAAAAAGTGGTACAAGTGATATAGAATAACATTTGTTAAATTATTACCATACAATGGTTACAATTGTCAATGTTTCTTTATGAGTAATAATGAATACCTGCTTTATTCTGCAGGCGTTTGGCTGCATTGACCAAGACAGAGATGGTGTTATCAAAAAACAAGACCTGAAGGAGACTTATGGACAACTAGGTACTGTTTCATTGTTGTGTTTCATCTTGTATCCTTTCCCTCCATTTCATGTATTTTTAAAAATGTGTTAAAATGACCCGTACTAGCAGATATTCAATACAGATAGGTAATAATAATACCTCTAATACCTCCATATTAGAAGATCTGTAGTAGAAGACTCAAAAACATAGTCGTGACAAACTTCACAGCATCCAACATAATTTCCGGTTATACTCATTTTCCGATGTTATTTTAAAACGTGCGTGTGTGTGTGTGTGTGTGTGTGTGTGTGTGTGTTTCAGGGAAGCTCAATGTCAAAGACGAGGAGCTAGACGAAATGTTGAATGAGGGAAAGGGTCCAATCAACTTTACTGTGTTCCTCAGTTTGTTTGGAGAGAAACTAAATGGTGAGACCTTTGAAATTAGAATATAACAAAACACTTTATTAAAATGCATTTAAATATGAATGAACACATTTTTGCAAAGCTGAAGTCACTGAAAAATAAAAACATAACGAAACAAAAAAGGAAATGGGTGATCGTGTGCTGTTACTTCTACTTCTGTGCCATTAAATGAAATGTATTATTATTATTATTATTATTACAACTGTTGTTATTATTATTATTATTATTATTATTATACCCTGCCAGGTACTGACCCAGAGGACACCATACTCGCTGCCTTCAAGCTCTTTGACACCAATGCGACAGGCTCCATCAATAAGGATGAGTAAGAACATATTCCAGTCATATTCATCTTTTTAATATATTTGGTTGTATATTTGGTTTGCGCTAAATGTTCCATCATCACCTTTTTCCTCCAGATTTCGGCGGTTATTGATGAACCAGGCTGACAAATTCACAGCAGAAGAGGTTTGTGCTTTACCTTCTTTCCACACAATACTGGTTTCTATGCCAGAAATCACTCATGTCAAAGATTTAACCATTTATTTTAATGAAATGGTAATAAAATACAGAGCAGAACCAAGGCAGATGGAGGCTGGGGTGGTGGTGGGTGAAATCCAGCTCAGCACCTCGAGCTCAGAGTGTGTGTGTGTGTGTGTGTGTGTGTGTGTGTGTGAGATGAAAGGTCTTAAATGGACCGCCGGACTGTGTACGTGCGTTTGATTGGACCACTGTCAGCTGATGGGCGGCGCATGACTAGGGTGTCCCGCCAGAACTAGCTAGGCCCATTTTTGTTCCCAAATGTAAACATATAATCGAATATTTCGATTTTTTTTAGGCGTTGGGTCACACGTAGACATATTCATGTTATTTGTCTAACTTGATAAACCTAAACCTAGGTGGACCAGGCGTTCGCAGTAGCTCCTATTGACGTGGCTGGAAACCTGGACTACAAGTCTCTCTGCTACATCATCACGCATGGCGATGAGAAGGAAGACTCCTAAAGCTCTCCTGTTGTCCTGGTTCTAATAAAGCCTTTCAACTACAGTGTGTCAGTATAGTTTCATTTACATTTTCAATGATATGCCAAATTTGTTGTGTTCCTACATTATTCCAAACTGGATAATGATCATTTAATTTGTGTGAAAATGTATCATGTTGAAATGTTGCAATGACAGAATGACCTTTACATCCCTTTTTATATATAATTATATATAACTACAGCAAAACAAAGTGTGGTTTTGATGAAAACCAAATAACTGAAATTAACAACAAAATGAAAAAAGCCACCAACACCAACACTATTGGAAAACCGTCTCAACACATTGGGGTCTAAATGCAGTTCTTATTGGTCAATGTTGCCATGGATACAACAACAAACCACCCCATAAATTCCACTCCCAGGCAGTCCCATTACCCCTGTTCACAAAAGATAACCAGTACACAGCAACGCAGCTGAACCTCCTCACCAAGAGCCACAGAGCTAACAGCCAAAAGCACAATTCTGGGGGTGAAATGTAGTTGTGGTCCCCACCATGCCCATTTCCTCTGGAGCAGCTGGCCGAGTGGCCGTAGGCGTGGACACGGCCATAGCCTGGACACCAGACGGGGTGAAGAAGGAGACCAAACCGTATAGCAGGAGCAACGATTCCTACCTGAAACGGTGAGTGAACACTTTTCAGTACTGTTAATGCTGCAAGTGATGTACTGTTGAGTAATAATATTAGGTACATCTCAATATAGAATTTAAAGCTGCATGACACATTTTAACCTGACTTTAAAACATCTCAGTTAGGCCTCCATAATGCCATTTCCTCCACAAATCAATTGTAATGAAGGAAATACAACTCTTTCAAGCAATTTGAGTTCAGCATCAGCACTTTAAAACAATTACATTGTGCAGAACAGCCACACTTTTAATTAGTCTGTTGTACCGTCTCATCAAAGCGCTGTGTTTTTGAAGGCCTTCTGTTTAGGGACCATTTCAAAAGTCGCAGTCAACCATTGCTTAGTAATAAAAGCTCTGTGGACACAGAGTGCCTGAATCAATAACGAGCTGTGTGTCATCTGAACAGCGCAGGTTAAGATAATGACATTAGCCATTAATCAGCCTCATAAATGTTTCATTTGGTCGAGTTTCTCCCGGCCACTCTGCTCAGGACAATCTAGTCACGCAGAAATTAATGCTTGGATGCTCTAAGTGGACCACTGTGCATCTTCAGTGTTTTAGTGCTGCGCGTCTGTCATGTTGATTAACACAATGTTCCTCTTCTGAAATAAAAATAGTAAACTCTTGAGTTCACCCTATTGGCAGGTACCTGGAGTCTACACAGAGGCGAAGGCAGGGCAGTGACTGTGCAGGGGTAAGTGGGCTCACAGTCTCTGGACTCACAGTCTTCTTATTACACATCCACCGTCTTCACCCACATCTGTATAACACCTGGAGCTGGCAGATCAGATATTAATTTAACCCAACAATGTCTGATTGCATTGCAGGATGCCAGTCCTCCACACGATGGCGAGGACGATGGTGAGAACATTGAATTTGTAAGATCAAGCTAAATGACTCAGGAAGGGTACTGAATATTTTTGCTCCATTTTAAAGGGACCACACAGACGTCTGGAGGCAGCGATGCTGAACCTGAAGAGAAACTGTCAAGCGACACGAGTTTAAAGAAGTCCAAAACATGCACCCTGCTATAAAGGCAAGCCATCTTCCATGGACTTTGTTTGTCTGCGATGCCAGACGCCATAATGTTTTATTAAATTGCCAACACCACCCTGTTTTTTGGTATCCTTTCACCTTTGGGCTTGTAGGTGAAGAGGTGATGTTTTCCTGAATGAGTGCAGCTAGTTCTGTATCTGACATCTGTATTTCATGCTTTGAATCCTAAGCAGAGAGCACCCTAAACGAGTGGAAACCATACCGCCAAACTAAAGGGTATTACCATTCCATGCAATAAATGGTTCAATCTATGACATGAGTCTCACAGAAATATATTAAAAACGTTTCACTGCTGTTTTATCTGTGAATTATTTACCACAGCCTGAGTGTTACGAACGAGCAACAAGTGTAAAACAACAAGCTTCACATTCCTCTATGCTAACAATACATGTTCAGGCTCAATGCTTTTCTTGATCTAATCTGTTTGCCTTCACATTGTGGCAAAATTGCCAGAGATCAGATATGTAATCATATCTAGAACCACACCAAAGTGGCCCAAATCTGTTGTACAAACATCAGATTTGAGATATGTGCAGCTCACACTGTGGAGAAATAAATGTTACATAAATGTTGCAGAAAACAAAACAAAACAGAATTCAGGCCGTTTCTGCCTACAATGTGAAAATGTGTTTGCAAGTTTTGATTATGATAAAACCTGCTCACTGCTAGGGAAGTGAAGTCAACATGTAAAACAAGAGTTCAATAGTTTGCATAAGCTTTTGCAACAGTTTGGCAATGAAAATGTATCTTCGCTTCAAGCCATTAGATAAAGGGATAGAGAGAGATAAAGAGATCGGGAGAGAGCGATATGGTGGGAGGCACGGGAGAAAGATTCAATGAGAGCGTTCACATTTATTCTAAAGAAAAACAAGCTCCTTTCATTCAAGTTTTCCTGTTGGGCACCGGAGGTAAAATGGCAGCACATAGGTGAATCCATAGAATTTGTTCAGTCTGTTCGCGGTTTCTTCCTCACACCATGCTTGTTGTTGCTTCCTTCAACGGTCAAAGGTAATCCTTTCCTTTCCAGGCCCCGTGACTCTGTGGACATTTTCAGCCCACATCCAGTCCAACCAAACAGCCACCAGCCACCACTTGCTGAAGACAAGTCAATTGCCGCTGTACATTCACTTTGTCCATTTCAGTCACTGTTGCTGCTGTCATCGCCCACCACCATATTGCTGTACTGCTTCTGCTGCTGCTCCTTGAACGATTCCTTGACCTTTGCCCTCTTCAGGCCTCCGTCCCTGCAGGGGGGGGGGGGGGCAGACACAGGCACAGTGTTTTAAGCTGACTTTTCTGTGCTTTGTTTCAGCACATGTAGCATCACAGGTCTCAAAGTGTGTGTGTGTGTGTGTGTGTGTGTGTGTGTGTGTGTGTGTGTGTGTGTGTGTGTGTGTGTGTGTGTGTGTGTGTGTGCGCGTGTGCGTTAATGAAAGGGGCATCTTACCACTGCAGATCTACTAGTCCACCCTGGTTAGCAATGGCCGACTTCACTCTGTTGGCAAACTGGACCGCATCTTCGTTCTCCTGTCGTCATTATCATCAATAACAAACAAACAAAAACCAGTATGAGCGTCGTGCTCATGCGATCATGTGCTTATGTGTACGTTTTGGGTTTTGGTAGTAGGGTGTATGTTAATCATTGTCACACAGACCTGTTGATGCATAGGTGGCAGATACCAGACGTTACAGACCAGAGCCCAGCTGGTCATCATCCTGAGCAGGTAGCTCACCATGCTGTATTTGGAACTGTTCCAGAAGGCATCTCCGAACTTCAGGTCGTACTGCGGGACAATCCAGAGAGAGGTCACAATTGATTGAGCAGTGAGTGGATGGGGTACAGATATAATACGATGAAGTTACACAGACGTTTGGAGTATTAAGTGAAGATATGACAGGATGCAGGTTCGAAATGTGTAGCGGTCCACGTGTGGAGCTGCAGTACCTTAATGGCGACTGGGTATATTATTCCACCGATCTCAAAGCTTCCCTTTTTGAACATCATCACAGAGGTGTTGTTGATGCAGGTGCCTATAGGAACCAGAGACCGACAGCTCAGGTCAGGTGAAATAGATTTGAGTCATGCTTTCCAACGTCTCATAAAAAAAAAAAAGTACAGCCACATTCATTTCATTTTCCTTGGCACCAAGACAACTAGCACTCCCTGAGTGT
This sequence comes from Merluccius polli, assembly GCA_030340625.1. Taxonomy (NCBI): domain Eukaryota; kingdom Metazoa; phylum Chordata; class Actinopteri; order Gadiformes; family Merlucciidae; genus Merluccius; species Merluccius polli. Next base: position 9,798 of record JAOPHQ010004093.1, on the reverse strand, counting down.
TATCTGCTGCAACAAAAAACGACCTGTTTTTGCGAAACCGCCGATGACACCATGGTAACACTTACCTTCTGGGAAAATCAGTATGGGAAGTTTTGTCTTGTCGTTTACGTGATCTCTCAACCTGCAGTAAAAGAAGGGCGCGGTCAACAGGGTTCATGGACAGAAAATTACCTGATGAAAGGTTTTGTTGACCCTTTGTGGATGTGTACACGAGAACATGCTCATATCTGAGAAGATGTAATAGTCAACAAGTAGATACGTTTTCATTCAACTTCATTTAAGGCATTTAAGGCATTCAATTCAGTATCAGCTTTGAAAGGAAATGCCTTTGCTTGGTTAAGGTATGACACACTCATACTTCCCTGTCTACAGGGAAATATGAACCTCCTTTATGACATTATCTTTTACTGTCATTTTTATTACCGGCATTCTTGGGACAAAAATACCTCTTGGTCACAAGGTGGCGATCTTTCATCTCGGCCCTCTCGAACCAGACGTGAGGACAGGACCTGACCATGGCCCTCTGCAGCACTCCCATCAGCCCTCCATGGATCTGACCCACCTGAGGAACACGTGGGCTGTGTCTTAAATCATTCACTCATTCACTACTCCCTACTCACTATCTAGGGAGGTCTATGTAGAGGACTATATAGAGCTCACTACTCCCTACTCACTATCTAGGGAGGTATATGTATGTAGAGGACTAGTGAGCTCACTACTCCCTACTCACTATCTAGGGAGGTCTATGTAGAGGACTATATAGAGCTCACTACTCCCTACTCACTAGGGAGGTCTATGTAGAGGACTATATAGAGCTCACTACTCCCTACTCACTATCTAGGGAGGTCTATGTAGAGGACTATGTAGAGCTCACTACTCCCTACTCACTAGGGAGGTCTATGTAGAGGACTATATAGAGCTCACTACTCCCTACTCACTATCTAGGGAGGTCTATGTAGAGGAGTATGTAGAGCTCACTACTCCCTACTCCCTACTCGACTATCCTCCCCCTATAAATAAAGTGATTGGCTGTTGTGATCGACTATTTTCGCTGTGTGTAGGAGACCAGCATACGTGTGTAACTTCCTGACGGCAGGATATGGGTTCACGTACCATGGCGTAGCATCCGTCATTACAGAGGATCACAATATCGATGGGACTGGTGTGATTGGCAACGCAGATCCCTCCCTTCTGGGGTTTGTTCTCTCTGTGGGAAGGAGAGAATGAGAAGGAGATACGGGCTTAACATAATACAACGCGGTTCACGTGTTTGGGGCTTATTAGGCGGAGGAGCGGTTTTACTTACTTGTTGTGATAGCAGATAGTCGCAGAGAGACCCCTGGCACAGATCCTGTAGCACATCACATGCACCCACTCGCTCAGCCAGTACTTAATCCTGTAAACATAATCACAACAAATGATCCCTGGGAACCTCGTGGGAAAGGAGTACATAGGAAAGCCCAAATTAAAGTTCACATCTCATGTCCGTCGACGTTGCTTTGTAATAACCTCCAGTTCGGTAGAAGTCCGACAGCTGAGGTTCCTATGACGAGCCAGGAGAGACCGATGGTTGCCAGGGTGATTCTATGTGAAATAAAAACACATGCTTTTCATTAGGTTGTAGTGGCGGCTATATGAATTGTACCCCGGCACAAAACAGGGTCTTTTTATCAATTCAAAAAACCAGGAACCAAAGGCCGTACGAGCAGTACAGTTCAGAGAGATAATAATAATAACAGCATGAAGGGTTTAGGCACCTCAGCGGGGCGAGGATGCAGTATCTGATCAGGACCCCTAAGCTGTAGACCAGGGTCAGCTTGAGGCTGATGTAGTGGAAGTTGTTGTTGGTTCGGGTCAACAGGTTCCAGGATACCAGCTCCTCCGAGGAGAACCGCTGGGTCACCTTCCACCAGACACCACACACATTAAACATTACACATGGTCAGGTAGGGCTGGGCAACATATCGATATATTGTGATGTGAGACTAGATATCGTCTTAGATTTTGTATATCGTAATATCGTGATATGGCAAGTTTTTTCTTTTCCTTGTTTTAAAGGCTGCATTACACTTAAGTGATGAAAATAAATTAGAAAATACTTTTCATTTGTCAAGTATTTAATTCCCACAGGAGTATACAAAAATAGGCTTTACCATGTGGTTATTTTATATAGACTATGTATTTAATGAATTACCAGAAAACATGCTATATCGTGATATATATATCGTTATCGAGATATTCAATTACCTTTATCAGGATCAGATTTTGCCCATATCGCCCAGCCCTAAGGTCAGGGTTTAAACTGGCTAAACTGTCCACCTCAATAACAATCTATGTAACCTTTTTCATTTACATTTCTACTACTCATATTTTATATATAGATATATTCTCCATACGTTTTTATTTTCATTTAAAAAAACGTGAATCTCTTTAAAGGAGCTATAGACGATATTTAGCCACTAGATGTCGCACTAGAGCGCCAGGTTCTCCGCACAAAACAATTGGGCGTGGCTTTACCTTCTTAACTCCTCCCCCCTAACTTCTCGTTTCCTCCCTCCCTTTGTGTTGTCTGCAAGTCAACACAGAGCTGTGTGTGAAGACCCAACAACATAAAGTTACCTTTGTGAATAATGTCAAGTGACAACGTAAGCACATAGGCAAGCAAGAGGATCTCCATCTTGGAAAAGCCAGACCACAATGTTGACTCTGGTCTTATCTCTCTCTTTGCCGGAGGCATATTTAGCCAAAGAACGTGGTTTGTTTGGCTCAGGACGTTCAGGATGTTCGCCTTCAGCTGAACGTTTCGAACTGAACGCTTCGACCTGAACTCTGCCATCACGCTGTTTACAATGCGCTGTGCAACAGCACTCTCTATTTAAATGCGGGGAGAGGCAGCGGTTTCACAGGTAGGGACTAACATGAACTCACTTGCACTTGGCACGTGGTGAACGTACATGAACGCCCGACCGAAACAAAGAAAAGAGAAGCTGGGATTACATCACACACAGAGGCAGTGTGACTTCATTCACTGGTCAGGAAGCCATTACATTCAAAATGTCGTCTCTAGCTCCTTTAATTCTGCTGTGACACCCCAATTTCTAATCTTATCTTAGTCACACTCCACAATGTATTTATTATGTCATATAAACAGGTTGATTAGATAGTAGTATTAGATAGTATACAGACCACATGCTGTAAAAGGTACAGGCACACTCTTTCATAACAGCACTGTAAAGGGAGCTGATTTACCTCATCTTCTACAATGCTTTCAATGCCTCGACGCGTGAAATAGAAACTGTCACTTAATGTGAAGTCGCCACCTAATGGTTGTTTTGGGAGGCTGCGTCTGAGCTCCTCAAACTCTTTTTCCATAGAGCCTTTCCCCCTCTGGATCAGACCTGATTCATCACAAACAAAAACACAACATTAAAAAATAATTTCAAAATAATGATCTAACAAAGCATTATCGAGGAATCAAAGCTCTGAGATTACGCAGGCAATCAGAAATAGGAATCGCTCACTTTCCCTTCGCTATCACGATATCGCTCATTTCGAAACTGAGTCAAAGGTCAAGGTACCTGATCCTCACAGATAAACGATCATTTATCTCTAATTAAACACTACTGAAGGCAAGAATGCTGCTGGGCCATTTATGAAATCCACTTATAACCCCCTCCACCCAGCACACACACACACACACACACACACACCTAAAACAACACACACTTTCCCCTAAAACAACTACAAGATAACATCAGCAGACAAGCGGGGTTCATGGCCCAGTGTTAAGCAATCACACTCATTTAGTGATCCGCCATTGCCCTCTACACAGGGTCACAGAGCAAGGAGGGTCATCATCATCATCCTCATCCTCAGGCAAGGAGCCATGTCTCCACCTACTAGGGCCAAAGTCCAGCGCCAGCAATCATCTCCCATATTCACTGTTCAACCAGCACATCCAGGCCCGGCCCATCTCAGCCAACACACGCTTATTGTCTGTTCTTGTATGCGTTTCCCTGCTCATAGTCATTGCACCATCGGTTTTTCCACCAGTTACTAACCTTACTAGCATGTGTGTGTGTGTGTGTCACAGACAGAGTGTGCAGATGGGTGTGTGTGTAAATTTAGCTGTTGACCCAGTGACTGATAAAGTTGAGTAATAGTGTCTTGTCAGATAGGCATTCCCACACACTCGTCAGAGCGGCCACCATAAACTTAAGTTTATGGCAAGTAAGGACTTGTCTGCATTAGTAGTGAAGTGCATTCGTCACAGAAACGCAGGAAACACATTGCCATTGAGTAAGCACAAACTGCTCATATTTCAAAATCAAGGACGGGGCATACCATGAACTGAACTGTTATCGAGTATACATATCTATCCACTACATTGACCCATCCACTTGTCTACTCACCACTAGGCAATGAATCTTTAAGCGCACGATCCTCTGTGTTTTTCCGCATCTTCAAAGTGGCCCACTGTGGAAAGGAACAGTCAAGGGAAAGTTTTTCTGCTGCGTTTTGTAGCGGAAGCAGCATATTATTGTTTTGTTTTTTTTGTATGGAAGCCACACGGGATGTATGTATGGGGGAGATAAGCTGCAGATACCTCCAGTGTCTTCACCAGGATGGTCATGTAGAGCTCAGAGATGCCCAGGGACACGCCGAACATGGCTGGCACCATGATTAACGCCAGGATGAGGTACCACCAAATCTCCAGCCCCCACATCGTTACAGCCCATAAATCCACCATTGTCGTGTGTGTGTGTGTGTGTGTGTGTGTGTGTGTGTGTGTGTGTGTGTGTGTGTGTGTGTGCGTGCAAGTGTTTATGATTGCCTTTGGCTCTGAAGATCAAAGGCATCAGCTGAAATCGGTGGTCGTCTATGAAGTCATTTGTACTGCGGGACACATTTGAGGAATAATACACACAAATAAACACCATCAGTCACATCAGGAAGAACATCAAGGAAAGCATTTGGGTCAACACCAATGACTTGAAAACACACATGGGCTCAAGTTTATGATCCTCACACAATGGGAAAGAAGTCATGATGTTGAAGAAAGCTTCACCAGATACTGGGATCAGAGGAGGAAACCCAGTCACTCATTCCCATCTGGTTCAGCACATTACATGCTGCTTGCAAGGCAAACGCAAAACCGGTTTCAAACACAAACAAACACACACACACACACACACACACACACACACACACACACACACACACACACACACACACACACACACACACACACAAGTCCTAATGTTACACGTATGCAAGGACCAACCGTCCTTGCATGTGTGTGTGTGTGTGTGTGTGTGTGTGGGTATCTGACAATAGGAGATAACCCTTTAATCTCTGAATACGCGTCCATTATGGCACTGTGTGTATGCGTTTGTCTTGCACAGCAAAGCACGGCACGGCTCTTACCTCTCACATGTCGGCCCATGTCGCCTGCTGGACCAGGAACAACATTAACATTACCAGCCCGCAAAACGCTGGCATACGCGCCGCCGGTCCGCCCATTCACTCCGCTGCGTCTCGTCCCCCTTTAGGGAGACCAAAGTTCACCGAGTCGTGCGCCCCTTGCGGCGGCAGAAGGAACTCCACCACCACCACCATGTGTATTGTATATTTTTTATATTTTATTGGTTATTGGAGTTGGCTTTTTAATCTCATTGTACGTGCGTATAGTGACAATAAAATGCATTCTATATGTGTGTGTGTGTGTGTGTGTGTGTGTGTGTGTGTGATGTGTGTGTGCGTGTGCGTGTGTGTGTCTGCGTGTGATGTGTGTGTGTGGTGGTCCTGTGGTCACCGTGGGTCCTATTTCAGGTACAGTGGTCCCAGTTATTCAGTTGGATATTTTTCAAGGGCTATGTTTGGAGGACAGTAGTTTTCATTTACACAGGGTCAAATCCCCACCATGTGTATTCAATCATGACCCCCGGTTGAATGGCCTTACATTAGGGCCTATATATCTCCTTAACCCCCCCCCCCCCCCCCCCCCCAATGCCAATGATAACTTACAAAATGTCCTGGTTATTTTCCAGGATCGGAAATTTCTTGTGCAAATTATTGTAAGGGGGGGACATCAAGGGGTCCATTTGGTTAATGTCTCCAGTTATTTTATTGAATATAACCAAGACCTCCTCAGGTCTGGTGCCTCTGGGTGTCATACTGGCTGAGCTCTTGGCTATATAGATACATAGGCCTACGTGTATCGCTGTATCTCATTTGTTGTTAGAAAAACACATTAATATATAAGATTTTTGCAATCTTTTCACCCTTTTCAACTGTTGAATAAAACACTATGATCTTTATGTAACTTCTGTTAGGGTGGTAAAATACTTATATACAGGCTTATAGAGGCTACTAGTCTCTGTTTTCTATATTTATGACCATGGTACATTTTCCACAAAAGTGTGTGTGTGTGTGCGTGTGTGTGTGTGTAGAGGGGCAGCAGGGGTCCAGCCTACAGGGGCCCCCGTCTTCGGCTGAGTGGCCAGTAAAGACATTTAACGAGACTCTTTCCGTGTCTGCAACCGAGTTGGACAAATAGGCGACCCTGTATCACAGAATGTGTTTACACATCGCCACCCATCCAGAGTGGATGACCTAACTAGGCCTGCTGTTGGACATTTGGACATTTAACATTATTTTGAATAACAGGCATACTGCCCTGCAATTGGCATTTGCAAAATTACACCATGCCAGCAGTTTGGGCAAAGTACCATTTCTTTGAAAAGCGGCCTCAAGACTTAAAGGCGCTGTGGGTAAGATGTGAGAGTTGTACAGATAAAGTGGAAGAGAGGCAACAGTTTGAGTCCCCTCTGCCTTTGAGAAGTGCCGCATTTCACCGCTGCATTGACGCGCAAGGATGGATTCTCCCCCCCCCCCCCCCCACACCCAGAACCAATCACGGAAGAGCTGTCCTGATTGGCCAGAAACGAGCCGGAGCGGTGTGAAACTTAAAGCTGCTCACCAGGCAGCAGTTTAACCCCGAAGCAGTCCGGCCTCCCCTCACTGCGGACGGATGCAATAAGCACTTCAGGTCCACACCTACAGCGCCTACTTCAGTCAAGCATAACCACTCAACACCCCCCCCATAAACCACCAACGTCCCGTCCGCTGCACGCGCAAACAAGAAGACCATAAATGGACGTCGTGGTTGATCTCCACAAGCACCGGTCTCCTGCCTGCTCCTCTATGGACTTGGTTCTTGGTTTTTGGTTTCTTGGTTCTTGGTTCTTAGGTTCCTGCTCCCCCTAGACGCCCCGCCAAGAAACAAGACACGATCCGAAGACCACTCCTCCCTCCTGCCGGCGCTTTCTCCTGCTTTAATTGGTGTGATCCCGACTCCTTCCTCCTCCTCCTCCTCCTCCTCTTCCGTGCGTATCGCCCCCACCCCCCCCCCCATCCCATGACGGGTCCTTCCTGGACACGTCCGTCTGCAGCGCCGTAGTAACTGACCGCGTTTGGGTTTGGGGTCTGGGACCGGACCGGACCGCAACCGCCGATGGACCCGCGCGTCCGGAGTCTGGCTGTGAGTGAACGATGCCATGTCCGCGGAGAGCCGGGTTCTCCTTCCTCCTCTCCTCCTTCTCCTTCTCCTCCTCCTCCTCCATCTGGGGTCCATACTGGCGTCCGGCGGTCCCGATGAGTTCTGCACTTCCCGTCCCATCCTGGAAAGGTCAGTGGGTTTTATATGTCTTTATAAGTTGGGGTTGAAGTGAAGCCCATAGGCCACTATGTCCCGATCCATCACTTATGGATGGGATGCGACCCCTTCTCCTCCTCCGGTATTGGACCCCCCCCCCCTTAGATGCAGAAGCCTCGCGCGCCACCGGTCCGGTCCGCAGCACGTCGTCCATCCCGTGAAAACAGACCGCGACGGCCGCTTCGTGTCCCGCGCGCTGGCCCACCGCTTCGGGGACGCGCGGCTCCGGCGGGACCTGGGGGGGCCGGACCGGGTCTACTACCGGGTCCAGTACCGGACCGCAGTCTCGTCTTCAACCTGACGGCCAACACGCGGCTGGTGTCGCGGGACTACCTGGTGGAGAGGAGAGCGGCGGGAACGTGAACGGAACGGGACGGCCGGGACCGCGGAAGGTCTGTGTCACCTGGTGGGCACCGTCACGTCAACAACCACGCGCGCGGGACCGCCGCCGTCAGCACCTGTAGCGGACTGGTGAGGGACCCGATATGTGACCCGTACCGTTGAACTGTGCTGTGTGTGTGTGTGTGTGTGTGGTGCGTGCTATAGGTTGTGTTGTGTGTGTGTGTGTGTGTGTGTTTGTGGGGTTATTTGTGCATGTATGTGTGTGCATGTTATTGTGTGTGCATATGTGGTGTGGTGTGTGTGTGTGTGTGTTTTGTGGTTTGTGTGTGTGTGTGTGTGTGTGTGGTGTTTGGGGGTTATGCGTGCATTGTGTGTGTTGTTGTGGTGTGTTTGGGGGGTTATGCGTGCGTGCATGTGTGTGCGTGTGCAGTGTGCGTGTGTGTGTGTGTATGTGTGTGTGCATATGTGTGCGTGTGTGTGTGTGCATATGTGTGCGTGTATTGCATTGTGCGTGGTGTATGTGCATGTGTGCGTGTGTGTGTGTTTGTATGTTTGGTGTATTTATTTTATATTATTATCTGCTCATTTCTAACATGCAGTGATCAGTCCCATCTCTCTGAAAGGTTCAACGACCCCCCCCCCCCCCCCCCCCCCTCATATTTAGTTTCGCTGATAAGAGGGGGGGGGCATAACTGTGGTCTGTTATGTGGGTTAGACGGTACAGACCCCCCCCCCCCCCACCCCCATCCCCTCCCCTGTTACACTGACAGTGCTCTGTCTGTTATTTGCCCTGAACAGACTCTTTCTGACTGTTTGCACATCTCACACACACACTTAAATTTGATCCTCGCTGTTTTCTCAATGACTAAGTCAGTCAGCCAGTCACTTAAGACCACATATGACTGACGAATGCTGGCTGACTGACTGACTGAATGGCTGGCTGACTGACGAATGGCTGGCTGACTGACTGAATGGCTGGCTGCCTGACGAATGGCTGGCTGACTGACTGAATGGCTGGCTGCCTGACTGACTGACTGTCTGACTCACTCCTGCGTTTCCTTCTCATGTACGCTGAATAAGTCCGGCACTTTCCCTGCCCTGAAACTGGCACTAAGTTTTGCATGTGGCAACGTTACACTGCAGAAATAAATAACACAGAATCACCACCTGAACACGTGGATAGGCTTTATTTTATTGGCTACTAGAGAGACCAGATGAGCAGGAAGGCTATACACAGCCGCGACTTTATCCGTATGTTTGAATCATACGGCAGTTTTATAAAGAGTACTTGGGACTACAAAGTGGAGGAAGGCAGCTGCTCAGCAGAGCGAGCGATAAAGTATATGAGCTGCAGGCCACTGAACGGTTTCTCTTCGACATAACGACTCCATCTGAACTCAACAGAAGGACACTTGCTCTTACACACTCACACACAGTGCACATCATTTCTTGACCTTGTATACCCTCCATTACCATATGTATACTATCCATTTAGACATAACAAGTGGTCAACTTCAACAGTGACTCAACAGATATAATAACATATCGTGGTATTGCCGAGTACAGCGACGGCGGGGCAGATAGATGTGCAGAAGAGCCAAACTCTCCTCCTCCAGGAGGATGAGACGTGTCAGACTCCTTACTGTATTCCCCCTCATCAGGAATGCTCCTCTTGCAGGGTCTTGCCTCCCGCCTGTCTAGCCTGGTTGTCTGGCTGGCGTTCCTCATTCTGCTAACAT
>JAOPHQ010004092.1:42500-48027 GCA_030340625.1 Merluccius polli | reverse complement strand
TGTTTGTTTTAGATTGAGGGAGTAGTCAGAGTGGTCCTGAAGTCAACTGTACCAACCATTGCCTGAACTTATGGACCAAAGTGTTGTTATTGTACAGTAAAAATGGAGCATAAGGCATTTTTCCTGTTTAAAATTCACACACGCTAAAGATGCAACTTTGAGGCTTAATTTCTCCAAAATGATACAGTAAAAATGTTTGACAATGAGTGGGGAAGTAGCCAGGGTGGTCCTGAAGTCAACTGTACCAACCATTGCCTGAACTTATGGACCAAAGTGTTGTTATTGTACAGTAAATATGGAGTATTAGACCGTTTAGTCATGTTTAAAAGAAGCTAAAGATGCAACTTTGAGGCTTAATTACTCCAAAATGATACAGTAAAAATGTTTGATAATGATTGAGGAAGTAGCCAGGGTGGTCCTGAAGTCAACTGTACCAACCATTGCCTGAACTTATGGACCGAAGTGATGTTATTGTACAGTAAAAATGGAGCATAAGGCATTTTTCCTGTTTAAAATTCACACACACACACACACACACACACACAAACCGGAAACTAGCGCTTGAGCATTCGCCGTAAGTTCTATGATACGAGCGCAGTTAAAATGTATGTGCGGCTGACTTGACTCCGCGAAGACGATCGACGGCTCATTTGACCGCAGTGACAGTTGTAAAAGGCGAGCCTCTTGTGGTTCCAATAAGCTCAATTTAATTTGGTCATAAATATTTTATTTTTTGGGGGGGGGTTGCTTGCCAATTCAGAGCTATAGCCTTAGCCTATTTATCCCCCTTTTGTTACATCTCGGTCTGCTGTTCGGGGTTATGGTTCTTGCATTCATTGTCTTGCTATTTCCTGTTTTGTTTTGAAAATACTCACTTTCACACCACTTCTCTTCCGGCCCTCGCGCGTCCACCTGTAATTACCTGCCCCGCCCTAATTAGTCACACGTGACCTGTGTCCAATCTCATGGCGTAGTTAGTTAGTGTGCGCACGCATCGTGCAGAGCACGTGTCCAAGGCAACTGTCTGTCGGGCTGTCCGAAATGTGACACTTGCATTAAAACGGCAAACTATACACGTTTGTAGTGTTCCCAAGTCACAGAGCCACCAGACTTCCACCGAACTGCAGGCATCAGTCTAAGCAATAATTAATTCATGTCATAAAGGTTTGAGACTTGAAGCATATATTAAATTGATATATTAGGGTTTCCGGGTGTGATTGGCTGCATAGATGGCACACATTCCATCATAGCTCCTTCAATAAATGGAGATTATGTGAATAGGAGATCTGTCCACAGCATTAATGTACAGGTAGCCCTACATTTTAGTCTTTAACATTCCAAATGAAATATACTACTTCACTATACAGCTAATTACTGTTCTGAGAAGATCATATGTGATGCAGCCCACATGATAAACAATGTTGAAGCGAAGTGGCCTGGGTCTGTGCATGACTCGCAGATGTTTTGAGTGCCAGATTTGCCCGTGGTGAGTTTATATACAATATATAGCCATATCCTTTGATCAATATTTTGTTTCCTCCCATTGCAACTGAAACATTAAACTGTATCTTGTATTATCATAGGAGAGTTCGATGGTTACCTACTCGGAGACAGAGGGTACCCCTGCCAGCGCTATCTGCTGACCCCTTACCCTGAGCCTGGCCCACAGCAGCAGTACTACTTGGCTCACTGCAGGACACGAGCCAGAGTGGAGATGACCATGGGGATACTCAAGGCCCGGTTCCAGTGCCTTCGTAGGCTCAGGGTCACCCCAGAAAGGGCTTGTGACATTATAGTGGCATGTGTGGTTCTCCACAACGTTGCCACTATTAGAGAACAATGGGCCTCATTCACGAACCATTCTTAAGAACAAATGTGTTCTTAAGTCCTACTTACGAAGATTGTGGCATTCATGAATTTTTTTCTTATCCAGGATTTTTCTTAGGTAAGAAATCCTACGAACACTCAGGAGTACTCTTAAGCACATTTCAGTGCCGACATGTTGGCATGGTTGTGTTTTCTTTTAAGTTCAATAAAATATATTACAGTAAATTTGTCATATGTATTTATTCATTCATTTCATTTTAATTACATTAAATGCCAACACTTTAACATGAATCAAGTACATTGGAAACCATGCCGTCAATTAGTGATCCCACCCTATTTATGGTGGCATTTCTCCATCCACGGCCTACAAAACAATGGCATATAGTATATTGCTGCTACAGGAGATTGGGGATTGTGCCCTACGGAGGGAACCAATCTTTCAGGACCACGTAGATCTTTTTTCAGAGGCCCTGCAGTCCCTTTTATGGGCATTAATGGGCGGTTACCTATGCTAATCCTATGTTAATTAGACTCACCTGGCACACGCTCAATTTACGGGGAGATGGCATTCATCAATCTAAGAATACAGCTGCGAACAATTCAGCGGCTTAACACGTTGGTGAATCTGACGTATGGGTCTTCTTAGAAATCTTCTTAAGGACTTAAGAAAGAATCTAAGAAGATTCTTAAGATATTGGTGAATGAGGCCCAATGTCCTACCCTTTCCCCCAATGATCTAGATACTAATCCTGACCCCCCCCCTGCTGATGCACGAGATGGAAGAGCTGTTAAAGACATGATATGCTTCAATCATGTCTGACCCATCACCTCCCCAGTGCCCCCACTCCCCAAGAATGACAATATGCCTCTCATTTTATGAGGTCTTCTTTATTTCCTAGAAGGACAAATGTTGTACATTTGTTAATCCTTTGTTGTTAAAACAATTAAAAATCATCCACCTGTGGGCACGTCACCCACCTGATGGTCCAGCAGTTGCATTTCCATTTTCGTCTTGATGATCTGCAGCCTTATATGTTCCATTTCTAGATTACATTTGTTGATTTGTTCCTTTACAGGGTTAGGGTAGGAACAGATATGACGTTGAGTTTCACAGTGCCATGTGTACTTGGTGTCATTGTAAGTTGTGGGTCAATACTGAATAACATCTTACTGAGGTAAGTTGTGCTGTGGAGGTTGATGGACCTTCCTCATTGCAATTTCCAGCATTGCTCTGTTGGAGAGAAAGAAGTTGCAAGTTGTATTGTGGGACAACACTATTAACTGAAACCAAAGTTGTTGTTTTTTAAAAGGTGTAAACCTCAACAGGCCTCTCTGCATCTTCCCTCTCTGTGGCAGCTGATAAGGTGTCTTCATCATCATCCTGTAATGAAACAATGTTTGTGTTATATTCTACCCATTATGACAAACCTGTGGAATATTAAGAGTACTTACAACAGCTTAATGGACACCTCGTCGGGCATTATCCCTTACTTAATGGACACCTCGTCGGGCATTATCCCTTACACGGAGGTCCGTTATGGCAGAAGGCTCCAGGAGACGGATTACACCATCAGTAACTGGTAGAAGATGAAGATTAGACAGTTGATGATTACCCAGAAAAGTGCCCCACCTAATTTTTTTTTTTTTTTTTTACAATAGTGTGCAGCTCCCCTCACAATTTTTCCAACTCTGAGTCACCTTAAAATAGATTGATATCTGAAAGCAACAGCAGCCAAAGAACTGTAGCCTACTGCTACAACACAAATCAGTGTAAGTTGTGGCTAAGATGAATGGGTGGCCATTACTGAGCGAACACTAGAAAAAGGATTAATGTACATGCCATTCATTTGAATAACTTACCTTTTATGTAGGCCCTTGTGTCCTGGGGCGTGGCTGGGTCCAATGAGCTCCTCCCACTGTTCTGACTGAGGGCCATCTCTTCAGCCTCTGTGAGAGGTGGTGGTGGTGGTGGTGGACCGCCACCTGTTTTGCGGGCCTCAGCCTTTTTTCTGTTGGCTATAATGGAGGTCAAATTTAAACATATCCAGAAAACACAAATTTGGATATTTTGGAGAGAGGTGTTGCTTTCATATAGACAATATTAAATATTGGCAGTGTTGGGATTTTTCTTTGTTTAGCAGATTTCCCTAATTACTTAAATATATCTATCACATGTTGAATGCAGCTACTAAATGCTGTTTAATGAGGGCAGGCTAAACAACATCACAATTGCTTGTATGAAAATACCTTACCCATTTGAAGTAGGCTACATTTTTGTATTTCATCTTTAGTTGCTGCCAAGTCCATTTGGTGCCTGTTGGGTTGCACCTGTGCGCACAAACACACATATGGAATATAATTGTTGAATAAGTGGATCATTCAAGACAAAACATTTTTTTCTCCAATTAGTACTCATGCATTGACGGTCAGCAATTTTCTGCCATGCGAGCTCCTGCTCTTTTGCTGCTGCCACGGTATTGCCTTTAAAATATATATATATGCTCACTTCCTGCATATACAGTCATAAATATTTCCAACTCCACTGGGGAGAAGTAGGAGGATCGAGGATTTTTAGCTTGTTGCCATGGTAAATCATGTTGTCTGTGTTCCATTGATGAGGGCTTTTTATATCCTCATGCACAAGCTTCACTCAGGGTTACACTCAGAGTTGATTGAACTAAGTGTTATCACCTGTTCTGAACCTGAAAACTCAGAGTTTGACAGCTCAGAGTTGGTCAACCTAAAGGTTTTAACTCAGAGTTTGTTGAACCTGCTTTCTGAAACGGGCCTCTGGTGGTAAAATAGGGGACCTTTAAGACTTGTGGGTCTTAAAGGTCCTATCCGCCTGTGAGTCGAGTCGTGGGTTTGAGTCCCCTATCTGGTGGTCCCGGTGTTGACCTGACCTGTGGGGTCAGTGTACCTCTTATCTTCACTCTCTCCTTTGAAAACTAAGCCCGTTAATGAGAGACTCACTGTTGGCATATGGAGGACTGAAACTGCCCACATCTAAAATGAATAAAAAAATGACTCAATAAATTAAATGAAATAATAAAAATAAATAAATGTAGAAATAAAAACCTCAATTATCACAGGTGAATTTGAACATAAATATGCACAGAAATAGAAAAGTAAATCATTAAAATTGATTGACTTATTTGACAAATAACTATTTACTATTATTTCCCAAAACTCCCATCATTTCTTTTCTGCTTTTATTTCCCTATTTTTTTAAAATTCGTTTTCATTTATTTCTGTATTTATTCTTTTCTGTTTTTATGTATTCCTGTATTTCTTCATCCATGTCAGTAAGGGGGACGTGTCTTGATGATGCCACTTAACAGCCATTGGTCAATCTATGTTCACAGGTGATTGTACAGATTGACACGATTGGCTTTGCAAAGCACTGTCAGCAATCACATCCCATAATCACACACACACACACACACGCATCATATCGTGTTATGTAAATTGGGCGGGGAGGAATACATTTGGTTATCTACTTCCAACTTAGTGTCAATATAACACCATACCACAAAACCACCATCACCTCGATGTGCCTTGTTCCTTATTGTGCTTTTAACCGGTAGAAAATGGCCACAAGGTGGCAGCACTCCCATACGGTGGGTGGAGAGGCATCATTATCAGGTTTCAGCAGGGCCAGGTTGTAAGCCTAACTTAGTAAAACCCAGACACATACAGA
>JAOPHQ010004092.1:20000-37500 GCA_030340625.1 Merluccius polli | reverse complement strand
ACCTGCATGCGCTTGCGGCCCACGTAGCTGGAGGGGCGAGGATCGGGGAATGAGAGGCGGGGGGGGGGGAGGAGAGGGTTCGGAGAGGGGGGGGGGGAATGAGTGATTAGCACCGCTGCTCCATGATGCTACTTTGACCCTTCACCCCTCCCAGTGTTGAAAGCCCTCTTCACCGTGAAGGTAAACACTCCTCAAGAGACAGAGGACGCTGTTTATTGAACCCAGTCATGGACGCGCCGCCCATGCTTAGCAGTGTGTGTGTGTGTGTGTGTGTGTGTCAGGTTCTTACATGAGGTCCCAGTCCAGCTGGGTTTTATCGATGTCGTCCATGATGGCTTGCAGCCGTCGTTTGAACCTGGGCTCAAACCTCACGTCGTCCTCCAGCACCAGGATCTGCCGGAGGCCGCGCTCCACCACCTGGGGACCGCAAGCCACAAGCCTCTCAGTACCGTTCACAACTGCACTTGGTACCCGCGCTGCACCCAGGAAGTCAGGTCAGGTTTGTTTGTATAGCACGCTTCATACGACAGGCGTGGTAGATTTGATGTGCTTATACGTGGCAAAAACATATAAGGTAAAAACATATCAAGTAAGAAGCTATTAATATATTAAAATCGTATACGATAGGATGAAAATATATAAAATAAAAAGGTATTACAATAAAAAGGGAATAAGATAAGATCTTCTTCTTCTTCTTCTTCTTCTTCTTCTTCTTCTTCTTCTTCTTCTTCTTCTTCTTCTTCTTCTTCTTCTTCTTCTTCTTCTTCTTCTTCTTCTTCTAACCCTAACCCTAACCATTGATTGATGGCATCATCAGCTGATTTAGAATTGATTCTAGGTATAGTGAGGAGACCTTTACTTGACGATATAAGCGATCTGTCCGGTGTGTATCCATGTATCCAAGGGAGAGCGTTGAGTCAAGTCAAGTAGATGTATTTGTTACATGCGCAATCATGCGTCATATACTTCTTTTTTTTTTTTTTTTACCAAGGATAGGTTTCAGGTGAAAGACACTCCTTTATGCTATCTTGATTCCCACCAAAATGTATCTCATTAGGAAGAAGATCCTTGTCCTGGGAGGACAAGCATCTGTATTATTCAGCGGCTGGGTAAATACAGACGTTCTTATTACAGCTCAGTCCGTCCTAAATGCGGTCATTGAGTTACCATTGTGTCCAGTAGTCTACGTATAATAGTGCTGCATTCATACCTGTACCCATGTGGAGTGGTGGCTGAGGAAACAGCCTATTTCCCCCCTCGTCAGCACCCTGCCAGAGTAGGGGTCTTTATAACCAGGCATCATCTCTATGCCCAGAGCCTGCAGCTGGGATGTATTCAGAGCCCTGCGGGACACAGACAATATAACACTGACTCCACTTGGTCTTAGATGATCAAAAGCTTTAACGAAAAATGATATTGCATGAAATTAGTGAAAACAATATAACACAATTGATCATTAGCACATGAGATCTGGGTTTTCAGCAACGTTCAGCTAAATTAGGCTAACATGGTGATATTTAACAGACCTTAAAGTGAGATTAGGACCGTCTAGCTTGAGGATTAATTTGGAGCAGGTTAATGAAGGCCTGACCCAACAAAACTCCTGCTTAGACTTTGAACTAAAAAATCAGGAGAATTAGAGACAGATGGGGGATAAAAGTACTTAAGCTCACCTTAATGAGCGTGTGTGTGTGTCTGCATGTGTTTGTGTGTGTGTGTCTTTGTGTGTGCATGTATGTGCGTGGATGCGTACGCGTGCATGCGCCCGTGTGTGTGTGGGTATTTGTTTGTGTGTATTTGTGTTTGTGTGAGTGTGTGTGTGTGTTCATGTGTGACATACTTGCATCCACTGCATCCATGAGTGTGTGTGTGTGTGTGCGCCTGTGTGCGTGTGTATGTGCGTGACATACTTGCCATCCACTGCATCAATCAGTGTGTGCGTGTGTGTGTGCATGTGTGCATATATGCGTGCATATGTGTGTGTGCGCATGGGTGACATACTCGCATCCACTGCATCCATCAGTGTGCGTGTGTGCGTGTGCGTGTGTGTGTGTCGTGTGTGCGTGTTCGTGTGGGCGTGTGCGTGTGTGTGTGTGACATACTTGCCGTCCACTGCATCCATCAGTGTGGCGTGCAGGCCCAAGGAGGCCATGGTGTTCAGCATCCTGTTCCTGCGGTCCAGACGCCGCTTCAGGTTGATCAGGTAGATCTGATGTTTCATGAGGAGACGAAGGTTAGGGGACGGAGGTCAGACTACATGAGGAGAAAGAATCACAGTCTCCACAACTGATACACCTTATCCTGCCAGGATCAGACGACACAAACTCATTCCCCCATTCTAATACGATGTTTGCCGTCACAGACAATCTAGTTCAAGTTCAAGTCTTTTATTGTCAAATGCACAGAACAACACAGAGTCAGACTGAGCACTGAAATTCTTATGAATATGAACTACCTATTTGGGGTGTAATATACTGGAAAGATAAAATATGCAAGACAAAAAATAAAGATAAATAAAGATAAATAAATAAAAATATAAAGATAAATATACTTTTGACACGGTCAAAAGCTTGCCATGTGTCATCTGGGACAGAAAGTAAGTAAGTAAGTAAGAAAGAAAAAAAGAAAGAAAGTAAGAAAGAAAGAAAGAAAGAAAGAAAGAACGAACGAACGAACGAACGAACGAAAGAACGAACGAAAGAACAAATGAAAGAAAGAACGAAAGAAAGAACAAATGAAAGAAAGAACGAATGAAAGAAAGAAAGAGATCAAGAGAAGAAAGAAAAACCCAATAAAGGAACAAAGTCAGAGGGAGGTTAAAGGCTGTAGACGAGATCTGGTTTGGCTCAGGAAGGATGCCTGGGAGCAACAGCAACAGGAAGTGTGAGTTAAAGACAGGAGAGTGCACTGGGACAGTCTGGGGCCTCACTTCATCAAAGCCCATCTTTTCCTGCGACGTCGGCGGGGAGTAAAGGTACTCGGAGGGCTGGACGTCGTGGTCAACTGGTAACAGGGAGAAAACCTTGAGATCCCTGCTCTGGTTTTGGCCCTTTCCATCTCAGCAATATGGCAGTACAGTTTCTAAGGATTACATGGATATTTGAGCTTGCTTTGTTAAGAGGATTGCCTTTGGCTCTAGCTTTTACTTTTGTACTTTGATCGGAGTACACCTTTTTAAATGGGACTCAAAATGTGCATATTTGTATTTTTGAGACATTTTTCCCGTTGCCAATTCATTTCTCTACAACTCTAATCCAGTGGTTCTCCACTGCTCTAGCCAAAAATAAACAAATAATTCATCGATATTGCAGTAATCAACATGCCTTCATGTACTGTTAAAAACATTGAGTAAACAAAAAGCTGCAACAATTCAGGCTTAACTCAATGAAATAGTAAGCCATTGCAACATGAATTAACATTGAAACATTAGTTCATTCATGGGCTTCTTTCTAAAGATTAAGGTTTGACATATGCACTGCGGCCCACTCAAAATGACCCACTTATGGGTCGTGAGTCTCGTGACCCACCAGTTGAGAATCACTGCTCTAATCAACGTGAGTCTGCACCGACAGGCTATATTTGGCAGGCTTAACATTTCAACCCAAATCAACATATCCCCCCCCCCCCCCACAACCCTCCCATAATGCGTGCAACAGGCTAACACACAGCTGGCTAGCGTGTTTTGTCATGTTTGCACCATCCAATTTAAATATCACATTCCTCCTATGTTACGCTCTGCCATAATTACATGTTTTACTTAAACACACTCGTACCATGACAGTAATATATGTTCTGAATGCAATGTGCATGTGTGTGTGCTTACTCAAGGCTTCTGTGATGGTGTGTGTGTGTGTGTGTGTGTATGTGTGTGTGTGTACTTACTCAAGGCTTCTGTGATGGCGTGTGTGTGTGTTTGTGTATGTGTGTATGTGTGCTTACTCAAGGCTTCTGTGATGGTGTGTGTGTGTATGTTTGTGTGTGTGTGTGTGTGTGTGTGTGTGTGTGTGTGCTTACTCAAGGCTTCTGTGATGGTGTGTGTGTGTGTTTGTGTGTGTGTGTGTGTGTGTGTGTGTGTGTGTGTGCTTACTCAAGGCTTCTGTGATGGTGTGTATGAAGCTCTCGCTCTCGTCATCCACACTCTGCTGGGCTTTAAGGGGGACGGCCAGGAAACCGTAGTGTTCTCTGTTACACACGTACATCTGCACATCTGACCACCCACACACATGCATATAGAGAGAAAGACACACACACACACACCAGCACACACACACACACACACACACACACACACAGAACAAAAGCTATATTGATGCCTCCTGAAACGCTGCCAATAAAATAGAATAATAGCAACATTATATGTAACATTATTGGTTCGGAATTATGGTATGGTTAAAATGATGATAGTTCTCACTTTCACATGTTCACTGACAAGCATAGAACTAGCAGAATTCTACACTTTTACCAAGTGAAGCTTCTAGATGCAAACTGCACATATATTACACATAACAGTGTTATTCTGTGATAACGTTACTGTATGACGCTGTCTGCTTGCGGCGAGCGGACCTGCTTGTCTTGCCGAGAAGGCGAACACCATGATGTCATCGAAGGCCCAGCTGTAGTCGGGGTGGGGCGGGTAGAACGACAGGTCCCTGCTGGCGTCGCGCCGCAGGTCCAGCAGGAAGGTGCTATGAATCATGGGAACAGGGAAGCAGCCCAGCCGCTTCCACTCTCTGATTGGTTGGTAGTCTGGGGTTCGCTTGTAGTAGCCCTGTGGAAAAGAGGAGAATGGATGGGTGGAAACAGACAAGCGAGGTCCTCATGGATGGACAGATGAAAGAGTGAATGAAAACAAACTAGGTCCTCATAAATAGACAGATGAAAGAATGAATGAAAACAAGATAGGTCCTCATAGATAGACAGATGAAAGAGTGAATGAAAATGAACTAGGTCCTCATAAATAGACTGATGAAAGAGTGAATGAAAACAAGCTAGGTCCTCATAAATAGACAGATGAAAGAGTGAATGAAAACAAATCCTCATAAATAGACAGATGAAAGAATGAATGAAAACAGGCTAGGTCCTTATAAATAGATATGCGAATAAACAAATCCTCTTAAGTAGCTGAATGGATGAGTAAGTGAGAGAGAAAGTCATCCCAAGTGTTTATTTTCTGTAGTTTGGCAATGTAAATGTACGTTTTCCGTGCCAGAGACAGAGAGAGAGAGACAGAGAGAGAGACAGAGAGACAGAGAGAGAGAGAGAGAGAGGGAGAGACCGAGAGACCGAGAGAGAGAGCATGTCTTGCCTGTGGGGTGATGCCACACCAGAAGTTGGAGTAGAGAGAGCGAGACTCCATCATGGGGGCCAGAAGGGTCAAGTTCTCAGCCATCATCAGATTCAACACTTGAGGATTGGTCAGGAGGTTGTCGCTGTCCACAAACTGGGGAACAACAACACAGTTAACACTTCAGCTCATACCATGTTATATTATAAAATACACAATATAGATATATATCGTATGTATGTATATATAATGTCGGATCCAGCAGTCCTACTATGTCATAGCAGAATTTTAATATGTTTATTTCTACAGTGGCCAGTCTAAAGACATTGTTTAATGTTTACTACTTTGTATTCGCTGTAAATAGCCGATTACACGCTTACAGATCCCCATTCTCAGCAACATGATTGGCCATCAGTCTTTAGATTCGTAGTATAAACTCTGATTTGTGAGACTATGTGATATATAATGGAGTCATACCAGTATGTAGTCAGCCCAGCGTTCCTTAGCAGCCTTCAGCGCCGCCTGCCGCAGCTTCATAACGTGGTTGAACCTGGTGGGCGGCCAGTGTTTGGGACCCCACTCGTCTGTGTAGGACCTGGGGCAGAGAGAGAGGGGGTCAGTTACCACCAGCGCCGCCCTCTGGATGCTACCGAACCCTGTTTGTTTTAAAGCAGGGGTCGGAAAAGTTCTGGGTTTGAACCCCAATGTCCGCAGTCTACCTGTGGGCATCTTTGAGTGAAATGGATAAAAGCATCTGCAAAATTCCTAAATAGTAAGTAGTAGGGGTTAGGGTGCGTTCTATTTGTCCACCGGACTCGATCTGCGAGTCGGATTTCCGAGTAACGAACCGGAAGTTGCAAATAGAACGCCCCCAAGGTCGGAAATACGACTCGTCAACTCGTCTGAACTCGGAGGACCCCGAGTTCAGTAACAAAGATGGCTACTCTGAACTGGCTAGAGACGCTCCATGTTGCTATGACAACAATGCCAATTCTTGAGCAGAAAGCAGAGCAGTAGCCTAACGTTATCAAAACGGAATATTCAGATATCAAACTGGGAAATACGATTGCGTAATATGTAATGAACATGTGCAATCCGCGGTGGGTGCACCGGAAACGAGATAATCACTATAAACGTTACGAAACGTCCAAACTGCCTATTGCAACCAAGCACATTGTGAAATCTTGGGTAATTTCTCTGTGATCAATGTGTCTATATTTAATTAATGTTTAAACACAGAATGATACTGTTTTTCAAGCATATTAAAGTCGCGTCCATCTTTTCTCCGACTCGTCTTCTTGTGTGCCAAATAGAACGCAAAAACCCGGGGTCACTCGTTTTCCGAGACGGATGTGACGTCACACCCGAGCTGCAAGTCGCGATTACGAGACAAATGGAACGCACCATTAGGATGTGAAAATGTACCAGAACCAGATCCTCCTGGAGGGCCAGACAGGAACTCACCTGGGCTCCTCCATGGGCCTCCACTCCACATAGTGGTACAGACTCTGGGCTCTCTTCAGCCAGTCTCGCAGCATGGCCGTGGTGTTGTCCACATTGTGGTCCGTCGCTGCCCTGGAAACGACAAACCGCCAAAACGAAACGGTAAATATACAGCAGGCACAACAAGAGGCCTCGTTAAAGCAGGTATGGGGTGTGTGAGCGGTGGGCGAGAGTGAGAGTGAAGAGACGTTTTGTTGTGCTCGTCGGGGGAGAAAATGCGCCAGATGGTTTCGCTCATTAAGCGCGTCTGGGGTGCTGCTGTTTGAGCAGAGCCGGGCAGTCGAGTCGCAATGCAAGGGATGACTTTTACCTTTCCGAACAAAACACTTGAACACGATAGGGAGTGTCCTGATGCTTCGGCTGTTGACCCGTTCCCGGCTTGAGGTGACAGCAAAGAGGACCGGCGACGGACCAATGGCCATTCTTTTAGTTTTTAAATAGTAAGTCGAGAACTAAGTCGAGGTCAACATTTGGTTTATTTAGTAAAAGCTCAAATAAAAGAAAATGAGTTGCACACACGCACATACACAGACACACACACACACACACACACCATGCAGGTTTGTCCAAAGGTGGAGAGCTACTTCTTGTTTGTCACTACTGTGGTTTGTAAGCGCTAACTCCATGTTTCTTCCCAGAGATTTCCACATCGAGCGCCAAGCCTGACTCAGAGAGTACACTGTATGGGTGTGTGTGTGTGTGTGTGTGTGTTAAACTGGGCATGGAACTGTGGAAAATAAATCTACATATGAAAACAAAATCTAGTAGTAGTAGAAGTATTAGAGGTGTCACCTATCACACATATGTGTACATATTATGCGTGTGTGTGTGTGTGTGTGTGTGTGTGTGTGTGTGTTTGTGTGTGCGCGTGTATGTGTATTTCTCTGTAGGTGCTCATAATGAAGTGTAAAACAGAAAAGGTCAGGAGTTTTCATGGAGTTTTCCACTGATTCCTGTAATATTCCTCGCTGATCGCGTTCCAACACCAAGCCAACCGTCTGAACAGAGATTACCTCATAACAGACCAACCACAGGTAGGGTCACACTAGAGCAGTGGTCAACACAGACCATAACAATTTTTGCCCTTTTCATTTACCCACTTTTAACCCAGATGACACACAACACACACACACCAAGTCTAGGCTAACTAAACAGGCAGACAGACACATAGGCATAGGCAGGCAGGTAAACAGAGAAAACAGGTATGCATGCAGACAAGCTGATAACCGCCAGAGACAGGACCTGACCACCTGGAGAAGGTGTGTAAAGGGGCCCCGGCGAGAGACACAGATGTTAATAACAGTCCAGAGTAGACATGGTGTTTGTGCTCGCATGCAAACACGCGTGTGCGCGAGCGACGCCCAATTTAAGTGTGAGGAATGGATGTTTTACAGCAACGTGAGTGGTGTTTAATGTAAGGCACAAGTGTCTCTTAAGTGTGTGTGTGTGTCTGTGTCTGTGTGTGCGTGCGTTCATGTGTGTGTGTCTGTGTGTGTGTGTGTGTGTGTGTGTGTGTGTGTGTGTATCTGTGAGTGTGTGTGTGTGTGTGTGTGTGTGTGTGTGCACTCGTGTCTGTTATTGCAAGCCTTACATGCTATGTGTGCACCACTAAGAATTAAGGGCTTTGGGGGAATATGGAGGAAGAAGTCAGGCTTGATAACTGCTCTTCGGTTTTGTAATGCTGCGAAAAACACCTGATTCCCCTCCTAATGAATGGATGTGCACATTCATTTACATGCTCCTTTAACCACTGAACTCAACATTTCTGCAGGGAATTAAATGTGTTGCTACATGCCATCGTCTCGCCGTGGCAGACTTGTAGCTCCGGGCGAGGATTTACATTGTTTAGATGCTGGGGCTTCAGTCTGAACGGCGCTGTGTGGATATGGGAACAGTGTAATATGGGTAATACGGGTGACATGTGGATGTGTTTAATTCTGTGCATTTGTCATCTCACTATTTTACAGCGAATTCTAGACACACACGCATTGAGGAGCAGGTAAGGGTTAGGTATCTTGCTCAAGGGATGCCTACAGGTAGACATGGGGAATTGGAAGCTAATGGGGGGATTTGAACCCAGAACCCTTGGGCCCGGAGTCAAACACCTTAACCACTGGAAGACTGCCCTGCCTAACATTGTGCGTCTCATTTGAGAAAACAAATCGGGGTGACATTGGAAATGTGTGGTATTTTGTGTTACCATGTGATAAATAAATATAATGGCAATAGGCGGAATTCTTCTCAGCAGTGCAACATCACTGAATCCCATCTCAGAGATCATTACAATCTTTGTTTTACACACAAACATGCGAATGAAGTTTTCCACATCTGGCCACACATTCTGAAGATAGCAGTGAAGCGTTAACGTGCGCGGAAGGCACATTCGTGTCATATTTGAATTAAAGACGACATGCTGTGCTCTGTGCTCTTTTGTTCCTTCCCAACATGGGGTTTCAGTGAATGTACACATCTTGTACGAATATACAGTAGAAAGGAGATCTAAGAGGAGGAAAATCCCAGCCCGGCCGAACACAGACAGAACGCACTTCCTGTTTGTAAAGAAAACCAAGAAACCCAAAGCCTAAAGTGCATAGGGGAAACAAACAAAAAACAGCAACGCAAGATTGACATGAAACCAAAGCCACACACACAAAAAAAAAAAAAAAAAAAGTTGCTTTGTGGGTCCTTCCTTCCCCGTAAGCCCTCCTACCGCCCGCCCCCCCCCCCACATCCACCCCACATCCACCCCCACCTTACTCATCTAGCCTCCCATCCAGCCTCCTCAGCTCCATAAGTACACAGTGTGCTTTTCCACCTCTCAGCAGGGTGAATATGCGCAGCTCTGGGATGCACAGTGTGTTATGTGCCAAAACGGTGGAGGCTGTGTGGAGAGCTGTGTATGTGCCAAGATGGTGGAGAGGCTGTGTGGAGAGCTGTGTATTGTGTGCTGTGTGAGCTGCGAGGGTGTGTACGGCGTGCGGGTATGTTAATGAGCCACTGGTTTCTCTCTCTCTCTCTATTTTTTTTCAGAGAAAGAGTATGGAGAGGGGAGTATGGAAAGTATGGAGAGGGGACTGTGAATTTCCTTGTCTCTTACAATAGGGGTGGACGCCACAACCTTCTGGTAATATGCTGCCCCCTATTTGTTTGGAGTGTGGAGGACTAATTCGACAGTCGGACAAATCTTACACGTTGCACCTTTAAATGCGTAGTAAAGATTTTGAGTGTGGACCTACTTCACAAGTCTGCTCAGGTCTAGACAGACCGACAGACGAACCTAAACACAATCTGTGAAGATGGCCTGGAGAGGGTTGAACCTTGAGAAACAGGTTTCCTCCGTGTCTTCTGCTCTCTTGCATGCCATACATGTCATTCCTCCAACTTCAGAAGAAACATCATCTGCTCCCTCTGACTGAGTTGGATTTGCCAACGGGCATTGAATGGTAGCCATGGTTCTCTGGGGCCAATAAAAATAAAGCTAAGTGTAATTCTGTTCTATTTGTCCGCACAGTAAGATATATTTCAAATAGCCATCCAGCTGTACTGTTAGGTGGATGGAGTGGGTGCGGCGAGGTGGAAAATACAATACAGCCGCTCTGTGTTCTATGGATGGGTACTGATGATGACCAACATGACCTGCTGCCTCTCCTTGTCCCTGGGTCTCTGTCTCCCATGTCTTTCCAATTCTTCTTTGAACGTTTACAGCAGGACTTTTGACTCATTAATCCACTGCCTGGAGGTTTTTGGGTCTGCCTGCCTCTATGTTCCCTGGCTTTATGAACAGCATCTGGACAACACATGGCTCTCCAGATCTCACCTACACACACACACACACACACACACACAACACACTCTTCTCTTCCCCAAACCCCCTTCTCTCTCTACTGTGTCCATACGTCCACTGGAACTCGTTGTACTTTCGCTTGCATCCATCCGCCTCCTCACTCTCTGCTCTCTTTTTATCCTATTCCCATGGTAGAAGTTCACAGTCCAATTATTTTGGAATCAGGGAAGTGGAATACCACTGCCATTATGAAATAAGTTATACTAATAGTTTTTTTTCAATAACCCTCTTTATGAGGCTTTTATGGTATAATACCACATTCAAAATTTAATAAGCATCATATGTGACAGAGGTTTCTAGACAATTATGGGTTTTAGCTGGAGTCTTTTCTGAACCTCTTCTTCACGGTACAACGACACGAGTATCTAGGTTGCAGCAGTGACTCCATATATCGTATTTAGCCTCTTATTCCTCTGGCACTCAATAGAGGGGGGTGTAGCCTATCGTGGCTGAAGACCCTTTCACACATTACCACATTGTGGAACGTTTCCATTACATCGGCTTTTCCACCAATTCTGGGCGGATCCCAAGCGTTTCCAAGGGAAGCTCAATACCAGAACATTGACACGTGATCATGCATGCAGGATCATACATTGATGCATGATCATACATGTTTCAAGCAAAATGGGCAAGCTGCATCACAATGCTAAATTCAGTGTTCACTGGTTGATATACTATGTCCAAAACGAAGCTTCCTGGTTTCACAACCCATCCTAATCTAGTGTGCCAAATTGACTAAAAAAAGTCACAATTTACCTAAAACTCCTCCCAGCCAAGAACTTCTAAATATCACCCATCAAGGGGCAATTTCCCCTCAATTGTTACCGCTTGTGCCTATAGGCCATTGGCGAAATGTTATGTTATCATCTTGTTTCACAACTTGTGTTTACCCATGACTTGTTGAATCCAGCCAGAACAGTTAGAGAGTGAGAGAACTACACATGTGAAAGAGGTGTAGGCTGAAATGAATAGGCATGGGAATGGGACAACCAGCACAATACTCTTGGTCACACACACGATACAATTCAGTCCGTATGTTTTCTTGAAGTGGTTTTCGGATTAATCATATCTGAAAATGTGGGGCAGCTTGAGAGAAAGAACATTAAATCTTCCCACAGAGAAGACGCAAGCCAAGGACCCAGCCCAGCTTCCTGGAGCGAGTGAGAGATGCACAGCAGTGAAAACCTATTGACAAATTACGACAGCATAAGCTTAGACTCTTCATAAAATGATAATGGGAACATGGTTCATACATTATGTATATTTCACCATGCTTTTACATCATAAACCACATAGCTCAATGATAAGCTAAGATCATACCTTATCGATCCCAGACGGGAAATTCGTGATTCGTGATCCAACTTCGATAAGACTGTTCATGACCATGATCTGTTTTGTGCACAAGCAATATCATATGAAATCCCTATATCCCTATATCCTTATATCATGATACATATGGAACACATTGTTCCATATGTTCCATGGCTCTGTTCATTCTCTCTCTCTCGCTCTCTCTCTCGCTCTCGCTCTCGCTCTCGCTCTCTCTCTCTCTCTCTCTCTCTCTCTCTCTCTCTCTCTCTCTCTCTCTCTCTCTCTCTCTCTCTCTCTCTCTCCCCCTCTGTGCCGCTGTGGTTAGGGTAGCTCTAGAGAGGAGTGTGCAGGATAACAAGGGGTGGGTTATTAAGGAGAGTGGTTGTCAATTTGACATCTGGTGCTTAAAACCCCAGAGGTCTCCTCTCTGGATCTCCAGAAAGGGGACTGGGCCTTTAGACGTAAACACAGGTCTGCACCGAGTGTTTAATAAACATGTCTAATATCAATGTGGCCATAATTGCTACCTTCCACAGGCGTGAATGAGGGTGAATGCCTCTCAGGACTTGGCACTTTAAGGGCTATTTTTCTAATTCTCTGTGATGGTTGCATGTGTGTGCATGTGTGCACCTGTGTATGTGTGCGTGCATGTGTGTGCGTGTGTGTGCGTGTGCGTGTGTGTGTGTGTGTGCGTGCATGTGTCTGCGTGTGTGTGTCTGTGTGACAGAAGACAAAGGGAGAGAGAGCGATAGGGATGAACGAAGAAAGAGAGAGAGAGAGAGTAAAAGAAATAAATGAGGAATGAGAATTGAGAAGGTGGAGGAGGGTCGTCGTACCGGTCCGCCTGACTGAAATTCCTCATGCCTCTAAAAGTCAACAGATACTGAGTAGCCAAGGTCCCTGGGCTTGGTATTCAGGTTACCTTGACACCAAACCCAAACCAAACCCACCCCTTTACATTAAAGAATGACAAGAAAAAATAAAAATGTTGTATAGTAAAGTTTCTTGTGGTCACACCGCCATTATAGTCACCATTTACTAATCCCTGTTTGAATGTATTTGATAAACTGGTATTTGAATAATTGGCCTCTGGCGTAGACACGAGCAGCAAGCAGGTGCATGTACACACAGTCTAGTGGTCCGAGGTTTTCACGCTCCACAGGCTTAGGCGTGTTAACCTGGTGCCATTCTGACAACCGTACATCCCTTTAAAACACCCCCCCCCCCCCTCAATCATGTTGGGACTGAAGCCAGGAGGAGGAGAGAGCTGGTTAGGATACAAGGAGTCAAGCGAGAGGAGAAGGGTGAAGGGTTAGACAAAGACCGTCTGTTTTGGTTGAGTCCAGAAGGTTGGATAGACAGGCGTGTGGATGGAGCTGAAATTATATTCCCTGTCAAAATCAAAGGATTGTTCTCTCCTCCCGATGAAGTCTTCTGTACAAAACAAAAGATGTGCTCTCTCTCTCTCTCTCTCTATCCATTGTCTGCATCTAACAAAGCCCATTGCATCATGTCTCATCCCCATTGCAGATGTGTTCATGATGCCTGCAGGCTACATCTAATGCGCTGCTCTGCTGGCGAGCACCGTGGTTTTTGTCCCGCCAAGCTTTGACAATACTTTTGGCTGACGGCCCTTCAAGTTCACATTAACACATTGGGCATGTGGGCATGTGCTGAAGGCAAGGGCCCGTTTATGATCTGGGGCCAAGATGACGAGCCCTTCCAACTTCAGAGGGGAGCAAGAATGGACCAGAACGGAGAGAGGAGAAGGAGGAAGGAGTGATGCACAGAAAAAGACACAGAAAGATATTGCGATATTGGACAGGAATAAACAGGAAAGGAAATGCATGTTTCTTTGTTTACTTGAGTTGATTGGAACGGACTCTACCTCTTTCTCTCTGCAGATCACTCGATTCCTGTTGAAAGCTTTTTCCAAAAATGTTAAAATGCGAGGACCAATCCTCACTCAGGGGAGAGAGTTTCAGTTCATGATGAACACGGAACGCCGCAGTTTGCCGAATTAAAAAAACAATGGCGGTACCCAAGGAAAGTGTAGCAATCAAAACAGTTTTTATCCGAAATAGACTTAAAACCGATGTTAAAAGATAAACAGAAATCTGCAGGCTTTTCTCAGGTTAGAATATGTTTTCACTTCCAGCTGGATAGAAGAGAGAGAGAAAAGAGCGTGAGCATCACTCTGATTGGACTTTTTTTTACAGACTTTTTCCAGACCAAGGCCAGATTGATATTCATTGCAAAACGCAAACGTTAATATCAGGATGGTTTCACAAGGCTATATGTGCAGGCCGCCCTCAACTGCAATGCTATCTAGTAAAAAAAGAAAAAAGAAAAACTGGACTGCAAATTTATGATCAGCTTTGGAAAAGATCAACAGTGAACCAAAAGCTATATAAAAAATATGCTGGTAAAGTTATTTTCGGTATGTACCTTCCCCTCACGCAATAGTACATCCGTTTCGGGGGGGAAGATGTCATGAACCGTCTTCACTCTGCTTCCGTCTCACGTCATCACACCAGAGCCCCAGCCCATTTCACAAAGGCCTGAAACACTCTGCCCATCCGACTTTATGTGTCCTCTGTGACATTAAACGTCACAGAGGACGCATAAACACATAAAAACGTTAAACATCCCCCTGAGTTTCAGAGAGTTACGGAAAGTCCTTCAGTTCCAACTTAATACGTTTCCCCTGTGTTTGAATGAGGCTGTGGAAAGCTTGCCTTTGGAGGTGATACTGATTGTGAGATTGTGGATGATGATTGTGGCCGATTGCCCAGCATATGGACATAATGTGTGGCAGTGGGGGAGAGGGCATGACACGGTTAGGCAATACGAAACAAGTTAGAGGCCGGGACCCAAGACAGAGCAGAGACACACATATTTTGTCTTCTTTGGATAGCAATGACGTACACAAAGAAAAACATGTTGATGCACAACCTCACGGAGAAGAGACTCACACACGTGTGTGTGTGTCTACATGTACCAGCATGTACATTTGTGTTTGCATCCTGGAGTATTGTTCTTATTGTGCCAGAGCATAATCAAGATAAGGAAGATGATCAAACGCATCCATTAAGTTTCAGAGTTCCAGCTCTGTGACGTAACACACATACTGGTGCACACTAACACTACCTGCAGTTAATCAGTCACATACATACAAATAACACAAATAAATACACAAGCCATCCTATCACACCACTATATTCCATCTAAATGCTGCCAAATACCTTCACACGACGGGGCCCAGAGGCCCCCCCACCCAACTCCCAAGTGTATTGTAATGTGACGCAATTACGTTACGAGTGTAATGCAGCCTGCAGGCAGACAGGGAGGACTGGCAGACTGACCCTCACACACCTGTAGCCCTCTGGGGAATTCATACCTACAGACCCATGTGTGTCCTCAAATTACACACACACACACACACACACACACACACACACAAAGTAGAGTTTATGTTGTGGAATATAAGATATTATACTATACAACACGTAAAATATATAAGTTTCTATAGTATATAGTTAATTAAATAAACCTTTGTATAAAGTATCTTTGTACCTAGAGGGTTCTTTACCCAATTGAAAAGTGTGTGTGTAAGTTAGTTCGCATTCACATTGTCACTGGAGCCACGAAACTGGCATTGAGGCCATGCCATCTACTCACTGCTTTATTGTGTAGATTACATGTCTACCTCCCCCATAGTGTATTGTAAATTAACTTGTCCTTTCCCGCCACAGCCATGGCCAAAACGTAACTCTCCACGATGGTCACTTCCCTCTCCTTTTGTTTCCTTAGTTGTTACTACCCAGTGCCCACAATGTGAAAGTTTCCCTTAATAAGAAACATGTACACCCACTGTCTCATTGAAGATGCTTGGTAAATGCTCCCATGTGTTTTCCCATGATCATGCCTTAATTAAATCAAATACTTTGCTATAAAGAAGTGTCCTAAAAGAAGCTATGCTTCATCAAATAAATACTCTGGATTTGAATGTTGTTATCATGGGGTTTCTTTCTAGAGTCACTGTATTAGGATATCGCACGCTCATTTAAATTAAACGGCAAGTGAGTGATGATGACATAAGGTGTCACAGACATCTCGTGTTACAAGTCGTTGCGATAAGACTGTTATGATACAACTACAGATGTGGATGACAGATGAGCGCTGCGGTTAATAAACAACGGGAACATATGTTGATCACACACGCCGTTTTCCCGGGACAGGCTGGCGATGTCAGAGCGCTGACATTCCCCTCCGTGGTTTATCCCCACTCTGACAAGACCAATCCTCCCTTACTGCCTGCTGCACACCTGGAAAACCACTCGGCCGGGACAAGATTTACAGGCAGGCAACAATCAGGCAACAAACAACAAGCAGGTAACAGACATGTAGCAAGCATTCAACGAGCAACAAACCAGCCAGCAAGTGACAAAGCAGGTAACAAGCGTGCAACAGGCAACAAGCTACAAACAGGCAACAAGCATGCAAAAAACTGGCATTATGGATCAAACAGGCAACACAGATGACATCCTGACACATGCACATGCTACTAATAAAACTGTCGGCTGTTTCTTTGAAGCTGCTCAAGAAACAGCTAGCTGCAACTTAAGTTGTCAGTGTGCAAAAACAATAATAAACAAATCACCCACAAACAGCAGAAAAGGGTTTCACAACTGCATTGGCAACCCTCTACAGTTGTGTTAATGCCAAAATTACAAGAGACATTGTATTCCTTTATAGGGCTTGTACATCTTGATTTGTTGGTCATTGTTTAGTAATTCATCGTGAAATGATTTATCATTATGGGGAGACCTTGTTGTGTTTGAAAGTACCAGTGTTTCTCCTGCAAGACATTTTGCCATGTCTTGCAGGAGAAACGCTTTTAGTTTTCATTAGCCTAGGTTAAGTTATGTTTACGTTGCTTTGAGATTTTACAGTAGTACAACTCTCAAAAAGTCCCATGTTGCATTCTGAAGTACAAGCCCTAGTAGTGCTATGTGCTGGGGTTAAATCAGATGTGATACATTAGGCAACGAAATAATATTTGTTGCCTAATGTATCACATCTGATATATATATATATATATATATATATATATATATATATATATATATATTTATTTTTTTTAAATATATATTTCTCAGAGCTCAGGTCATTTGCATAAGGCTAAAAGTAGTTACATCTAAAAGCTAAATCTAGGGATCTTTAATTTATCATCGACCAAAAATCAAAGATCAAATCGTATGAAAAACAACAATGTATCGCCATTATTGCTGTAGGGGAGGCGGGGGAAGAGATGGAGAGGGAGAGAGCCTCAGTTGAAGACTAATCTAGTGGAATGTGGATTTGCTCAGTGCCCACAGGGTATGTTCCCGTCACTATTGACCAGCCGCTCTTTGGCCCCGCCCTCAATCTGCGACCACACCCCCCCCCTCCCCTCCCCACCCCTCCCCTCCCCCCTCCAGCTCCCTCCCTCCCTCCCGGCATTCTTTAACATCATTGTGAGACCCTCTCTCTCACCCCTGTCTTCCCTCTGCCAC
>JAOPHQ010004092.1:15000-17500 GCA_030340625.1 Merluccius polli | reverse complement strand
ACTGGTTTCATTGGGCTATTGGGCTCTTTCATAACACTTTTATCCTGCTTTTTGAGCTCTCATTCTTTCACTCATTCTCTCTCTCTCTCTCTCTCTGTCTTACACAAACAGTCTCTCTCTCTCTCTCTCTCTCTCTCTCTCTCTCTCTCTCTCTCTCTCTCTCTCACACACACACACACACACACACACGCTACGCATGACTTCACAGGATAAACCCACCCTTTAACCCGCGCTGTCGGAACCAATCAGTGTCTCATGTGTTCACCTGCAGCAGAGCCCTGAGAGAGAGAGAGAGAGAGAGAGAGAGAGAGAGAGAGAGAGAGAGAGAGAGAGAGAGTCCCCCCCACTCCCGCAGGTTTCTGCTGATTCAGGGGGACAACCTTAATGAACACGTCCTCTACCTCTGCCTCTTTCACCCCCCCACTGCTGGTATTCATTTAGGACCCCCCCCCCCCCATCTAGGACCCCCCTCCCCCCTCATTTAGGACCCCCCCCCCCCCCACACACACACACACACACACACACCACAGGAGCTCAACGCGTCATAAAACACAACAGCAACAGGTTTCCGCTTGAACATAACCAGCGGTGGGCCTCTGGTTTTCTAAAGTGTACTATATCAGATGATGCATGATATGATACAACGGTTAAACGTGTTTTGATAAATCATATGAACATATAATCATATATAGGCCTATATATAATCATATAATCATTAAAACAAGCAACGTTGGAGACTGAAGACAGAATGACACACGGGTGGTGACGGTGGTGATGATGGTGGTGGTGATGGTGGTGATGCTGGTGATGGTGGTGGTGGTGGGTGGTGATGCTGGTGATGGTGGTGGTGGGTAGTGGTGGTGGGTAGTGGTGGTGGTGATGGTGGGTGGTGGTGATGGTGGTGGTGGTGGGTAGTGGTGATGGTGGTGATGCTAGTGATGGTGGTGGTGGTGGGTAGTGGTGATGGTGGTGATGCTGGTGATGATGGTGGTGGTGGGTAGTGGTGATGCTGGTGATGCTGGTGGTGGTGATGGTGGTGGGTAGTGGTGGTGGTGATGGTGGGTGGTGGTGATGGTGGTGGTGCTGGTGATGGTGGTGGTGGGTAGTGGTGGTGGTGGTGGGTAGTGGTGGTGGTGGTGGGTAGTGGTGGTGGTGATGGTGGGTGGTGGTGATGGTGGTGGTGGTGGGTAGTGGTGATGGTGGTGATGCTGGTGATGGTGGTGGGTAGTGGTGATGCTGGTGATGGTGATGATGGTGGTGGGTAGTGGTGATGCTGGTGATGGTGGTGCAGCCAACTCACCAGATGGCGATGCGCTCCTTGGGGTAGTCCAGGCGGTCTATGCAGCCCAGGTAGTAGGGCAGGCTGTGCGCCGCGTTGCGCGCCAGCACCGCGATCATCACCTTCGGCCTCAGCAAGGGGGACTCGGGTCTGGCGGCGGCCGCGTCCTGGACCAGGGTCGCCGGCTCCGCCAGGGGGGTCGCCGGCTCCGCCAGGGCGGCCAGCAGCGCCAAGGTCAGCGCGATTCCCACGGCCCCGACCGCCGGCATGGTTCCCAGATAACACACACACACACACACACACACACCGTGGAGGAGCCCGACCCGGGATCCCAGCTCCGCCGCGACTCAGTGAGGGGGGAGAGTAAAAGTGCAGTGCAGAAAAGTGAGCGCGGTGGGAGGGTTACAGCGGCAGAGAGAGAGAGAGAGAGAGAGAGAGAGAGAGAGAGAGAGAGAAAGAGAGAGGGGGAGGGAGAGAGAGAGGGAGAGGGAGAGAGAGAGAGAGGGAGAGAGAGAGAGAGAGAGAGAGAGGGGAGAGAGAGGGAGGGAGAGAGAGAAAGAGGGGGCTGCTGCCTCTTTTACCCCTCTTTTATAGTTAAGCAGCAATTGGCGCCCTCTGTCTTTCTGTGTGTGTGTGTGTGTGTGTGTGTGAGTGTGAGTGTGTGTGTGTGTCTCACACTGCCCCTGTCTGCAGCCTTCACACGCCCCCCCCCCCCCCCCCCCCCCCCACCAAGAAGCTTTTTTGAGATGCTCAAGAAATGAACACTAATAAAAAATAATACTAATAATTTAAAAAAAAATAACACAAAGAGAAAACCTGAAAGATGACTTCAGTGAGATATAGAGCTGAAGTTTCATATAGATTTTATAGTGGATACATAGACGGTAGATTTGATGTTTTAATGATGTAGATTTTACAACTCCAGATAAATCTCTAGAGGGAAAGGGAGGAAAAAGACATTGCAGCAAATATTTACCTGAAAAAGCAATAGACAGAACCGCTGACATTGAAGGAACCCAATAAAAGTTTATAGCCTTTTATCAAACACTATGAATAAACGGATTATTCAACTGTCCGTGTGTGATGATGTCATGTGTGTAATGACAGTGTGTCCAGTGCTACCGGCTCCTCTCTGGTGCTCATCCCCTCTTCTTCTTCTCTCCTTCTGTCTCTTCTTGTATGGTTGTCCTCTGTCTGGGTCCCCAGGGAGTCGCCCTCTTC
>JAOPHQ010004092.1:0-10000 GCA_030340625.1 Merluccius polli | reverse complement strand
CAAGAGCAATGAACAAATTCATGTGCCTGCATTGAGGTGAAGGGAAAAAACCTCCAGAGGCCCTCCATTGCATTGAGAGAGAGAGAGAGAGAGAGAGAGAGAGAGAGAGAGAAAGATGCACTGGTGTGCATGTAATATAGAGCTGGTGTGCATATAATATATGTATAGAGCTGGTGTGTATGTAATATATGTAATATAGAGCTGGTGTGTATGTAATATATGTCATATAGAGCTGGTGTGTGTAATATATGTAATATAGAGCTGGTGTGTATGTCATATATGTAATATAGAGCTGGTGTGTATGTCATATATGTCATATAGAGCTGGTGTGTGTAATATATGTAATATAGAGCTGGTGTGTATGTCATATATGTAATATAGAGCTGGTGTGTATGTAATATATGTAATATAGAGCTGGTGTGTATGTCATATATGTAATATAGAGCTGGTGTGTGTAATATATGTAATATAGAGCTGGTGTGTATGTCATATATGTAATATAGAGCTGGTGTGTATGTAATATATGTAATATAGAGCTGGTGTGTATGTCATATATGTAATATAGAGCTGGTGTGTGTAATATATGTAATATAGAGCTGGTGTTTATGTAATATAGCGCTGGTGTGTATGTCATATATGTAATATAGAGCTGGTGTGTATGTCATATATGGAATATAGAGCTGGTGTGTATGTCATATATGTAATATAGAGCTGGTGTGTATGTCATATATGGAATATAGAGCTGGTGTGTATGTCATATATGTAATATAGAGCTGGTGTGTATGTCATATATGTAATATAGAGCTGGTGTGTATGTCATATATGTAATACAGAGCTGGTGTATATGTAATATATGTAATATAGAGCTGGTGTATATGTAATATATGTAATATAAAGCTGGTGTGTATGTCATATATGTAATATACAGCTGGTGTGTATGTCATATATGTAATACAGAGCTGGTGTATATGTAATATATACAGAGCTGGTAGGGACGCATGTCGGAGCATACAGAGCTGTTGAAGACAATGCATGAGGATACAGAGCTGGTTTCTGGACGGGAGGCCACAGCTGACTCCAGTGGGCCGTTGTTTCCAAGCATGTCTGCCACACTGAACATGCGTGCGCTCGTTGGTCGATTGATCATGCATGTGACTCGTTTTTGATCCTCATTTTCAGTCTCTATAACCTCGTTAACTCACAAAGTATAGCTGCTGGTTACAGGGTTACTGGGTAAAATGAAACATCACCAACATGAGCAACTCACTGTACCCTCATGAATGCTCACACACATTTTACTTGTTTTAAAATGACACACACACGCACACAGCAGAGAGCAATGGGCTCTTTATTAGGTATTGCGTCATAGTGGAAAGAACATTGTCTTGCCCATATTCCTGTCTGAGGTTAACAGGCAACATCCGTCTCCCTCTCCATCTCTCTCTCACACACTTCAGTATACTCCAGCTTCTACATCTCTATGACCCTCTGTCATTCCCAGTCGCTCCACACACACACACACACACACACACACACACACACACACACACACACACACACACACACACACACACACACACACACACACACACACACACACACACACACACACACACACACACACACACACACACACACGTCTTGCTGGAATACTGGCCCAAAGGGAGTCTTTGATTCACTCCTTGCTCAACATGGTGGCTGGTGATAATACCCCCGTGTGCCGTTATGAACCGGTTCAACTGAGGTAAAGAGGGAGTCTGTGAGAGAGAGAGAGAGAGAGAGAGAGAGAGAGAGAGAAGCCACTTTGCTCACTTGGGAGAACTTTACTACTAAACCATCAGCTCAGAAAGTCACACACATTCAACATAATGTAAATTCCTACGGTGTACTTCAGGCTCAGCATGATGCACATTTTGTTACACACATTTTAAAAGGCCATAGTTGACAGTGCAATGCACGTTGTTGCTTCTAAACTTTGAACATTGTTTTTAGACTGCTCTTTTGCCTAATATGCATATACTATAGATATATTCTTCTCAATGTGGTCATATTAAAAGACACCCAAAACGCAATGACAGCATAAATATAAAGTATCTTCAATAGTCATCTTTTAAAACTATAACTGAACATCTTATTTGGTATTATGATTTGTATAGTTCCTATGGCCTGCAGTTAGGGCTTTGTACCACCAGGGGGCAAAAAGCAGTCTTTGTGGGTCCTCATCACACACACACACACACACACACACACACACACACACACACACACACACACACACACACACACACACACACACACACACACACACACACACACACACACACACACACACACACACACACACACACACACACACACACACACACACACACACAGTCCAGACGGATGAGAAGAGCTTGAGTGCTTTTTAATTTTTAATAGAAAAACAAACAAAAAAATATTCAAAATAACAGACAGGAAGTATCACACATAATGATGCCAACAGAAATGCAATCAGCTCTGCGTCTCCACGGCAACCACACCTCTATCCCTTTAAGCTGAGCTCAGACGGTTGTGGTGGGGTGTGCGTGCGTGCATGTGTGCAAGTGTGTGTGTGTGTGTGTGTGTGTGTGTGTGTGTGTGTGTGTGTGTGTGTGTGTGTGTGTGTGTGTGTGTGGAAAGAGTGGGATGACTTCACTCTTATGCCGGTAAAGCATCATACTGTTGTTGCTGGAGAGAAGCTGAGCTGGTAAATACAGAACGAGAGGGCCAGCAGAGCCAGCAGAGCGTCTGAACACTGCAACCCGACAGAAATACTCTCACCTGCTGTCACACCACTGCCCTCCCCACCGCTGGCGGGTACAAATGTCAAGCAGAAAGCACAACACTCACAGGCCTATTGGGAAGCACATGGCCAGCAGATGTATGTGTACCTTTAGCAGACAGAGTGCTATTTTGTGTGTGTGTGTGTGTGTGTGTGTGTGGCATCGAGACGAGGGTGGACCGGGGTGAGACACAGAAGCCTTGAACTACGCACATGGAACACAGTGACGATGATTTGGATGAGGATGAAGAAGATGTCGATGATAACTGCAAGGAACACAGGGGGAAAAAAACAACAATAAAATGAAGAACGGTTTAACATTGAAAGACAGAAGAAGAAGAACCCAACAGATCGCTTCAGGACAGGATATTTAAAAACGAAAAGCTCTGTGACATCAAAAGGCAGGAGGGATTCAGAGCACCTCAGCCAACCGCTCGTTCTGTCCGTCCTCTTTTCTCTTATTAAAATAGAAGGAATATCTCCCCCCTCCCTTTCCTTTTCCAACAGGTCCCATAAAATGCCCCCCCCCCCCCCCCCACCCCAAGTTACACCCCCACCATGTCCATCAGTCTTTCTCCGCTCAGCGGCCTGGCGGCTTGATGGTCGAGTCTTTCACACGTCCCAGCCAGGACCCGGGTCCGGTGTGGTCAAGCAAGGAACCTCCACCCCCCCGGCCCCCACACCCCAGCCCATTGTCTTCAAGCCCTGTCGTGTGGACTGGCTTCCTTGAGGGTGTGATGCAGCATTTTATCCTCCCTTTACAAGAAACATGGGGCTGGGGTGAAGGGGCTAGAGGAGCCAGATGAAGGGACTGAGATGGAGGTGAAGGTGTGTGTGTGGGGGGGGGGGGGGGGGGGCGTGCCCTGTGGCCTGACTTCAGCCAGTCCATATGTCCTTGTGCCAGCGCTGCCTCGCCCATCTCTCCCTTCACTCATCCGTCCAATCGCCGGTCTCCATCAGCCAACCATCTGTCCCTTCTGGGTGGGGGTCACAATGGATGAAGGGACTGGAGGGGCGGGGCCCCTAGTCCCTTGAGGACAGTCCATTTTTAATCCAGTCGAGTTTTAATACTCTCTTTCACACTCTCTCTCTCTCGCTCACTCACTCTTTCTAGTCATTCCACTCGTGTTCAAAATACTTTCTCTGTCACATGGTGGTCAACACACACGGGGCCTCATTCACACGTACAGTGTCATACAAAACGCCTTGCCACTCAAACACTGTTTCAGCTGTCCATCGCGCTCCTCCTCTCGCAAACACACACACATGTACTCTGTCCCTCACACTCACACACACACACACAGCGAGGCTCTCTATGAGGAATCCAGGGGCCTTTGTGCTATGTCCCATCTTCCTCTTCTTCCGAACAATAGTCCCGCCCCTGCGTGCACACACACACACACACACACACAAAAGAAGGAAAACAGAGCAGTGTTAACACAGTAAACTCACCAAGACAATAGATTACATCACATCTGGATCTGTACCAGACATGTACACTGGCCCTGGATGAGGTTTCATACCACCACCACCACCCCCCACGCAAGCGCACATGCACACACATGCGCGCGCATGCTTTGGGTATCTCGAAAAGCGCTATATAAATCTAATTAAATATTATATCCTAGATGTCTGCAGTGAAGGATATATTAATTCATGCTACAATTGAAATGCTGTTGAAGGAAATACATGCAGTTGGATTTAAGTCCCACAAAAAGGTGTTCCAGCCATGTCTCTTTGAATGACAAGAATAGACATCGCACATCTGGATCCAACTCTGCCAGACAACAGATAACATCACATCTGGGTGGATCAGAACTCAGCAGTTGGGTACCAGATGGCTTTCTCATGCAGACTCATGCAATGAGATTAAGAACTTCTTGGTGTTTTTTTTTCCTTTTTCTTTTCTACCATTAGGTATTTTAAACCAATGTATTTTGTATGTCGTGAGTTTACACAGGATATGTTAACCTCCCGTTTTAACTAAACAAACATTTTTTATAAAAATATAAAAGGGATGGAGTCGAGATATGGAGATTACTTGGCTCCTTCCGGTCAGAGCCCATGTTTTTGCATCTCCAGGGTCTGAACAGCTCCATCACAAGGGCCTGCTTCCCCTTCCTTTGGCTGGCCCTGTTCCAACCCTGGCCTGAACCGAACGCTTAATCATGTAGAAGAGACACACTGGCATTATGAAGGTGTGTTTTACAGACTCATACCAAATACATTAGGCACATAAAGCCTTACAAACAACCTGTATGGTTGTTTGTAAGGTTGTTGGTGCCACCTTTTATCTCTCCCTCTCTCTCTCTCATATATATATTTGCTAAGCATTTTTAAACTAACACCTTAGTGTTTAAAAGTGTTAGTGTTAGTTTTAGTTTTACCAGCCACCTATATGAACAACATATTTTTTTTGTAGTTGTATTTGCCCGAGTGAGCCTTTAAATTACAGTATATTCTATAAGAGGTTATACTTTCTGGCCTTTAAACCGTACTCAATAGACTAGCATCCAGATTCAAGCTATGGGTCAGCTATAACTCGAGATGAGAAACGACGTCAGTTATATCAGTAACCTTTAGTAATCTTTAAATGACTGCCAACGCTTGGCAACAGACAGGCATTTTAACTCCATGGGCATGATCTGCCGACTGCACGTTTGAAGCCTGATATAGGGCTTGTATCAAAGATGGTAGATAAGCAAAGATAACGCATTCAAAGCATCGCCAATGGGGTGAAAATTGAACAGTTCTGGTCTCCTAAGTGGGTGGGGCCTTTACACTGGCGTTAAGTGGGCGGGGCATTTACACTGGCGCTATCGTGAGACACACTGAGATCGCTTGAGCCACTTATGCGTATGGGCTATATTTTATTTGCTATTTTGTTATCTTCACTTTAGTTTAGTTATTTATTCATTTTGATAATAATGTGCACTATATTATATGCACACTGTAGTTTTTTAAGCAGAAATTCGGGTTCGGGTCAGGTCTGGGCCCAAAATTGCTGCCATAATGTCGCCCTCAGGTCTGGCTCGGACAGAATTTTTTCGGGCTCGGGTCAGGTCAGCCCGGATCATGTACATATGTCTATATGTCTGTGTGCATCGTCTTTATCTGCATGATTTACATGTAGGGAATACATGTAGTTTGACTGAAATCCCACAAAAAAGGTGTTCCAGTCTCTTTGATCGAAAAGCCCCAGCTGTTACCCCATTCCATAACCATGGGGTGGGCTAACGACACGCGCACGCGCACGCGCACGTGCACACACACACACACACACGCACACACACACACACACACACACACAAACACCTCTTTACCTTCTCAATCTTCTCATCCAGCATTCGGAAAAACTCCTGCTGGCTTTCTGATGTGTGAATACTGAGAGACAGAAACAGAGAGAGAGAGAGAGAGAGAGAGAGAGAGAGAGAGAGCAAGTGAGACAGACAGAGACAGAGCGAGAGATTAAGAGGGGGGAGAGATTTAGAGAAAGAGAGATGGTATGAAAGAGAAGGCGAGGAGGAAGAGGGAAGCCAAAGACATAGTAAGAGCAAGAGAGAGTGAGAGCAAGAGAGAGAAAGTCACAGGCGGAAGAAGGAAGGCAACAAATGCATCATGAGAATTTTCCATTACACTCTGCATGCTGTGCGCACACACACACACACACACACACACACACACACACACACACAGTGACTCAGAGGCTGTGGAGGAATTTAAATAATCATTTATAGAACATTAAGCGAGTCTTTAATCCAAATACTAATAGGCTGTGCGCCCAGCTAATATGGCGCATGGACATATTCTCATCTATTCACTACCACAGGACGTTACATGTACACCACCAAAGTCAGCACAACATGAGAGAACTATTGAATTTCATAGCATGTCATAGTCACACTGTTTGTTATCAGCGAACGTGTCCTAAGGGTGGGGAACACGTGACCCAGCCAGATTCTTAATAACAAGCGGCTCTCTGTGTGTACACAGTGTTGACCGGCCACCTGCTGCTGCGCTGCGATTGGCTACTTACTTGGTCTTGTTGGCGTTTGCCCCGGAGACCTCTTTGTGCAGTTTCCCCCTGTACTGCACGCTGCTCTTCTCCTGAAGGGGGCGCACGCACACGCACACGCACACACACACACACACACACACACACACACACACAGAAAGACACACACATGCACACGCACACACAGACACACAGACACAGACACACACACACACACACACAAAAACCGTCAGACACATCTAGCTTGGATTGTTATTATGCTAACCAGTCCAACTCCATACCAAAGGAAATGTTTTGGTAAGCTTTTAAGTCCCATGTAGCAGAGGGCATGTACACACACGCACTATAATGGCTGCACCCAACACTCTCTCTGGGACAATACAGGTTAGTGTGCCGCTAACCTATATAGTGCCCTTCTGAACAGGACACCCACCTCCCTAACCAGGACGACATCCCTGCTGTAGGTAGCGTCTTGTACCCCAGACGCTACACCACACTGGGGAATAAGTATCCGTATCGGGGTCATTCACAATGCGTTATTTAAAACTCCCAGTGATCTGTAAGCCATCGCTTCCTCATGAGCGGTTTACACTGGCTCAGAGGCGGGATAGCGTAGAGGCAAGTGTGTGCCGAAAAGGTTTTCAGTTCGATTCCCAAAATGTCCGCACACACTATACCTATATACATCCATGCGAGCAAGCTAAGCCTCCCTCCCCTACCTGCCCCATAATGACATGATCTGAATCTGCCGTTAAGTCGCTTTGGATAAAAGCGTCTGATAAAAGACTCAGGATACAAGGTGGAGACGAAATGGCGAGGGTCGAACAGGACCCTGGCGTGTTGCCCGGGTCTCCGAGAGCTCAGGATGTCCGAGAGGAGTGTG
Organism: Merluccius polli; assembly: GCA_030340625.1. Lineage (NCBI taxonomy): Eukaryota > Metazoa > Chordata > Actinopteri > Gadiformes > Merlucciidae > Merluccius > Merluccius polli. The sequence goes on along the minus strand of JAOPHQ010004092.1, from coordinate 2,299 downwards.
TCGGTGTCATATTGGTGTCATGATGATGGTACTGGTGTCATGACGATGGCTGTTAATCCACACCCGTTTGGTTTTGGTACACTTAATTGTTCAATTCAATGCAACTATGAGACGTTATCGATGCAAGGGGCTGGGTTACTTTGCGTATCCGGGGTGTGTATGTATTGTGCATAAAAAAAAATAAAAAAGGACATTTGGGGTCTCCAGTGGACATAAGTATCAGGTTTCTTTTGAAGAGTGATGTTTGTGTGTGTTTGGTTCCGGTCAGGTCTCCACTGTGGCGGGCTGTGTCCTCTCTCACCAGGTTCTCCTGATTGCGTGCGTTCACCCGCTCTTCCTCCCCTCTCATGTACTTCACCTCCTCCACGCCCTTCATCTTGTACTCATCTGAGGAGAGAGAGAGAGAGAGAGAAAGAGGGAAAGAGAGAGCGATGATTATAGGGGGAGAGGTCAGACAGGGCAGACCTCCAGCTATTTATCAAGCTACTCTGCCAGGAGACGGTGACCAGGTCCGTACCGATCAAAGAGAATTACCGTGGCATTGATCCAATTAAACTATGTCATGTTAAGCTTTACTGTACAGCCGGTAGATCGCCGGTCGATAAGACAATTGAAATGATGAGCCCATCGATTTAGAATAGAGCCAGACACGGACATGGTAAATGTCCATATCTTTTGATCTAAGATGGTGTTTGTTTTTAGTCTTTAATTCTGTTCATTGTAAATCTATATTTATATTTATTCTAATTATAGTGTACATGCTCTTACCCATTTCATAGCCTCTAAGACCTCTCAATGCCTCTTAGCCGTTCACTATCTACGTCATTTATAGTTCTTTATAGCTTATGGCGCTTTTCCACTGCACGGTATCGGCTTGAATATTTTTTTGGCATCACCTCGGTCAAGGTTTCAAGCGAGCTGAGGCGATACTAAAAGGTGACGTGATGACGGACTACAGATATGATAACAGATATGCAGACTACTGATTGGTCAGAAGAATAGTCACTGGAATCGTCACTACGTCATTGCGTCATTGTTGCGTGACATCATCCTGCACAAACCCGCCATTATAGCCCGCATTTTTAAAATTATTTTTTTATTCAGGACTACTCAGCAATCCACAATGGCCACCCGCTAATCCACGCCGTGGTCTCCATTGTTCCTGTGTGTGTTCCTGTGTGTGTCGCATTGAAGATGACATAATGACCTGACGTGAGCTGGCACTATGTGTAGTGGAAAAGCGCTACTTGGTACCAAAAGCAATTAAGGTCGAGTTGAGCCGATGCCATGCAGTGGAAAAGTGCAATTAGTCTGTAAAGATTGTAAATTAATGTTTTGTTTTAATTCTTCTTGCTCAATATTTTGCTTATATCGTGTTGCTTTATGTCTTTTATGCCCCAATCTCACCAAGTCACTTTCCTTGTATGTGCAAATATACTTGGCAAAATGAAACAACTCCGATACTGATCTGATACTGAGCTCTGGTACAGCAGAGGGAGAGAGTTGGCGATCAGGGGAGGGCCTGGCTACATACATATATACATATACAAAACACGGCGACGTTAAAATGTTGTGGGTTCGCGGGACACAATTCTGTAGTTTAAATGAATGAAGCATTCTTCCAGTATAAATAAGCTCCACACTAATTGCAGTAGCATTTTTTGGGGGAGGAATGTTTGTTCCGTGTTCATATTAGCGTGTATAATCCCATGGGATTAATGTTAATGGCCTTCTACAGCAGGGAATTTTGAATTCATAAGCAGTGCTATAGATTCAATACAATTGTCAATAATTATGGTGACGCTAACACTTTTTCCAAGCTGCATCACTGGTCAAATTCTACTACCAAAAAGGGAAAAAAAGTATATACACAAGAACATTAATAGTACGATGAGAAAGAAACACACACACACGCACACACACACACACACACATGCATATATTATACACAAAAAAGATGACAAGGACAGGCTGAGGGGTTACATTACCACTTAACACCATTTTACTTCCCAGAGGTGACACAAGCGACGGTGGACAACTCCAGATCCATAAAGTAGAAAAGGGCCATGTCACATTTTGGCTCCAGCCACGCAGTCAGCCAGCTGACTTGTATCTCTGGCCTGTGGCCAACGGCAAGTCAACAAGAGGGTGAACTCAAAGACGTGGGCAAGACTTTATGCACATGGATGCTTCACGTTTGCAAAAAGCTTAGACCATTAAGACGAGCTCTAGGGCACATGGAACAGGTTAGTCTATCTACCCCAAAGGCCATCTTTAAATGCAGTGCAGCCAATTTACA